>NNCF01127806.1:989430-1072636 GCA_002313205.1 Laupala kohalensis
ATACATAAAAGCGAAATACCACTGACTGACTCACTATACATGAAATCTCAAAAACTATGAAGCCTACAAACTTGAAACTTTGGTACATAGGTTCGTTTTAGGGAGTAGACATCCGCCAAGAAATGATTTTACGAAAATCCATTCGTAAGGGAACGAAATGGGGGTTGGTGTATTTTATATAAGTATCCCACCATAACCCAATATTCTCGGACCGCTGAAAGTGTTAGTGGCATTCTCGAAGACTTCAAAGTCCACAATCTGCCCGTATAAATTCCAATACAACTAGGGAAGAGGATACCATAAAAAAAATATCGAATATGACATACCAGTGACGAGTCCATAATTTTTGGCATCGCTGTATTGATAGTGAAATCCCGATATTGTGTAAGTCTGAACTCAGCCCTCATGAAACAAACACACCACTAGCACCCCTTGCGTGGAGGATAGAAATGGGTTTATGGATAAACATAATTGAAATATTAAAAGCTAATATTGAAATATTTAAAAAAATGCATCGAATACATAGTTTTAGGGCTGACGAGATGCTTCAACAACGAATGGTGTAATGATCAAGATGATATCACATGGGAGCACTGTATTATTAGAGCTGGGGGTGGAAAGAGCGAAACGTAGAAAGATCGATATTAGTGTCGATTACATGGTTATTGCGAATTCTGAGATGATTAATCGTATTTCCAATGGCATTAAGTATCCTTCAGACCACATGAGATGCATGATGTCCCTAGAGGTGGGGGTTGGGAAGAGCGTGGCTCAAAAATTTATAAAAAATGTCCACTAAGAAAGGATTTTATAAAACTTCACCTCTAAGAGTGTGAAATTGGTGTTTTCTAAAGATGGTTTTTGAATTTCATCAGTGAAAATAAGGGGTTGAGGGTAAATAATAATATAACCTACAACATTAATGGATAACATTCTCAGTGAATACGAATGAGGATATGAGAAAAAAACAAAATTGGAGACATATTACAGAATTTACGCGAGCAAAACCGCGGGTATTCAACTAGTACTTCATTCTGCATGAAAACCTTTCAGGGTGTGAAAATCAAACAGAACATAAACAGATAGATTTCTCTCATTCAAAACAAATTAGTCGTAAAATCCATGCACAAAAGTTGATCTTCCTTGGGGTCTTTGTTAAAGCAAGATGGCTCTTAGTATTAACTACTTTGAGGAAATAACATTAATGGTGATTTCTTGAAAGTTAAAGTTGCTCTACACATTTTGAGAAGAAATTTCATCCTTACGTAAAAAATACCTCAATGTAAAATGATTCAAGTGTAAACTATTAAATGTATTAAAAATAAAATGAAGCAATTTATTTATTCTCGTACGAGAAATTGATTTGCTGAGTAGGAGAATTATTTGAAGGAGATATTAGTGTGTTTATTCTTGTTGTTTGAGTGAATATGGCCACTTGACTTAATGAGCCGAGGGAGGAACTATGTGAATTTAAAATAAATATCGGTTTTTACTTATATGATTAACAAATAATCTTCAACAAATGATTTCGTCAAATAAAAGGTGAATGCCCTTTTTAAACTAAACAATTGCGTTGACGAAGTAACAAATGAGCAA
This sequence comes from Laupala kohalensis, assembly GCA_002313205.1. Taxonomy (NCBI): domain Eukaryota; kingdom Metazoa; phylum Arthropoda; class Insecta; order Orthoptera; family Trigonidiidae; genus Laupala; species Laupala kohalensis. The sequence goes on from NNCF01127806.1 coordinate 991,027, forward strand.
CAGATGGGAATGATCAAACTCCGTTCCAGTAATGAACAAACACATTCACAGTTCTTTGTGAGTTGAATACTAAAATAACTCTTTTTCACGGCTACGATGTTTAGGAGAGAGGTACTTAACATCAAGTATTCATTCAGCATAACATGGCGGAGTCACGTGCACTATCATTGTCGGTAATAAAGACATTCGGCTTAACAATGGCCAAAGACGACGCTAAGAGAGGGGAGCATATAGTGTTCCCAGGTCTTGGGAGAAGAATTTTCGAATGAGCCCGCATGAGGTACCTTACTTTGGTGACTTTGAATGTACGCTCTACATTCACATATTAAATTATTAAGTCTTATTCGCCAAATATTAATGAACTTAATACAAAGCGTGCTGCGTTCCAGAAATTGTTTTCGATTTATTCATCTCTGGTAAAGGACACAAGTTACGAGAAATGAACATGAGTCTGCACTGGTCTGCTTTTCGATGGACCAGACATGCTTTCTCTCCTTACTAGATAAACAGAAATATTTACCGTCCTAGCGTTTCAATCCCATTTGCCAAATAAGTCATTCATGAATTATTCGTGCAATTTTCTGCCAAAAGCAAAATATATTAGAACCAATATTTTGAACCTACGTTTTTAAAATATTAAATTGCTATTTTTTATTTATATATGCATATCTTAACTTTTATTTTCACTATACGTATATGAGTGGACCGTCGAAAGATGTACATCTCTCAGTTGCAGAGTTAACACGGGAAGGAAGTCGGAATGATTCTAGTCCAAGGGAAGACGCATCTGGGTTTACATTGGTGTGTATGGGTATGAATTTAAAAATATCCAGCTGGACCCTGAAATTGATCTTACCCGAAAATAAGCAGTACTGACAACATCAATTCATACTTTTTATAGATTTTTTATTATGAATGTGTGTGTTACATTCACGCGTGAGTTTGTTGACATGATACATGGTATGCCAGGGATATTTGATTGGCATCTATTCTTTTGTATTTCTTCTTTTAATTTCATTTTTTGAATATTCGGCGTGCTCCGTCCATGATTCAGATTGGGCAAGAATACGCAAATAAATAAAAAAATTGACATGTGAATTTCCTTACCACCATCTATTGAAACGACACAACGTTATGCGTCATAATACAATTCCGTTCCCTGTCTAAGTAATAGCGAGTTATTCATCGAGTCAACGCGTACGATTCATTGGCGAAATACAGAGGTGTTTTGCATCCCTACTCTTGGAATAAACCTTAATTAATTTTTTAAATTTATTTTAATTTTGTGATGGTATCTTCAAGTTTGAAGTATATGTGGACATATTTTAAGACTAATAAAAATAAAGTGCTAATAATGTTCAACTTATTTTTATGGAAGCTGCGATAAAATACTTAAATAAATATACTACACTTGTCGCCCAAATTTGGTTTTTTCTAAAAAAAATGGGTTTTAAGTGATCAAAGTCAATTTTTAGTAGAATTTGATTTTTGTTTCAGGAACGAGCTCTGACACGACGTTCATTCCACATAAGCAAAACGAGAAGTTTTGGAAGCAATGAAATTCTAAAATTGAATTAAAGTATGTATGTGTCTCTTAAATACCTAAAATGTCTTTTATTTACATAAAAAATGTATAGCACAATGTATAAACGAAACTATAACAGAAATCTTAACAAACACTCAAGTATGTAATACCAGTTTTATGTTCCCTGCCCTAGAGAGCGACGTTCCCAACTCGCAAATTTGGCCTCCCAAAATGAATCTGAAAATCGTGAAACCAATCCTCCAAAAAAATCCGAGTTCCACCCATGAAGAACCGCACCATCGTCCTTGCCAAGCGCGCCCAAGGTGCGTGCTCTAGCACCCGGACCCATACCGGTGCAGGGACACGCCCGCCGCCGAGACACGGCTGGTCGGTACCGCGTGTCACACGCCTTGTCCGGCGTCGCGACGGCCTTGTCAGAGCAAAGCCGCCCTTGCATTGCTCAACGCATCCGGCTGCCGGGGTCAGGGGTGAGGTCGATGTTGTCGTCGCGACGCCTAGCCCTGTCTCTTANGCTTGTATTATCTGGGCATTTTGCATTTAAGGAAATACGACGGCCATTTTTTTCAAGATGGTGGGTTTTGCTGAAGTGAGACAGTTTAGAAAAAATATGGGATGTTTAGGGGACCATGAGGAATATATTCCAATAGGACTTAATTGTTTAGTTTCTATTACCCTAAATTTTTGTTACTGCACTGGATTAAAATTGCTTCCAGCTCCGGACACAAGGCTCGCAGTCAGAAATGTATTATTCTCTTGAGGGACAGGAAGCAGAATTCACGCCAAAAATTGGATGTTCAATTTAACGTTATTTTCCCACATATTTTAGATTTGTTGAATTATTTCATTAACAAATGGTATATTAACAACATTTTATTATAGAATAGTTCTACCTTATATGGACCTTATCGCACGACCTTATACGGACAATTCACAATCCAGAAAACAAGAGTTATATGGAAAATTCACAATATTCATTGTAATGCTTTTCTTGACAGTGTGTTTCTCATCTAGATTGAGACTTTCATCAAGTGTAGCTAATATTATTTTTTATTTATTTATTTTATGGCTTATGGTGAGGTTTAGGCCATTTGGTTGGCTCTGCTACCTAACCGTGAGGGAATTGGACATAATCCAATTATTATAGTATATTAATTCAACAACAGAACAATTAAACATGATATAAAACGCACATAAAACGGGAGAAGTTTTACAATGTTGTTATAAAATAGTATTGTAAATACTCAATATTTTATCCACGTCTGTAGAGAAATTTAAATTCTCATTAGTGTTGTTTTAAAATATGCAATATGCAATAATTGATTTCTTAGTCAGATATTAAAGAGTTACTCCAATACATTAAGTGATAAATTTCTTAAAAACAAACGTAAATAGCCTAATATTTGTTTGAGATAAATTACTTTTATTACAATTTATAAAACATTTTGGAGGAGAAGCAGGACACTCGAGTCCTCCGTCTCTATTACAAATGTCACAATACCCAACGTATTACCTGTCACAAACTTATAACACTATTTTCGTGCTTGCTAGCTATGCAATGAGCTCATTTTTGGGAGGTCTGTAGTGGTACGAAAATATCGACTGTATGTCAGTTATAAGTCAACAAAAATTCACCACAGAAATTTTCACTAACAATATCCTTTGTCACAACGAAATACTATCCTCTCAGCTCATATTTTATATTTAATCGTGACTATAGCTCTGACAAAGAAAAGTGTCTGAAAAAGAAATATTAGATACTTCATAAATAAAGTTAGTTACAAATAAAAGACTATTAATATAACACGTTAGTATGTTGTTCATTAGTTATTAGCTGCTAAAAATGTTCTCATTCAGTGTTCTAGCAGACAAATGTAATACAATTAGTTTCTATTAGAAAAACAGTATTGAAAAAGTATAAATGTAAAACATAGTATAAGTATGAATGTTAAAAACATAGTAAAAAGTATTGTTTTTGTCTGAAATGTAATTCTTTAAGAACGTAAATATACATTTGAAATGAATTGATACTTATATTCACGACCTACTGCATCCGTGTATTGTGATTTGACCTTGATTCATTGAGAGAGAACCACTATATAATTTATAATGATGTTTGTTTTTGCATTTTAATGATCGTTAAACAAATTTCAATCTTATCTCAATACTACAAAATAAGCCAAAGTGAGTAATATCGAATATATCTAGGAAAATGATGAATTTTTTAGTATCTCACGTATTCAAACACCCAGTTTGCAAAGATGCTTATTATTTATTTTGTTAATGTAAATAAAATACAAATACATAATAACAAAATTTCATACGACACTTTAATGAATAAGAGCTATTTCAACGAATAAAACTTCACTACGATTACGTTTGGTAACTTATCATTGTTACCCTTCAGAAGCACAAAGATCTTCTGTTCACAAAGATCCATTTTTGTAATTTTATTGGCACATAGACACAAAACAAATAAACTCAAATGGTGTTTATTATAAACTGATTGTAAAATAAAAGCACACAGTACTTCAACACCGCCCATAAAACCTTAAATAACATGCACTATTCACGATAAAACCCAATACGATTGTATTGATGTTCGCCGCCACACTGCTAAATTTTTGTTATCGAGGTGGCTTTTGCTTAGCAACATGGCACATCCACAAACTAATGCTCGTTTGCTTGGCGTAGTATTAATTCCCCGAAGAATGAACTTCAAAATTAAAATTCTCAAATTTCTTGTATTATGTCATTCATTGCTATTCTTTAGCAGTGAGCAAAAATAAATTTCATGTTTCTACGACTAGTAGAAATATCAAATAATTTTCAACTATAAATGAATCACAGTTAGACGGAGGGCTATACTCGTATATTATATGGGACTCTAAATTTCCTGGGGTATTCCCGTGATCCAATTTCTTTATCTCTCAAGTAAAATAATCTCACCACACACGATCGTAGTTAAACAGTTTTTTTTTTAAATTGGGGGTTTAGGACTCGCCAAGCCAACAGTTGTCATTCAGTGCTATCAATTTGGTACTTCACGAGAATTCTTTATTACTTGACGATAATAATTATCGTGGAAGGATCATCACATTTCAAACTCTGAAACCGTGGTGAGTCACATATGACTTGATATGATTGGAAACATCCTTTAGAATTAATTCTAATGCTGCGCGGTTATACTATTGCTTTAACCTTACCACGATATATACTATTTGATAAATAATTAGAGGTGGTAAGAAAATGAAATGTATGAGTTTTGAAAAAGCCTAATTTTTTTAAATTCACTAAATGTTGATGTTTACTTGCGTTGGTGAATCAATAAATCGAATGGAAAAGGAATCAAGTCTCACAAGCAGACATAGGAATCGGGAACAAAACTTTTAATTATTTTCATCTATTGGTCATTATTACCTCATATGTCAGATATAATCTTTTCCAAGGTCACGACAACAGCCCCATCTCATTTTCACCAAAATTTTCGAAACTCCACGGAGCAATATCTCTTTCTTCTATAATATACATGTTTAACAGTTATCCATTTATATTTTCTACATATTTGTACATGATTAACAGTTATCCATTTATATCTTATATATGTAACCCTTTGAAAAATTAGGGTTACGTATTAATTCTCATATAAGCTTGTCATTATTCATTGTGTCAGACATTTACTTAAAATTTGAAACAGCTCTTCAGGTATTGGACCCCACAGAGTAATTATTTCTGTAATTCTGAATATTTGTGCTTCTAAGTTTATATTAACTCTAAAAGTTGTCTAACATTCCCCATGTTGTCTGTTTATTCTATAAAGAAATGTTACATTGTTTACATTTTAGTAAGTTTACATTTCCCTTTTGCCTAGCGTATCTCATCTCGTCTGCCATCTTGTCTCGTTATTTCATATAGCATCATATTCTATTTTTATATTCACAAGGTTGCAAACGTAATCGGAGAACATGAAAGAAAAGAATAGCACTTCAATAATTGCATAAGTATTAAGAATCGCCTGTGGACAGGAGCACCCAGGAACATATTCCTTGTTGGATCGGGTGACCTAGGTAACCACGCTCTCAACAACCTCATACGAATCCCATCCTGGCCCGGGTTCTTTCTCCGGTTTTCCTTCGGATAGTGGTGGATTTTTAATGTGCAGGATGTCATGAATACCTTTGTTTTATTATACTCGAATTTTTACTGCACAAAATATCTACAATTCATTTTGGAATAATAAATGGATAGCAGAACGTATTTCTTAAATAATTTCTTTATAAATATTAAATTCGCCACAGCCTTCGGGTCCTTGATCGGAATTGATGGGATGGTCCCTTGAGTATCTTCATTTATTATCCCCCACGTAGTCATGGGCAGTTTGAAACTGCATTTTTTGACAAAGTTTATTCGAATTAAAGAAATAATAATCACGTGGACGTATAACAAAACACTAGATTCGGCGCAACGCCATCCAGTGGTACGGAATACTTCGTGAAATGAGCTCGCGACTAGCTGTCAGAGGCGTCCGGTCTTCAGCTTTAATTAAACGAGGTGCAAATGAATAACCGCTGGCATGTCTTCATCAAGGGAGTGCTATCTGCCCATGAAGATCTGGAGTCTGGTACCGCAGAGCTCCTCTGCGCTCGTTCGAGGAGGGCGTCGAACTCGCAAGTTCAAACGGGTTGGTAAAACACAAAGCCTCTTCAACTTTTGTGAACTACGTGCTCTGGACGAAACAACGCTCCTATCTAATATATACCTGTAGCTTGTTTCTAAAAGAGTAAATGTAGATTTTTGACCTAAACGAGATTGAATTTTTATTATTAGTATGTTTAGCATAGCTCAGAATACGTCATGGGAGAGAAGACACCACTCTCAAGCCACCATGATCTGCCCCAAGAAAATTTCATACTTGTAAGTCACATTAAATCTCACTTGTATGAAAATGTGTTCATAGATTGGAATATCTGTATGAGATGTAATGAAAGCTACAATGGAAGCTTAGGTATTTCGTCGCCAATCCGTATCAAGCAAAGGTATAGGCTATATTCTCCCTTGACGTACCATAGTTTAACTTAGTTTTCTCAGCAGTAGTTATTTTCTAAACCAGAGGTGGCAAATGCCACGGGCAACCGCGGGCAACTGTGGACCGAACAGAAAATTGTGGTGAGGCTGCCACTACTCTTCCCACCTCTTTGATAAACAGCAGCAGACGAACTTTGGGACAGAACTACTTACTAAGTAGAGCAAATGCGTCAGATTTCATGTACTCTGATTAACAATATATTGAAAGTACACACATAAGTAAGAGACTGACCGAGTGACGCACGCTGAGTTCAGCTGAGTGAAATGTAAACAATACGCTTTCACAAATTTAAGATTCCAAGAGTGGTAGTTTTAAGATTTTAGTAACATTTCTTTGTATCAATAGGAATACGTTTGTATGTTATATACATGCAAATTCATATCAGGTATTTGTTTTCGGTTTTCCGATCAGTTTCTTCAGAACAGCATTTTCGCAGTGCACCGTACATTTTGATAGGGTGATAAATAGTTTTCAATATTTTTTATATAATATGTATATGAAAAGGTAAAATATTGAGTAGACCTGAAATCTAGAGGACTCAGGAAATTATCTTGTACTTCTTTTTTGGATTCGTACCCACAATTTTCTCGAAGCATCTCTTAAGATTAATAACGCTCAAAATAATTACTATAATAGCGTGTAATTATCTTCTCTTTACTTATGACACCGTGTTTGCGAATGTAATATGCAATTATGAATGAAGTAATTTTTTAACGGAAACGCCAACAGATTGGAAGCGACAAAAACAGATAAGAACCTAGAGATACGTATTTTCATTAAACAAAGACGCACATCGTTGTATACTACACCGAACGTTTATAAAATCTTTGTTTTCAAATCTATCAATATATTTGTCCAAATTTCTTTTAGTTCTGATATAATATTGATGTACGCGTATGCAGAATTTCGAAGCTCAAGATTAAATAGAACTAGTCGAAATTTTGCTTCCGAAGTTTCTTGTAGACGGAGAAAGCAATCTAATGAGTGTATTATAGTAGTAGAACTGGAATTGGAGCGAGAAAATATGAGAAAACTTCTATTGTAGTGAAGTCTTAACAAATTAGAGACAGGTTTATTACTAAAAAGTTTTTAATACTACGGGATAAAAAATTGTTTCGAAGTATTTAATAATTTCACAATACTGAAATATATGATATTAATGCACAAAAAATTAAAAAATAAGAAAAAAAATCGCGTGTCATATATGCGATTTAATCAGAAAAGTACGTTCCAAAGATTTGAAATAATGTCGCTCACACGTGACCCATATGAAAGTTGGATTTACTAAAATTTAGCTTATCGTATATTGCGTATAAGAAGCAAAATGGTGTACCATGACCGGCTGATCAGAACCATGGACTATGAGCAGAATTCCGTCAGGAATTTATAATTATAATCGATAATGTGAATTGTATAGTAGAAAAGTGTTTCCCTCGAGACGGTCTAGCGCATATCAATGAGACTGGCCGAACAACGCCGAGCCAAAATTAATGCGTGAATAATACTGCAGTTATTTAATGGCGCGACATTAATATTAAATTTGTTGTCAAAAAAGCAGTTACAATTTGCGTCTCACCACGTCCTATAATTTATTATCAAGGGCCCGAAGATAATTTTTGCATCCCAAAACGAGTCTATAACACTGATAAGAATAAAAAACAGTTAGCTACTCGTTATAATTCTACAGTATATCAACAAATTAAAATTTAATAGAATACAAAAACGTTGTTTAACAAATACATATCATTATCAAGTCATTAAATTATTCCTAAAATACTGTAAATAAATCGTAACTATCAAAATAACTCAAAATTGTAGATCAATAAGACAACAATATTAGTGAATTTGCCTCCCCTAGACAAGAGCCTATGTATAAAATCCTCAATAAAAAATCTTCATTTATCCGAAGGAAAACTGGAGAAAAACCCGGGTCAGGATGGATTACTTTTGTTTCGCAACATTAATAAAAAACGTATAAATGCATTTTCCACTGACTGTATTGAGTCACTAAGTAAACTAATAACATCCGATGGTTACCATCAAACGAAATTTTAATGACTTAATTCCATAGCAGCATTCTCAAGTCCATTAATCATCCTTGTAGACATCTTTTTGTGACTCATTAAGGTTATATTAAAGAAAGGAGAGATGTTTTTAACTCCTTTCGCATAGCGCCCAGGGTGTGTTATTTAAGAACCATATCCGAGAGTAAACAACACTCTTCTTTCATTTACACATGGGTGAGAGAGACACCTCACGATATACTTGACTTCACAGTCAATTTACCTGTACCTAGAGACGTGTTTTGTTTAGGATTCGGATGATTTAAATGATTTCATGTAAATCATCGATTTAAATCAAAAGACTATTAAAAATATAATGATTGAAATAAAAATGTTTTCGTGAAATTAAATTAATTAGTTCTCCTTTTTGAAATGTAAATATGTTTGTAGAAACAAAATATTCTTAAATTGACTTATGTCAAATAAATAATACAAAATACTTCGAAAATATTCAGAATTATTTTGAAAATATGTTTGATTTACAGAATACAATTGCTAACTTTTAGAATTTTATTGCTCGCATAAAACATGAGTTTCCTCACCTTTTCAATGTCTAAACGATTTCTAAGATTTGAATGAAGTTAAAAGTAGAAAATATTCGCTCAATACTATCTCAAGAAGTAGTTGCCGATATGTGTTACACTATAGCACTTTCTTTTTCGTAAAATAGTTTTCAATGTCTTGAAAAATTGTCCATCATTCCGAAATCTCTGTTCCCAAAAGTGTTGGGTCAAATAGGATGCCAGTGAAAGGAGGTTACTGCAATTGGGTATTCAATTGTCGTGACTGTTAAACTCCGATGTACCCATAATTTCCTTTCAAAATATCATATACCACCATATGAGCAAAGCGGACGGTACAGGTCCTTTGTCGGTACATATCCCACTAAACTGAGAGCAGAACAACTCTCAATTCGCCCATAAGAGACTCAAACCCTGCGTTAGTGTGGCAAAATAACAAAAGAACTTAATGTGACCGGTCTCTCAGACTTTTCTTAATGACTTAATATGATCAACAATAAGGTGTTATTATTTTGCTAATATCCCACCATTAACAAATATACTTAATTTTGTAATTTCTGGAATATAAAATTAAACACGAATACATGGAATGTATGCCAGAAGCAATATTCAGAAATAAACAACAATATCACATCTATAATCAATTAGATTTTTTAATCTTGAACTGATACACGCAATGTGATAGTAATTAAAATAGCAATTTTTTTCATTCCATTGATGAAAATTCAATAACAATCTTTGCGTAATACTTCAATCAAATTGTTCTAAGAGTTCACGACAAAAAAGATCTCTCGACTACATCCTTTGATTTATTACTAACAGCATACTCAATTCTTCAGGCTCCTTCAGGAGGGTTAACACGAAATGGAAAAGAGAATTTCTAAGTAAATAACAAAATAGAGTGTCCGAGCGAATATTTTGCAGGGACCCACAGTACTAACTTGTGGGTCCACTGTACCGTGAAAGTAGCAAATGGCGCTTACAACGGTTATCCAGTAATTCGTTTTTAAGATAAATTAATTATAAAACTGGACTTCATAAAATATTATAGAAATTATTGTCACGAGTAGTGTCACCTCTGAGGAAAATTACGAACTACGTATATTCAATGCGATCTTCACATCATCAAATTGTGAGTAATGTAATCTATGAGGAAACTCCGGAACTTACCACAATTCAAATTAAAATAGTATTTTTAATATATTTTAAAATAAATAGTGCACATTTAAAATATAAAATTAAGATTTAGTCCTGTCCAGAAAACAATTTTTGTATCTCTATAATCTCATTTATAAAAAAAAAGTTGCCGTTTAAAAATAGGGTAAAGCGATTGGGCTGGGTCATGATACAAGATATAATGGATCTGAGGTTATTGGGATCAACCGACAACATGCGGTCGTCTAACGGACAACAGTCGCGAACACGTTTCCACGGACCATTGGTGCTTCTCCAGAAAATTATGGTGATCGACAGAAAAATCGAGGAACTAGTAGCAATTTTTAATCTTTTATTGAAGAAACTTAGTTTTCTATAGCAGAAATATTAAATTTTTAACTTTCGTTGTCATATTATAAAGCAGGAAACAAATAGTAAAACTAAAAGAAAAATATTTCTTTGGTGAGATTGATGACCAAGACATACAAAAATCACTGAAGATTTTCTTGCATCATTTCAATAAAGATATAAGTCTAGGAAAGTATTATAATTAAAATGAACTTTTTATGTAAAAAATTATAAATAAAATAGTTTGGTAACATTAAATATGTTCATTTGATATTTAAAAATTGGAATTTTTTGGGTGATTTTTTGACACACGTGTTAATTTTTTTAGAGTTAATCACACAGGTACTCTGTTTAAAGAGGGTTATCACTCCCTTTAGCCCATACAAGGTGTCTGCGATGGATTATATGTGGCCTCATGACTCATGTTGTTGGGTTATGCATCTCCCAGAGGAGGGTGATGTATGAAGGATGAGAGGGGTGAATGTCGGTGAGTGAAAGAAATGTAGACGAAACGGGAGTAGCCCGAGGAAACCTGCCACTAACACGCTTCGTCCTTCACGGCAAATTCTACTAGGATTGAACCAGAGTCACTACATGTAGAAGACATGTGCGCTATTCACAACAGTAAGGTCCTTTTCACACGGAGAGGCGACTGACGTCTATTCGAGAGTCGTCAATTTTAGATGCATGTGGGAATGATACCCGTAGGGAACTCAAGATCTCACACAGAACATTGTGAAGCGATTCGAGCACATTCTGCTCTCAGTGTTCAGAGAAATTAAAATGGCACAGATAAGTGTGTGTGTTCTCCATAATTATAAAACTCGCACATAATATTGAGAAGTGATTCGAGTATCTTCATTCTGCCTCCAGTCGTCAGAGAAATTAAAAAGACACAGATAAGTGTGTGTTCTCCATAATCATAAAAGAAGGTGCACAAAACCACATAACACAACAAAATAAAAATTCCATCTTCCATTACACAGCTTTTAGTTTACACAACAATGCTGTTCTAAATGTTCAATCTTCAACTAACACTATCAGGAATTATTTAGCAAGTTATTCTGTCATCCTTCACTTTTCTCTTTCTTGGCTGTGGAGTTATTGTGTAAAGAACATTCACATTAAGAAACCCTATGTGAAATAAATATATGTAAAACAAATAATAAATATGTAGTATACTACAACAGATAACTTACTCTTTCATTCAATGATAGTGATAAATAAATTCAGTATTGATTTTATTTGTGTGTTCATTGTTTGATTTACACATCATGTATTTTAGACACATCATCTAATATTTACACAATAATCAACTTCAGTTAGATGGAAAAAACAAACTTAAAATACTGTTCGCTCGCCATTTTGAAAGAGTCGTGAGCAACGCAGTAGACTCGACGGACGCGAGACCTTCCTGGCAGAGTACTTACGACTGATACGCATCCCTTGAAAGCATAGACTTACATATAAATAGACCCAGCACATTATATTACATATAAATAGACCCAACGAGTATCCGTTGCATCGCCTCGGAGTTGTTCCGTGTGAAGAAGGTCTCAGTGGTCCGTGTAGACCGTAGTTGTAAGCGACTGTAGCTAGATCCACACTCGACCGAGTCCTCCCCGCGCGTCTACTGGTGGAACTAGAGTTCGCTTTTGCTAAACGCGCCCGTCAAAAGTCCTTCCTTCCCATGGTGCGCCCGCCCGCGCTCCCGCCCGCTCTGAAGGCAGATATCTAGATAACAAGATGAATGAGTTTCTTCACTCCTCATATACATAATTCACTGTAATTTTACGGCGAAGTGACGGGCTCCTTTTGCGTTTCGGAAACACGCCCATCCATTACACGCGTTGACAAGAGCGCACTAGGGCGAGAGAAGTCCGTCGGAGCTGCGGAGAAGAATATTTATTCTTTGGACAGTCATGAATATTCTTGGGTGTTCAAGAGTTGTGGATGGGTGGAGTGTATGAGGAAAGGAACATTCTATTACCGAATTATTATAATGGTGTTTCGGCAAAAACCTCAGTGAGACACGTCAACACAGGATTAATTCCATTCATCTTTTTGAGCTGAGAACGAGAGAGAGGCTCGTAATACAGACTCTCTTGTCACAAACGTTCACGAAATTGGACTCCGGTAGCCATCAAAATCTTTGACCAAAATCGTAGTGGAAAATAAAACACGGTATAGCTATTGTTCCCTATAAAGGAAGTCAATTTTAACTGTACTGCTATTAGAACGACGATAAATTAAATGCATGACAAAATTAGAAGATACGTGTAATTAGGCCATTTGTCCGAAAAAAAGGCTGATTCTTCCCAAAATTGTCCAACTCAGATTCTTTGCATAAATCGCTAGATCATGTGGTTCTAAGCAACACACTAAGTTTTGGGCAACACAGATGTTTTGCTTGAAATATTATTAATGTATAAAAGTTAACAAATTCGAGCGCTCGGAAACTATAACATATAAAAAAATTTAAATACTTTTAAAAATTTAATTATTTTATGAAATATATATATATATATATATATATATATATATATATATATATATATATATATATATATATATATATATATATATATATANGCTAGAAAAAGGACCTTAGAAGTGATACTAAAATCTGAAACTTAGGGATAGTAAAATATAGACTCTCCCAGATTTTTTGAACCCACGCACAAGAAGATCCGCTGAAACCAAATTAGGATGGACCGTTTAAAAAGAGTTTTTTCAAAATTTTGCAAAAATCGCCCGAAACATAAAAACCAAATTTTTCTAAGAAACTAGGATGGTAACCTCACCTTCTGACGAGAACTACTTGTTCGTTGACCAATTAGTGGGTCTGCAATAAATTTGTTTATTAAGTACAGAGGGGAGGTCGGGGATTTGCTTATAATTTTTGAACTTTTAAGCTTAATAAATGCGACTTGGCATGAACGATACTAGAGATGTCTCTCTTCAAAAAAGTATTTAATTTCTTTTTGTATCTGTTATAGTTTCCGAGCGCTCAAATTTTTTAACTTTCAAACATTAATAACAATTTGAGCAAAACATTTGTGATGATCAAAACTTAGTATGTTGCCACACTATCTGGCGATTTATGAAAAAAAATTGAGTTGGACAATTTTGGGTAGAAAAGCTGACATTTGCAATGGCCTGAATACTTTATTATTCAACAACCATTTCTGTAATTTTCTGGAAATACTTCATTGAGTTGACGTTCGGATGTTGCCGAAAGTACAAGCGTTACCTGGGAGAATAATAAAGTTACATATAAGGTATAGTTTTTAAGTAGGAATCAACCTCGTCGTTATTAAGAATTTTTAGTGTAGGTAATCAAAATACGCACTTACGTCAACAACGCTTGATCCAAAGTAGAACAAGGAATTTGAGTTTAATTGAAAGTTGTATGTAACAAAATGGGTATAAATAAATAAATAAATAAATAAATGTTTTAAAAAATTGGCATTACATGCAGTATACCCGTCCAATGGAAAGACAACTTTTCTTCTGTTTTGAACCATATTTAATCTACAGAATGCTTCACTTGCTTCAAGAATTTTGACAGGTTTCTTGTGATTAATATAATACAATTGTTCATTCACGAAATGAACAATTGCGGAATGTTAGAGGAATCAAAAGTGGAAACATCTAATTCGTATATTTCAGATTGCTAACTCACATTTAAGCTTTTTCCTATGTTACAGTATAATAACTGGCTTTTATCGACAGATGCTAACTAAATACATGACGGATTACAACTGTTTTTGCGACGTCAATTGAATGTATATTGGTACGATGGTACCGATTCCACAGATATTGATTGAAAACTTTATTAAAGTATTTTGAACTCACAACTTCCGAGTACCTACTCGGGGAAGGAAGTTAGCATCTTCTTGAAAGAATTGTGACGGACCGGAACCCGAACCCAGGACCTCCTACTTTGGGCGCTGGTATGTTACCATTGCACACTTGTCTCGATTTCTACAGCCCGGAAACCGCTTACAGTCCGTCTCAATTTCATCGGTCTGTACGCGATTTCAAAGAGTAGACCAATATACGGAATTTTACAAAATAAATTTTTTATAAACAAGTGTAAGTCAGAAGGATTCACGTCGAAGTGTAGAAAATTAATCAATGAGTAAATTTCCGAATGCATTAAGAGGATTTCTCGAACTCAAAAAACGGAATTGTGCTTCTTCTCATTCCGAAGGTTTTCGTCCATCTGTATTATACGCTGGAAAAGAAAGGTTCATATTTTTTTGTGTGTACTACACATTTCATTATAAAACGTCACTAAAAAGTAAACAACCGGAAATAGAATTCACTTTGGAAGAAAATTGAGTAATTCGTCATGGCATTTCGTACATTTAATTAAAAAAAGATTTGTTTACAGACAATCGAAGCAAGAAAAGCGACGTGCTTCTTTTTGATGGGGTCCACAGACAAAAGGCCATTTCATGGCCTCGCGACGCTGATGCGATTTGCTTTTGTGCTCTTTCGAATTCCATTAGGAGTTTAAGCAGACTCATTGGGGATCTTCAGTTGCTGAAGAATCACACGGTGCACATACATTAGTTTTCGGTGGAACCGATACTATGTTCAAATGAAGCTTAATTACATCTTCTTTTGTCTTTGCACTTCATTATCCTATGATACTAAAAGATAATTTTGGAACTGTTTCAAAGAAATTTATTTTTTTATTGATATTTCGTAGTTTTCCATAGGTTAAATGTAGGGAATATCCTAAGCACAGGGTAAAAAAAACATTCTGCCTAAAGAACGTAGCTTTATCTGAAACCATTCAGCCACCAATCATTTCGCACGGAAGAGACCCGAGAATCGTTTCCAAAAGGGAAGAAAAATTGGCTGGAAGTATGAAGAGTGAAAACAACAAGTATAAACAAAGTGCAGTCGTCAGCGGAGATCACTCTCGTGTCAAAGACATGTCTCCGTCGCAAATCGAACCTTACTTCTGCATCTCCAGGCCTTCCCGATCCCAACCCAGAAGATAGACTGGGAGCGGCGGGCAACAGATGAGATCGACAACCTCTTCCGTCTGCGTCGAAATTGACGTCTTCCAGAACACTTGTCTCTCGTGGACTCAAAGGTATTCTGTAAAAATAAAATTATTTATCAGAAGAAGGTGCATAAATAGTTATCATACTCTTAAATATTAGCTGTCAGTTAATGATGTTATATTGAATGAAAATATGAGACGAGACCGAGATTCAAACCCGGGAAAGATTATGTGTGTTTATGAACTATGGTCAGTGTTCAAAAATTTAATGAAAAAATGTATTATTCACTTAAGAATACAAGTATCAAAGTTCCTCAATATTATGTTCTATTTCCCACTACAACATTATCACATATATAATTAAACAGATTCATTCCGTTTATTTCCGAATTTTATCGCGTATATTTCTCCCAAGTAAATAGGCTACATTTTATTGTATGGTATTTATTAAAGTAAAAATTATTGTCGTTTTTTGGATTTGTTTGGGATCATTAATTTTAGCTCAATTCACAAATTTCTTTTTATAACTGCAGGCCAAAAACAACATACTAGACTCATAAACCTAGTTAATTTTATAAATAATCTTATTATCACTATAAACAAGAAGAAAAAAAGTTACAAAATCGTAGGTATAAAAAATGAACATTTCTTCGACTCTGTTATAAATCTATCACGTCCGAATGAAATGTACTGCTTTTTAAACAAAAACATACCTAATAATTAACAACACAAGGCTCCAGAACGGTCTGAGAGGATCAGTGAAGCACTAAAAGAAGATAAATAGTATCCTGAAAGGACAATCGAGCTATCGGCGATAGCTCGATTGTCCTTCAGCATTTGTTAGTTCGCGCTGAGCTTCTGAAAATCTAACAAGAACAATGCACTATGAATTCACCATCTCTGCCTTTTGTTTGTAGTCGACAACTTCCAACATTGAGACGTGTTTTAGTATGTACATCTAGCTGAGTACACTGGTCTTAAGGTTACATCAATTTTACAATTTTATGTAAATTTATGTTTTTAACTCCAGCGTTAAAAATGTAAGTTGGAGATTTAGTAGTGTTAATACCTTATTACTTTCTTACAAGAAATATTGCAATCCAGTGTTTTTTTCTCCACACCACTAACTCGTCAATACGGAATTTTGTCATTGAAGGATAGGATATGTCATAAATGGAAAATTCATTATAAAAGAACTGAATATGCATCAACAAAGTGTGGTTTCATCATCACCGTATATATATATATATATATATATATATATATATATATATATATATATATATATATATATAAAACAAATTTCACTAATAAATTTAGTATACAACACATATCCCACTTCATTTACAAACAGGCAACCTTATTTTTCAATAATCTCCAAAATTTTCTCTCTCTAGCTGGGAAAGAAAGTTAAATACCCACTGAGGATTAGGTCTTAATATTCCAAATATCTTCCAAAACCTCCAAAAGCGATTAAAATCGGACAGTATACCGCTAATTATTAAAAACATTCATTCAATATTATATTTCAAGTCTTATATAATTATGACTCTTCACATGAGGGTCACCATTTCAATGTTATTACACACCAAGCAAGGATTGTCCATACCGTAAGTAAATGTTTATTGTAAATTGTAACCCCTCGTACGGTCCATGCAGACGAGAAGAAACTAAAATTAAGAAAAGAAACTAAAATAACTTAAAACTGCTGTATTACTCAGAATATACAAAATATGTAAGAAATGATTAGTAAATATTTTCTGCTTTTTAGCATATATTAATGTGCATACACATATGCATATGGAAAAACAAAGGAAGCATTCTCGTAAAGAAACAAGTGCTTATTATTGCGAAAATATTTAGAATCAACCAAAATCGTTCAAATCATTGTCATTGCAATAGTTTTTGACAAAAATCGATACACAAGAGCTTCAAACGAACAAAACATACTTCAACTAAACACCAAGCAGCGATACAAACAACAAGCTAAGCACTCTTGAATAAATATTATAAAAACACAAAGATCGGAAATTCAATATAGAAAATGAGCTGACTAACGTTTCTGTAACGAACAATATACTCTATAAACTCAATACAATGAACAGATTAATGTATATAAAAGAAAAAGAATTCATTAAGGAATTGCACTGAATTCTAACCACACAAATAAGTAACAAACGAAATTTCGAATACTAAATAGTAATGTACGTTTAATATCATAAAGTGAAAACCTGGTCACAACAAGCGACATAGTAAAAAAAAAATAGTCTGTGGACTCAACGCTCTTTAATGCAAACGAGTGACATTTCTCGATTGTTTAGGTTATGTCGGTTACTTCCTAAAATTTCGTAGGTTTATTCAAAAATGACGCCTTTGATTTGAAAAAAAAGGAGAAGAAGAGGGTGAGAATTGTGTTGATAAACAAGCCTTAAATCATCAAGAAATACACAGGACTTTTATGCTATGTTTCCTCGCCACAACAATTTCAAATAGCTTTACGTTCGTCTGATGTCCATGTTCTCTCGACTAGACATAGACGATCGATTTCTGCAGTTCGATACACGATCGACTGTGACGTCAAGCGTTGGCGCGCAACGAGTGGCGACACAAAAGCACATTCCGATTACAGACGGTCATTGTCATTGACTCGCCCAATTCTCCCTCAAGACTTCTCCCGAAATCGTCCTCAACCGGGCCTGATCTCTCATTGGCCTCATCACAATTGATTGGCCCAAGCAACGGCAACGAATTGACGACTTTGTGGTCAAGCAACCGCGCTCATCTGCAGTATGCTTTCGGCTACAACCTACCGGTCATTTCTTGTAGTATTTGCAAATAGCAAATGTAGCGTGCTATTGAAGCTTATCTACATGGAGCGACAGCAAGTATTAACTGGGTGGTAGGCTATTGTTAGTAGGTGGACCGGTTAGCTGGGCTTATCAACAACATGGTCCACGAGAAGGTGTTACTAATAGTTAGTTATCTTATTTTGCTAGATGAACTTTCATGTTATTACATTATTTTGTTGGTAATTCTATCTCTCAACTCCCATCTCACATTTTGGTCTTTCGAAATCTCACAACATGCAAATGTACCAATTTATGTACACTAGAAAAATATAGGAAGATATATGGCGATATGTTACAGAAATCTACGCGGTATATATTAACAGGGAAGTGGAAGTAACCAAAATAAACCACAATGTGTAGATTGATACCAAACGTTTGGTTTCTCTGAATTTGCATCATATCTAGTACATAATACATCATATCTAGTGTCATGAGTCGACAGTATGGTAGAAAAAGAAAAGCAAAAGTGTTCTCGAGGTTCTTCCAAAGATTGCAAACTAAAACAGGCTATCAAATTTCACAAAATTTGAGGACGATCGGTCGCAGATTGTCCAATTTTATTGAAGTGTTGTTTCTCAAAATTGGCACTACTGAACTTAATTTTAAGCTTTCTGGAAAGAGTACTTTGCTGAAATAGTTATTAATTAGAAAGACTGAAACTGATACCAGTTAATATATAACATGTTTGAGTAATTGTCAAAACCAGCAACTATTTTTTAAATTCTGTACTATACATATAATTTATATACTATTCCATCTTTCCAATTTGGATATATCGCAAAACACCACGACTCATCAATTGCTCCGTTTATCCGAATACACACTTCAATCATTCCAGAAAAACAAATCTACTCGTACTATAGCAGTATTTCTCAATATTAGCCAGGTGTTCGACAGAGTGTGGAATTACGGTCTGCTGCTTAAACTTCGACAAACCGGAATTCCAAATTATCTCTGTTCAATCATTGAAATTATGTGACGAGGTTCGGTGTTGGTAGTATACACAGTATTGTATAAAGAGTATGATGCCATACTATCAACTTGATTTTTTTATTCATAAGGTCTTTTTGGTCATGTGGCGGCCATCATAAGTTCGCCACCCGTTTCATCAAAGCAGCCAGCACTGACGATGGCCGCCACGCGACCGAAAAGGCCTTATGAATTAAAAAATCAAGTGGATAGTATGAAAACATATTCTTTATACAATACAATCATTGAAAGTTTTCTTTCTAATCCTCCACACGAGTAAAATCCTGTTTATCAACTCCAAAGCAAATAAAATCAGGGGTACCTCAAGGTTTCCTTTTTTTTCACCATTGCTACGTATACGGCAGACATACCCATCGATAGCACAACACAAACAGTTCTGCTTGCTGACGATTCAGTGCTTTTCGCATCTAGTTCTAACCTAACACCGCTGAGGGACAAAGTTAACTCACAACTGCAATAAAATATATTTTTGGACCAAGGAATGGAAAATATCACTAAACCCAAATAATTCAGCGAAAATATTTACTCTAAACTTTCACTCTTTTCCTACACCTATAATACTCGAATCAATTCCTATTCCATGGTCCTCATTAAACTCCGTAGTTAAATACCTTGGACTACCTCGACACAAGACTCACTGGGAAACATCACATAATCACTAAAATAAAATAAGTTAATCAGAAACTGTATCAGCTAAGACCATTAATAAATCGCCACTATGTTAAAAACACATTGTACTCTCATATTATACAAGACAATATTTCGGCCTCTTCTTCTCTACGCATTCTCCGTCCGGTGCAATGCACCATCAAGAAACTACAAATATTTCAAAACAAGATTTTAAGGATTGCTGTAAAAGCTCTCTGGTTCATTAGAAACAAAATCTGCACTATGATCTATAATTAAATCAATTTCAGCCTACATAACAAAATTGTCGCACACATTCTTCTCTAACCTTTCTGCAGTGCCCGGACCAGTATACTATCAACTAGGCGTCGATTGTCCTCTTAAAACTCAGAATCCGAAATAAATTCTTTTTCCATCATTTCCTAAACAACTTCTCAGAAATCAGATAACACACCCGTAAATTCGTAAATACCAGTTTCTCCCAAATTCTAAACATATAGTACTGTAAATAATTTACTTTCTCTACTCGTATTGAAATTTCGCGTGGTACTGCCGATGTTTTCCCCATTCTTTATTATGTATTATTTATTTGTTGTATGAGTTATTTATTTTTTGTTATTCTGTAACCTTCTGAACAGCCTTTGGCTGATCGCAGGATTCTCTGTATCAAATGATATATTCAATTTAAAAATGTAGTAAGTGTAACAAAGGAGGTCTGATACTGAAATATGAATTTAAAAATGTAGTAACTGTAACAAAAGAAGGTCTGAAACAGTGGAAGAATCGTGGCCTGCTCTGTACACGGACGGTCGGACTGTACCGAGTTAAGGTAGTCGTTCATATATTTTTTGTGGGAATCTAAGGGTTCGTCAACATCAAAGTCATTGAGGACGAGTTAGATTTGTCCCTCCGCACCAGTGACACTCTGTGATAAACAAAAGATAGCAAAGTCGTCGACAAACAGAGAGTGCAAAACAGGATTCTTTATAGCAGATGTTATGCTATTTATGGCCAGTGCAAATAAGGTCACATTCAGGACTGAGTCCTAAGGAACACCGTTCTCTTGGAGAAGGAGATCCGAGGTGTCTCTTCCAATTCTGTAGCGGAAGGAACGCTGATCCAAAAAGAACTGTAGCATCAGAGGAAGACGTCCTCTAAACCCCCAGGCATTGAGCTGTTTTAAAATGCCATCACGCAATGTAGTATCATAAGCCTTCTCGATGTCAATATTCCGACGACATGTTGTCTTCGGACAAAAGCATCTTGAATTGCTGTTTCCAGGAGAAGTAAGTTGTCCAGGGTGGAATGGAATTTCCTGAAAGAACACTGAGATCGACTCAGCAAGTTATGCCTTTTAAGATACCAGACGAGTCGTCGGTTGATAATTCTCTCCAGAGTTTTACCGACGCAACTCGTCAAGGCAATGCTTCGATAACTACTGATGGTCGTTTTGTCCTTTCCAGGTTTTATTAAAAGGATAAGCGTTGCTTCCTTCCAGGAATTAGGGAATACTCCCTCGGACCATGAAAGATTAAAGATGTCCAGAAGGTAATCTTTAGACTCGAGACTGAGTTGTCTCAGCATTTCATAATGAATTGAATCAGGGCCAGGCGCATTGTCGTGAACTGTCGCTAAAGCTGACTCAAGTTCCCACATAGAGAATAAAGGGTTGTAGGGTTCCCTGTTGGTGGAACGAAAGTCAAAAGATGTGCTCTCTGCTATTTGCCTTTCTCTCGCTAAATCAGGATCACAGTTTGCTGTAAATGTTAGGTCAGCAAAGTATTTAGCCATCATTGTTGCCATTTCTCTGTTTCTGGTGAGAACCTGACCCTAATAATTGAGTCCAGATATTGGGACTCGAGAATACCTTCCGTATCTTTCGGAATAACTCCCATACTCTAGTGGACGATGATGTTTTCCTAATGGTTCTTAGAAACTCTATACAGGAGGTGGATCTGGATTCTTTGATAGTTCTGCGCGCTTTTGATCTAGCAATGCGATATGCGGCGAAGTTTTCCGGAGATGGACTACCCTTAAATTTCCATGCTCTTCGCCTTGCCCGAATGGACATGAGATCTTTGCGGAAACAGATTCCCCATTCCGTTTTCGGAATGGATTCTTCAGCGGCGTGATGAATCACCTGGGTCAGATAGTGGATCTCTCTTCGACACTACAACATTTCTCCGAGGACAGAGAGAACGGTACAGTGTCCAGTAAGCCTTTCTGTGAATCCATCTCTGTGGCTTGAATTCGGGATCATTCGCACGTTCCTGCAAGGACAACCAGATAGGATGATGGTCGCTACCATGCAGATCATCTTCTACCTTCCATTGGAAGATATCAGCAACTTCAGGAGAGGAAATTGACAGGTCTATAGCAGTCCATGACACCATGGCAAATGCAAAGTAGGTCATCTGCCCGGTGTTCATTGGGAATAAATCTTCTCGCTCAAAGAGACAATTCATCAGTCGGTCCCTGGGGCAATCGCTCGACGAGCCCCACAGTACACTGTGGGTGTTGAAATCTCCGAGGAGGAGGAATGGTCGAAGGAGCTGGTGAATTAAATCGCTGTAGGAAGTCTCCGAGAAATCTCGTGTCGGAGGAACATATATAGAACACTCGGTCATAGCTGGTACGCTGTGCATTTTGACAGCTATAGCCTGGATTTGAGTTTGTAGGAGAACAGGTGAGCAGAGGATTGTGTTTCTAACAAACACGGCAACTCCTCCTCTTGCTCGATCTCCCGTGGTGTCGTCATATCTGAAGCTGCTGTATCCTCGCAGAGTGGGTGTGTTCTGGTGAAAGGATTGTCCCTTTTAGGCAAATACAGATCGGATTACGTCGCGCTAAGAGTTGTAACTCTTCACGGTCAGTTCTATAGACATTGAGGTGCCACTGAAGTATGGATGTCATTACGTTTTGGAATCTCCTGGGTCAGGCGCGTGAATGTGCAGTACCGCGTCACCGTCGGACAATGCACAATCTGACTCGGAGGAAACGAGTACAGAGACGTTCTTTTTATGTCTTTGCGATTTTTTGGACGATGTTGTTTTCGATGTTTTCAAAAATTCAACAAGGTTGAAGGGTTAAGCCCTAGAACCCTGCTTTGTTTTTGTCTCTGTCTTCGTTGTTACCGTGGTAGGTTTCGCACTACTTGACGGTTTGTTTGTAATAGATGGATGCGCTGTTGGTGGAGTTTACGTTTAACGGGAACGGTTGAAACATCTTTCTTTCCGCATTTGCACTGGCATGTGCACGACGTTGTCGTAGACACGTCAATGAAATCGGCTTCTACGGATACAGACTTCATTATTTTAGGAGTCTTCGCTGCGTTGGAGTAACTGGTAGTAAATGCAGGGTGTAAAGCCCTATATTTATTCCGTGCTTCACCGTACGGGATCTTCTCCGTTGTCTTGATCTCCTGCACTTGCATTTCTTCCAGAAAGGCGACACACTCCATGTACAATTAATGCACTTTCCAGGCCCCGGGCATGTAACGCCGGGTTCGTGTGCGTCCTTCCCGCACTTCCCGCATGTATCCCGACTCTTACAGGATGTTATGGTATGTCCAAACCTCTGACACTTGAAACAGCTCAGAGGATTCGGAATAAAGGGACGCACCAGCTCGGGGCCGTGGGTTCGCCAAGACCATACTCAGTGGAAACTGAGCCCCTTGCGGGTTTTTTTCAGCAGTAGCCTGTGATAATTTCTCCTCTAGAAGTTCAACCTGATCAACTGTTTTGTTTACTGGCCGATGGGTATTTTCCTTTGTTCAGATGTATTTCCCTTACAACTAGCCAACATGTTTGAGTTATAATTATTTTTCACAAAATCAATCAAATTATTTAAAACGTTTCAAAATTTTACCAAAAGTTTTGATAAAATTTGTCATACAGACTGCTTTTAAAAATTATGTTTAATTTTTTGCGTTTTTCAATATTATTTACATTGTTAGGTGTTATCCAAGGGCTTCAATACATTGCTTTTAAATATCTAGAACAACCTCTAACAGTCTTTCTAACTTCTAATAACACAATTATCCCAATGCAATTTAACTATACAGTAAGAACAATTTACATGATCATCTGAGCACACTTCATCCCAATTTGTTTGCTGCAAGTTCTCCTTGAGCGAGTTGAAGTCTATAATGATTTTTTACTGAATGATTTGCAAACTCTTGGGCTGATGGATCGAAATTTTTGATACTAGAAATATCATAGGATAAAAAAAATAAGTGATAAAATATTAAAAAACAAATAATATTTTCACAACTAATGAAAATACGATCGATAACAGAATATGATTATTTTGTAATAATAGTGGGAGAATTTACTGAAGATATGAAACCTTAATGATAATTGTTTTGTTATTTAGAGCAAAATTAATGTTTTTATTGAGAGCTAAATTTACCAATACATTAGACGAAAGGAAGTAGGATTTAACCTTATATGAATAATACAAAAGAACTATTTTCATACCTCATGTCTTTTCTGCGCGTTTTATTTTTAGAAATTTACAATTGTGTATTTTGTATGATTTATTTTTCGTTATTTTCAATTACACAAGTATTCTACACGGAATGTAATGTAATCGTGGATGGAAAAAATTTAAGGCTTCTTCTGATATTTACGAATGGGCTCCAGGATAGTCTATTTTCAAATTTTCGAGAGCCAATTCCGCATGCGCATTTTGTGCGAGTTCCTTCGATAACTCACTAACGAATTAAAGTAACACACCAAATCTTCAAAATTGAATTTGAATACGTTTGGAATAGAAAGCTATTTGTGAACAGCTCATTCCTACCTCATTTACACCTCGCGCACCACTTCCGATTTTTCTTTCTATACCACTGTTTATATNATATATATATATATATGTATATAACTTACGTTCTATTGGAAATATCAAGTGTGCCTTGATGATGAAGGTAATTTCTTTGAAAGTCGTTTAGGAAAGTATAAAAATTGAATTTTAAAAATATTAATACTAAAAAGTGAAAAACCGAAACAAAACACTTAATTTCAACATGAGTCCGAAATGTCATTAAATATGTCTTGCGTGATTACAAAAAACTCAATAACCATGTAAATATTTGTACATAAAAGTGACATGTGTTTTCTGCTGAAGTTCAATTCATTATTATTTTAAGTATGCATAATTAAAGTATTTATTAATAATATATTGATTAATATTAAGTGATTATCCTCAGGCAAATTGACACAACTTACGAGCAATGGGCTCACGTCAGTTGTGACACACAAGAAAATCCTCAAAAAAGAATTGAAACGTATGTTATTTTATTTATTTGTGTTTTAGAGTAAATATACGTTGGTTCTAAAAAATAAGGTCGTTTTATTTGTTATTAATTATGTTATTATTATTAATTATGTTAATATGATTAATTCTGTAAATTTCGTTGTGATTGCAATGAATTTTGTCAAAAATCTGAGATAAAAACTCACATACGTATTTCTCATATATCTAAGATAATAAGTCAAATGAAATACTGTTAAGAAAAGTGTTGCAACCGAACAAGAGAAAACTATAAATTTAATTTACTTTATCTCTGAAAACACGACGTCATGTTCTGTAGAAAGAAGTAATTATCACAAATCAGTGAATTTGTTTGTCTTACACTTATTCTGCTCTGTACACCTATTTCATCAAATATTTCGATTTATAATAAAATGTACGGAACGATGTAAAGTTCCAATAAATTTAACATTTTTTATAACAAATTATTTTATTTATTTATTAATATTTACAGCACTTCTCTTACATAGGGTTCTAATGATCTAGTTGTTGGCGAGTTCTAAAGCCCCAAGAATAATAATAAAAAAGAATAATGAAAACTTCTCTAACAAATTCCTACTGCTCTTGCAAATGCAAATATCTAAACTTGTTTATTTTAAATACGATGAATAAGTTATGTTAGGAAATAAATCTTGTTTGGCCTATTAGTTATTTGTGGAACTAGAGTTTAAAGAATACAAAGAAGTGGACAAGGGTAGTTTGATGTAAGTCATGTTTCAAATGAATTTGGTAATATTACATCACGAGGGCGAGAATAAAGTAGGGAAGAAGATGTGTGGGTGATAAATGTTAGGAAATCCTGTCATAATTCTGACAAATATTACAAAAACGAGAAGAAAGCAGAGAGCACGTTGAAATATTAAAAAATTTAGACTATTGAGGTCGGCAAAACTGTCATCTAAAATTCAATATTTTCAATATTAAAATATACGTTTGTTACTTACTTAAGTAATTATCTCTCAAATAAATACGTGAAGTATAAAAATATAGTTATTTCTCATTTTTACAAGTTTCTATTTTTCTATAAACAATGATTTTGGACATTCACAACTTCTGCAGTCCACAATTGTAATTTTCATTGCAGAAGCCTATTAAGTCCATTTAAGTGTAAATTTTTGTTAAAACTGGCCAATGGTATCTAAAATAGATGTTTTTTTTCAGTTTAGAGTCATGGTTGTTACTCATGTATCTCACAAATACCTGTGTTAAGCATACAATACTAATTTTTTATTTTCAAATTTTACAAGTTCCTGTTGTTCTCCAAACTATGCTTTTGGACATCAATTTTTTCTCCGAACGCCTCAAGTATCCATATAGCACTAAAATCACGATCAAGAAAAGGTATGTGACAAATATTCAGGAACACTGTAAAAACTGAGTTCACAGTAAAAGTTCAGAAAGAAGGATATGTTAATTTTAACAATTTGGATCAATGGCACATCCTGCGTGAATTTCCTAACTGGTAAAAATGTTTCCCGTCCCAATCATGTCCTGAAAACAAGTTTAGGACACAATTCATTCTAACGCGTTTTATTTCCATCATGTGGAACGGGAGACCGGGGGAAGATTTTCGAGCGAGGCAGTTTTTCGAATGGACAATGAATTAAAGTAGATGTTAGATCATTTCATCTAATAGGAATAGCGTACCTACATTTATTGAGGCCTTTTACGTCGCCCCCATTTTCAAGTTACACGTGTTAGCTTGGCAACAAGTGTATATCGATCATGTATTAAAAAAAAATGAGATTAATTTCATATTAATTACAACTCTTTCTTGATTTTACAATTACTGACTGATACAGTTTTTTTTATAGCTGCTTTACTCGTTACGAGAAGAGGTCAGTTTATAAAATCTTCTCGCCAGCAATGAATATTGATCGAGTATCATATAATTACATATAACATATCTCTGAGAAATTTAAATCTTATTTCATGACACAAGACGTCTCTTAATTATCAAGTAATAAAAAAACACTTTTAAAACTGGTTCATTTCCACTGTTTTCATTTCGATTAAAGTGTAAAAATTGCGGCGGAGCAAGTTTTCGCAAACCAAGAAGTGAAGGACAAAGACGTAACTGAAAAAAAGGAGACTCGGTGCAGAAGATGAAAAGTCGCTTATATATTTGTTGTTTAAAGACATTTACCAATTATTAGCCTGAATGAAAGAAAGTTTTAATGCACTCGCTGCAAAAGTGACAAGGATGATGACTCTTTTGTGCAAAATGTTTTACTAATATACCCTAACTAATTAATAAATATCACCGTAAATATAGATCTTTGATTTATTAATTTAGGCTATATTGATTTACAATGTTTCTAAGTGGGCAAACACTTGCTCCAGACTAATATTATGGAATGCAAAATAGTAATAAATACTGGAACCGAATTTTCTTTCCCGCAAATCAATTTCGAAACGACTAATATAGTTGGTACTATACTTTATAATGGGGGAGGAGAGAATTCTGGCATTAAGAATATTTAAAAAAGGATGCCTGGAAAAAATATAAAAGAAAAAAGTGCGAAAACCTATCTCGTTCTTTCTCAATTTAATAAATACTCTTAGTGTTTCCTATTCGTATTCAATAAATTTGAAGCCCAATTAATATACTGTAGAGTAATTACACCTTTCTGACAGAACGTGGGAAGTTAGTTCATCGCAAATAAAATCACAGCAGCTCTCTATTACAGCTCGTAAACGGTGACTTGTTTTGTTTCAGAAGCTCCATCTCGAAAGGTGTCTTAAACATGAATTTACTAAGCTTGCAATTCCTAACACCCGTAAATATCAGAGTACTCATCGGACTGAAGACTTTTTGTAGTACTTCCGAATGGTCCCTCTCGCAATCATTAACACTCAAAAGTAGAGGTTATTCGATCCGTTCGGAGAGTTGCGCTCTTAAATCTTACTTTTATTTCGATGGGTAAGAAAACGATCGATGGTTTTCTCAGTTCGGGCTTCAGGAGCTTCAAGTAATGCAGGATGAAAGAGGTAGTTCGACCACCCAAATATGAAAAGGACAAAAACCCTGGAATTAATTGGATGGACAACGTTTTTGAATGATAAATCACATTCATGTATCATGTATGATGTTGAGTGCCATCGTAGGTTTGTGAAGAAGAATTGATGGAATCACGAACTAATGTGGGGTATGAGATATGGTAATACAAACATGTTTACTACTTTGTCATGGGAGTGTTGTGGAAATGATGGTGGAAATGTGGAAATGATGAAAACACATGATTTGATAAATTTGTTTATTTACATAGAAACCAAACACAGTAATAGAGACGAAAGGATTGTACTTGCTGACTAAGGTTACATGATATGGGAGATAAAAGAAAGGCAGTAGAAGATGTACATTGTGGTGCAGAGAGACGGGAGTTGCAACGCAACGGAAAGAATGAGTATGGAACACCAAAGAAGAATCAAGTTGTAACAAATTAGGTTTTAAAAATATAAATGTCATTAGATATAAACATGACATCAAATATTAAAATGAAAATAAACATCATATGAGTCCACATTGTCATACACTGGCCCATATTTACCGTTAAAGTGAGCACCATACAATTGGATGTGTGATCCAAATTCAGAGAAACGAAAAGGTTTTTCCAAATTTTGGGATAGGACATCCCAACCTTATAGTCTTGCTAATGTGTCTTGCAAATAACAAGCCTCCGTACTTTACTACGTTTGAGAAAGGGAACAAACATTAACTTCTATTTCGTCTAGAATTATATTTGCGAGTTTACTTAATATTAGTATTACGTATTCTAAAGATTTCAAAGAATATGAGTCTGAATTTTTACAATATGTATAAGAAAAATCATGCCCTTCAGAAGAAAAATATTTACATGAAGAAATAACAATCAAAAACTTTGGTGTGAGAATAATTTCTATTATGTTTGTAAATTATTCTTGTGCGGCTAAAGATTTGTACTGTATTTGTTGTCGTAGAGACAACGTATTTGCTGTATCCAGATATCATTGGGAATACAAGTAACCATTTTTCAATCAATTTTTTTTCATCAAAGTCACCAATAAAAGGGAATAAATTGTGAAGTCATGAGAACGATAATGCCGGTTTTTGACTGGGAGAAAGATATACAAAATCATTCAATACGAACTTTCACCTTCAATCATCTTGAATCACCAGAACCAAAATATTGTCTCCATTCATACGAAAAGGATTATTAAATAGGGATTAGACAGTTCTTTGACATCGCATTTTATCAGCATCTAACAGAGTGGTGTCTGGAAACTTAAGTGTAATGATACTTTCATTTTATAGAACACGATTAGACCCAAATTGAATAAAGTAAATATAATATATTATCTGTAATATATTAAGATTAATAATAACGGTAGTACAATATATCTTTCATCTTCAAAAACATTAACATGATTGTGATTGGTGAGGAAAAGAATTTAAATTACACGACTGGTTCTCGATCTTCAAGATAATCAATGATATTTCCATTTGAGAGTCATGAATGTGTACTTAAATAAGAAAGAAACAAATTTTCTATTTGAAAATAAACAGTCAACGAGATAAGTCCGAGACGTCATCGAGAATCCACAAGCAACTGATCGAAGACAATAAGACCAGGTTAATGCACTATTGTTATTACTTTTATTCTATAGGTTCTAAATATTTAACTGTATTATATTCCGGTATTTGTATGCGAGTATTAGTTTCAATTAATTTGATAATAAATTGCAAACATTGTGTATTTGCAAAAAAAACTGTTCTTATATAGTAAATTGCACATTAAATACATTAAATATTTCGCATATATTATAACAAACAGCTAATTTTTTTGTTCTTATGTTAAGGGGTTCATGCCATAATTTTATCGTGGGGCGCGTAAATGTTAAATACGCCACGGCCTTCGGACCCTTGATCGGAATTGAAGGGATGGTCTCTTGCTTGCTTCCGGAGAGTAAATTAGTTTATCGTTCTTCGCATGACCATACGCAGTTTTTAACTGCTATGGCGATATATATATATACTGTCNCACTGGAGGAACGAAACGAAACTGTCATTCATACCGCATTTGAATTCCCGGGTCCGCGGATAAATTAGCGGAAAGCGTTTACATAACATCCTCGATGGTTGTCTTTTCCTTTTATGTCCAGGGGCTAATAGCTTTCCGTCGCCGTATCACGTTGAGCAGGATGTGTGCAGTGAATGGTGGTGGTTGGCGGGCGGGCGGGCGGGCGGTAAGCACAGCTCGAGGCAGTGACCTAGCGATGGGTTGTGGAACGGGGTGAGGGAAGGGGAACGGGGAAGGCGAGAGAACGTTCTTCCCACCGGAAGTGCCGTAAGCCTCCGTCTGCCACCGTTGCTGATGGACCTGGAGTAATCTGGACACTCGGAAACGTTGAGCGGCGATCTCATTAATGGACGTCCCGTTACTGAAGAAGGGACAGAGGAATAAATGTACTTCCCGTAAATCTATGCCGGCCAAATTGGTTTCCCACAGTAAAACAATTCCTCACTCATCACTATAGTTAACATGTTAATTTTCTAGATATTGATATGGTTATACTGGAGTAATTCGACTTAATATAATAGAGTATTAACAATTGATTTAATTTTCACTCATTAACAAATTGGCATTTTATAATACAATAACTAAAACAAAATTACACTCCAGAAATTTCACTTATTCGAACGAAGGATTCGTGTCAATCCGCTCATTTAAATAGCATGAAGATGGAGTCGTAACATATTCCGAGAACTGTGTAGATAGAATCGGTGTTAGTTATGGGTTCGTGTCCCGTGTCATGTGTAGAATCAACCACCCATATGACAAAGAAGGATGGACAAAACGTCAACAATTCCGTCAGTATGGGATATACTAAGACAAGAAGAACATGCATACATAAATAGGCGTTTTTCGACTTAGTGTCTTAACACCACGGATATTTTTCACAGTACAGAGATTCGATGACTAGTCAGCAGAAAGAGTACATATTCGTATATAACTACGTTGAGAGATCACTATTACACAAACGTTCTTTTAAAAGAATGGCAAAAACTCATAGTTCTCTAATTTCTTGCCCTCTTTCTTTTCAAAACTGAACAAAATACCAAAAATAGTAATACCTCCAAATAAAATATGATTTATTTTGGTAAATTTAACGAAGAATTCTGAGAAAGAAGACGGACGTGAAATAATCATCAATTTATCTTGTGATTTTGTTCATCTCGTCTCCACAACTCTACGGAGACTTCAATGGACGGGTGAAACTAACATTCGGCACACACCTTCCACAGAACAAAATACTCCACGCACGATAAATGATGTATCCCCGTTATGAAATTTCTATAAACAATATACTGAATGATAAATTATCTGAGAAGAATACATTTAAGTCAGCAACATTTTATTATAAATATGGTATTTTTCCACTTACAATAATATTAGAATAAAATATGATGAAACGTTTATCACATATTTATACATATCAAATGAAAAAAAGAAGTTAATACCTTCAATAAAATAATTCTTTATACGTGCATCGTAATTTAAGATCCTGTAACAAAAAATACTATTTTCTAACACAAATAGTCGTAATTGAAAAATACAAAAAAGAGAAACCTTACACCATTAGCCATAAAATAATGATGGATCAATGACAAATATAATTTACCCTTTCACAAAAGATGGAGAATTTAGAATAATGAAATACAGTATGAAATAGTATCATAGAGCGTATTCATTGAATAATATTATGCTTCTTATAATAAATTTAATAAATTTATTGTCAAAAAACAGTACAAACTGCGTATGACCACGTGGAGGACAATAAACTAATTTACTCTCCGGAAGCAATCAAGGGACCATCCCATCAATTCCCATCAAGGGCCCTAAGGCAGAGGCGCATTCAAATTTTTTATGCATAAGTTCCTAGATAAGATAAAAAGTTAGCTGCGAGTTATAATACATATATAATGTCAATATGTTTGTAATTTAACGCAAATATGTTTGTAAATTTACATATACAAGTTATTATCGAACTATATTCTGAGTATAGTGTATAAAAATCATAAGAGTTGAAAAAACACTAAATACACGATTTATTGTTACAGTAAACATGCCCCTAGACAAAGTCTAGAGAACCTGTATAAGAAATCCGCCTCTACCCGAAGGAAAAACGGAGAAAAACCCGGGCCAGGATGGGGCTACAGAATTAATGTCCACAACCGTGCCAAAGTTGAGTACACATAAAACTAAATTAATATGAGCCATACGGCAACACAACCATGCAAGAAAATAGTTTTTGAAATTGTTATAAGTTATTTAAAAAGTGCTACAGCAATGGCGTGATAAAGTACAAGACGGATTTAACTTTTATTAAAATCAATTTTTAATGAACTGTTATATTATTTAGAACGGTAAGGAATTCCTAATACTGACTGGGAAAAACAATAAGTTTACGAGATAGTTTTCAAAAATTAAATAACTGTCGTTACAATTACTGGATATTTCTGAACATATAGTAGATCGTTCTTGATACCCATAGCCAGAAATATATTTCGGGGAGATACTTTTCATAAAATATTATTAATTTTACGTTTTTTGTCCATAAAATATTTTCAAACTGAATTATTTTATTCACATAATTAATTAGTTAATGGTAAATTAACAATACTTCATACTGATAAAGTACTAAACTTAAACGTACAAAAATTTCGAAGTGGGAGAGTGGTTAAAATAGGGAGGGGACTTTCGCCAACGAACCACTTTCATACATTAATTTACCTACCCATACGTAAACCATTCACAAGCAAGAGCTAATAACGTTTTCAATTTTTCGTAACTTCACAACAACAAAAATATTGCCCCATGATCGTTTTGAAAATCCTTAAAACGAGCCTCCCTCCTTAAAATCCGGTCCAGAGTGTATCGCGATCCCCTAGGACATTCACCCCGACCAGAGTTGGCAGTGGTCATCTATCGACTGCAGGGGTCAACAAGGGAAGGCCCTCGGAGCACAGCTGCCGCCGCCGTCGCCGTCACCGCCTCGCCCTTGCCCCCTCAACCCATCCTACACGTAGAACGCAACGCCTCCTTCGAGACCCCCTGAGCTTCCTGCGATACGCTTTAACACGGGACCCACGCCTCTCCCTTCTTGATGAGGTCCCGAGGGCTGACCCACAGAATGTCTTCCGATGAACTCATTGTGTCATCTCAGAACAGCAGGAACTTATATCCCCAGTCGAGATAAACAATGAATGTGCTGACCATTCTGAGTTGAGAAAATCTATCATCAATCGATTATTTTTAATGATAGGGATAAGTTAATGATATTTGTCTTTATTTTTCTTATATAATGGTTTATTACATTTTTTTCATAAATTTGTGGTGAGAGCAATCCAAGTTACGAATTTGATCCTCCTTCACAAATATGTCATAGGAAACTGTCACAATCAATGATAGTCTTTGCACGAGACAGTAAAGTTCTAAAACAACAAGACAACGGAAGGTATCATTAAACCGAATTAATGATGTTGGAATCTTTGACAGAGGATGCAAAGCACCAAATTTCGCCAGTATAACGGAACGTGATATTGAATACTGAAGTCATTTCTAGAACATCATTCTCCTACGTGTTAGACGAGTCAATTTTCCATATCACAGGAGACTTGAAATGCAAAAAATCGAAGTATACAGGAAAGTATTTTTTCGGTTTATCATTTTCATGGAGAAATTTCGACGTGAAGGTCAATTAGATACATGAATGTTGGTTAATACGTGTGTCACAGGACACTGATTCAAACCTCTAGATTATTGATTACTATGTTGAAAGCTTTAATGAAGATAATTATATTTTATAAATTTTAATTTTTTCTGATGCAAAGCATAATAAAAAAAGTAAACTTTCAAAAAAAAAAAAAACGTTACAAAAATATATTTAAAAATTATTAATTATTTTTTTGACTTCAACAAAAGTTAGTGACTGTCAAAACTTGTCAACTTGAAACGCTCACAGTGTAATACAAACGAAACTGCAAAAGAAGACTAGGACGAGGAAGAAGATGTCACGAAGGTATTAGTTTTACTATAAAAGAATATTATATACGTATTACAACAATACAACTTACTTGCGTATAAATGGACGGTAGACACGATGACGAGGATAAAATATCGGAAGATTTATTTATGGGACAAAATATTTCATTGATAACCATATATATATGAAAGGTGAAATATTGCATTGGAAAACGTTGAAGACAGACGAAATAGTCCGTAAGTTTTACCTCTTAAAAATATTTTTGTAGTGATGTCAAAGTTGCTGATCAACACTTCGTTATTTATTTATGTAGTAGTACAGCATCCAAACATAGTTATCGAATTCACGCATAATTCAAGGTTTTCATTGATTGAGACAGCATCATGCACGTTATAATTCTGGTGACTTTAATGCTAGAGTCACTAAGCGGGCAGGGAACTGACGCCAAAACCGGGGATGGAATGAGAGTAAATATTGAGGCGGGTCGTATTGTTTAAGGGTTTTTCGGTGGAATTGAATTATGTCATTCGCATCCACGGAACGAGGTGTAAAATAAACAAAGAAAAATGTTCATATATTTGAGTTAGAGTGGTTTAATAATTATGAATTAAAAAAATCGAAGATGTTTGCCTCAAAATCAGGTAATGAAAAACAAAATAATGTAAAAAATAGTATACTTAACTTTGCTTAAAAGTTAAGAAATTCAAATTTCTCAAAATATTTTTTCCAGAAATATCTATGAGACACATTTCGTGGAAAATACGTTTACTTGTGCGTTTCCAATGAAAGTTACACAAAAAATTACTGTACGCCATTCTAAGTATGTGCCATATTTAAAGACATGTTACGTGTTGTTCTAGAAGAGTCGAAAGTATTAAATAATTGCGTCTACCAAGTATTTTCTCTTGTTACAATGAAATATGATACTAAAACTTGATTTAAAATAAAGCAATTTTGAAATAAAAATACTATCAATGAACCACAATTCTTTTGTCCATCTACAACAGTGTTTTCTAACGCCTTCTCTTTTTTCTTTTCAAATTGCATTGCATATCTAGCGAGTGAAGTTCTTAAAGGTAACTTTTTTGAATGCCCATTTATTTTCCATTTATACTAAAACAATTCCCGAAGGAAAGGAATCATTATAAATAATTTTAGGGACTTTGGAAGAATTGTAATCTTACATTTTAACCACGCACTGTTCACTGTGCAATTCTGTATTGATCTGAAATAAAAGTTGAATTAAGAGTTGTAGTTGTCCACGTTTTCTCCCAGGTGTCGCTAGTGACCACATCATTATTCGATAAGTGTAGTTAGTTCAAAATTTGCCTCCTATGTGATACTACTCAGATAAAATCAACAGAATTGCAATTACTGTTCCACCAAAGAATGTAAATTACGTTTATATCATTTAATTACTTTTAAAACGAAATCTATACAAATGAAACGGAATTCTATAGAATGTCCATGGCGTGGAAATAGGAAGAAGTAATATGATATGAGAAATTTCGAAAGTATCTTCTTAAAGATTATTCCAATTAAAATGCAAAGTATGGTTAATATTGATGCATTTCTATAGGAGAAAAACAATTAAAATTGATTGCTAATCTTCACTCGCATGTTTGCTGTTGACTGTGAAGCTTACTGTGTCCTCCAGAATTCGATTGCTTTACGTGAGGCGGACAATCCACTGAACGTATAATCTACGTGACCGAATCGTAGAACAAAATTATATGAAGGTTGCAAAGAACATTGTTTTCAAGTACATAACCTCAAAGTGAAATTAAAACCACAGAATTCAGAGTTCTTAACTATGTGCTTTGTTTATTAAGTTCTCTGTGTAAATTGTATTTATCCCCTGCTTCGACTTTAAAATAATTCGTAATTACGTATTTATTAGCGTACCATATTAAAAACTGTGTGAATTTTTCTTGGTTTTCTTGGTTTTCTTGGAGGTAATTACTTTTTTATCAATAAAATTGAAAATCATGAAAATAGAGGAATATGGAAACTAACATGTTAATTCAGAATATTATACATGAATCGCTGACAACTCCTGACAAAATTACCTAAAACATCCAGACCTGTTGACAAATATTTTAATACACTCTGTAAGGTAAACTATACCCATAACGAATTTTTCATTGAACACATTTTTTTCGGACGTTTATTTAACAATGTAAATTAATATTTCTCTAATTTTGATTTTATATTTGCGAATAGTTTTAAAGTAAATTTTGAATATCCAGTAATGATATTTTCAAGTTTCTTTTCAAACACAGAGATTTGGATAATTGATGTAAATGTCGTTTACAGCTTACAGTACTACCAGCAGTACTGTATCTGATAACTAGTACTGGTAGATACTCTCATTTTAGTATCATTGCAAAATCTCCGCATGAACACATAAATAAATAATCATTAGAATAATTATTTGTGTAACTTTGGAAAAATCGTAGACATCTTGAGATCCCGCAGGCAAAGGACTTATGGTTGGGTTTCGCAGCATATGGTCAATAAATGTTTTAAACCGATGGCCACTAGAATAGTATCCCCAAATGCCCGGGTATCGAGAAGACGAACATGTAATAGACATCCAACAACTGCTTATTGTGGCTGCTCATCTTCGTGTGTCGTGGACGTCGCATCGACGGCTGGTCGAAACGCTGATGTCCATAGCCACCACTTTCTCTTCATCGGCGGAGGCAGCTGCTCCTTTGTTTGGGAGGAGGCGTTGCGGCCAATACGAAACGCGTCGACGCTATCTGCTCATACAATGAAAGCAATTTCAAGACTCACGTGTCCCTATTCCTCAGCTGATACTCGGACTGAAAGAGTCTCGAATCAGATGCATTTACGATAGGATTACATTCATATTCATTCTTTCACATCTACTATCCAATCTTGCATTCCTTCCTCGCGATAGGTATTAACTTTGAAATGAGTATGGTGACGAGAAATTTACACTACAATAATGCATTTGAGTCTTTCTTTTCCTTCACAATAGTATTATATATTGAGAAAGTTCATCAAATACCTAAATAAAACTTTTCACGTAGTATTCATAAACAATCTATTTAATTGATCTCAAATACAAATATGACAAATATTTTTATCAATTTACTAATCATGGTTAAAAAGAGAAATGTACAGGATATCAGAACTTTCTGTTTACAAACAGAAAGTACGCTGTAAATGATCGTATCTCGCTTTATGTAAACATGAACGAGATGTACAAAAGTCGATGTTAATTAAAATGAAAGACATGACTACTCAATTTCCTGTACAAACGATAATCGGAAATATCGTTGTAAAATACCATCCATTTAAAGTCATAAAATGAACATGATTGAGACATGAAATCTGAATGTTTTGACAATGTTATGTTAAAACAAATTGATTTATATCTACAATGTGACTAAAAACAATATTGGTTCCACGATGTCACCACAGACTATGAGAAGAATTATACATCACGGATCTGAAGATTCAACCATACCTCCAACTCATCAAACTGTTCATCTATCCCGGTAGTGTCAGTTTATATGGTATTGTGTGAAGCTTGTATAAACTTGACTAATTGTTAAACTTGTCTATCTTTCTGCTTTCGAAATCCTATAAATGGTGTGAATTTTTCGTTTTTCGAAATTTTTGTTTCAAATAGATCGCATTTCAAAAAAAAAAAATAATACAATTATTAATCCGGTCATACCCCCTGACACAATCTATTAAAATAGCATCCAGCTGTATTGAGTATGT
The DNA here is from genome assembly GCA_002313205.1 of Laupala kohalensis. NCBI lineage: Eukaryota > Metazoa > Arthropoda > Insecta > Orthoptera > Trigonidiidae > Laupala > Laupala kohalensis. The sequence continues at coordinate 1,029,331 of NNCF01127806.1, forward strand.
ATGCAGTCCTGTTACAATTAAAAACACACCAAATTAATATAACAATGATTTTTAAGATATCAGAGTGTATTATGGCCCACCTGAGCTTTGTGAATTTTTCAAGCCTCCATATTAGAATATTTTGAGAGTAAAATTACGAGACCTGCTTAATTATCTAAGTATAAGATAAAATTTTGACATTCCTTTCCCAATTATCTTTCTGTAACATTTACCAAATCCTTACTTCTGGGCTATATTACCACCACCTGAACATAATATGATCCACATGCTTTTATTCTCGACAAAAATGATATTTTATTTAACAATCAGGTAAATGTCAGATGAGAGTAATTTGTTTTCAGATTCCAAAATTCAGAAATAAAGAAAACGGCAGTAACCTGTTGATAATCAACTCTTTTTCCGAGCATATGCATTGCTTATAAAAAATACAAAGAAATAACATAAATCACAACTGTGTGCGTTAACCGGTCTCAAACTAAACGTCCCAAATTGTTATCTCGACGAGAAAGTAACATTTCCGAGATGTTGTTAACATTGCTTACATATGTCGTAAGAGTCACTTGTAAACATTTTAAAAGAAACCATTGTAACAAGACTCTGGTCAACTGTACGCAAAAACATCATCATTATACGAAAGAGGCAGATTAAGGAACAGCAAATGGTTAATTTTAATATAGTTGATATTGACCGAGCCATCTCACTACAGTGGCTATAGCAACATACAATCCTACTATATTATGGTTGACCACAACCATGGAATCATTCTGACAGCGGAATTTCCTATAATATTATCAGTCATATGCCTTTGCTGAAGTAAATGTGAGCGATATCGGGAGTTTTGGAGATTTACTGACCGCTAGATTGAATGGGTCATCATAACAAACAAGGCCATTTGTTATACCAACACTTAAATTGCTAATACACTTGTTATACTAACATTTATCTACATTTCTAATTATTCGGTTGTTTAAAGTTTAAAAAATACACAAAATAAAGTACAATATCAAGTTAATAAGTCATTTTAACCTGCAGAGATAGAAAGTATCTAAGGAAGTTTGGTACAGTAAAACTACAAAGCACTAACCGAAATCTGAAATCTACAAAAGCTATTATTTAAATTATCCTGAATATCTATGCTTATTTCTACCATGTTTGGTTTTTAAATACAGGTCCATTGATTTCCACATCTATTCACACCTTTTACAAAATTTTATGCATTATGGTTTCTTATACCAAAGCCAAAAATATTAAATATTATGAACTTCAAGAATAGAACAAACTAATATTGCAAAATGAAAAACTAAGTGACATTATAATTCCGATAAAATGAAACGTTTATGGCAACCTATTATTATTTAATTTTAAGAATTGATTGAGAAGATGTATCACATAATAATCTTCTTTATTACTTTCCTTTGGTTATAAGTTTGTAACTCATCTACTTCATTAGAAAATTTGTAAATTAAAAAGTGCTACAACATTGGACCCAGTTTTAGAAGAATGAGATGAGAAAAAAATCTTTAAAGAATGAATCTTCAATTATCTCTTTAAGCTCGGAAACAAACAATTATCTACAAGGTGGTGGTCGTAATTAGGTAACCATAAAAAGAGCACAGTGCAAAGATGCAAAGATATTGTGTGGAAAGAGGTATAAGCCGAAATTTTTTTCCAGTTTGCTCGGATACCAAGTTGTTAACAAATAAACACTTGGTAATATAAATTGGGACGACAAACACATTCTTTCGCGTTTTTTGTTTCTGTGTTGGATTTCCACCAATTGACGTTTTCGTCAGTTTTCTAGACACCTTTTTCGGGAATCTAATTGAGTTAGAGAAACACGCACATTTATAGAATCTTGGAGTCGTTTGCCCGGAGATACGTTGAAATGGTACCTTAGAATGTCCTATCTACAGGAGCAGAAACCGAAGACTTGACGAGAGAAATACGTTTTCCAAAGACATCACCATTGAGACCAACACATACAGAGTGTTAGAGACAACCTATTATTTTTTTTCTAAAAATCTTGAAATTTGATACTTCTTTCATTTTCTCTATCGAATGATGGTGTGAAACAATCAACGGTAAAAATCAATGGAAGGATGTCAAGGAGGACGGAGGACCTTCCCAATTTTAAATGGAAATGGTATTTATATGGTATTTATTTAGTATAGAAAGCGAGTTAAAATACAATTTCTTCCATTTGAATATATTTTTTAAATTTCAGATGACGCTGCAATTGAATAACTCATATAGTATTTTTTTGTGAAATAAAAGAAATTCATATTCATGTATCAAAAGACGCTTAAACAATACTCTTTTGGTTCTACAGTATTCTCATGGTGATTTATTTCTTAATATTCTTCACTTCTTTTATTAATCAACTATTGGTAATTATGATTCTGGGTGATCATTAACCTCAATACATGACATACGATAGACAGAGAATTTGTCGTGGTTATCCTCTCAACAATGTTTCTAATTGTTGTAATACTTTTGAAGAAAATAATACAATTTCCCCCATTTAAGAGTTCTTTTTTGATAAATTATGGTTGCGTAAATTGTTCATTTAAAAGTATTCAATGATACTCCCCGCAGTTGCTTTTTTTCGAAAACTCACCAACAATTCGAAGCGATAAATTCTAATTCGATACTGTGAGCTGGTGATTTAATTATTTTTATTCCAGCGCCAACGGCAATAAACCAAAAAAATAATGTTTCCCACAAAAATTACTCTTTCTTTACAAAATAAAAATCTGTAAGAAATAAGAAGAGTTTCAATTTAAAATTGCGAAGTTGCCTTGCGTCTCTCCATTTAGTTTTGGAAGATTACCGCCAATCGGAAGAGTAAGGAAAAGTGTGCCCTGGATTATTAGGTATATTTGACTCTCATGCCGCAAGAACAAATTGATGATAAATTGATGTCCTCGAGTAAGTCTTAAAAGCATTAGAGCTTTATGTGTATAACTAGAGTCAAGATGATTGTACAGAATTTATAATGAAGAGTTGAAGAGTTGTTTGGACCCTCTTGATGTTACATTAATTTTAGACACGTTGGATAATACTAATATATTAAGAGTTGAATGATGGTGAAGAAAGTGTGTATCTTGAGTCCGCGTGTTCATTTTATGTACTAAGATATTTCATTTAATTAATCTGGCGGTGTCACAATTCTATTTTGTCTTTCAAGTCAAAAACATTTCTTTGCTTATTCGTCTCAATATACTATCGTAAAAATATGAATAGTCCAGTAACCAGGTAACAAAGAAGGCCAATCCAGTTCAAGAGAAAATATCGAATAAAATAGTTATCTTGAGATTTACCTGAAATCTTGTAAACCACCTAAAAAAACTACAAATATTAAAATTTTCAGTGTTGACCTTAAGAATCCCTTCCTTAATAAAGAATTTTGCCATTCTTTTTTCCATTTAATATGTAAATTTTTTACAATGAACTGTTGATGTATGATACTAATCGATTCCCTTCAATTTGAAATGTTGAGAATAGAGATCTGACATTTTCAAGATATCTAAACTTTTTTCTTGGAAATTGCCTTTTCCCCCTTAAGACGTCTAAAAATGATAAAATATCGTTTTATGTTCTTCAGATTTTTATTGCCTATGGTAAAACATTCCGCGAATCGTTTTCAACAAGACATTGAAAATAGTCTTGTATGTTGTGGAAGATGTGATTTCAAAGATGATAATAGACGTAAAGATGACATAGAGAGGAGGTGTAAATAGTTTGAAAATCACTAATACAAAATACAAATAAATAAAAATTCACTATTTTAAATAACAAAGAATGTATTATATGAAAGCAATTTCGAAAAAATTATGTGTTACATCAAACAACGTGATTTAAATCCGGTAATCTAGCGCAAAAAACATATTTCATTCATGAAGGAGTACACGTATTATTTGAAGTTTTCATCATAATTTACACTTCACTGAACATAGAGCGCTGAATAGCTGGCTGGATGGCCGGGGTTCGATCTCCGGTGGGGTGGGGATTTTGAATCACACCTCAACAAGATTGACTGCCAGAACTACTCAGCCTGCTGTAAAATGAGCACAGGGTGCATCCTGGGGTCAAACTGACCGGAGCAGAACGCTGGCCACACCTCCTCCTCCTAGTGCAGAGGCCAAGAAATTGCGGAGCTCTCCCCTCCGCAAACCCCTTGAGCACCATCGGGGCACGTAGTGGGACAGTTTGACTTTGACTCTCATTATTTAATTATCAATATATTAACCAGACTTATCATTCAATACTAACTTATGTTAGAAATGAAGAGCCAGATATAAATTAAGAAATGGATACATTCTGCAACACAGCCCTCAGAAATAAACACGAAAATTATGATTAAATGTTTGCTGTTGTTAACAATTTCTATAAATAACTACCTGCTTACCATTTAACTGAGTCATGATATCTCACAATATGGGTCATTCCAACCATAATCGGCCTAAAATTTCCCCGACTCCTTCAGATTTTGCTATGAATTATTCTGGGGATTTAGAATATTGTAAAAGGGAAAAATGTTTATTGAGTTCCTAATAAGCTGTTTTTGTTTAAATTACTATTAAGTCGATCTGCCCCCAGCGCACAGAGCCCCAGCGCCGCGAGGTAAAAATCGTGATAATTTTGATGAAACCCTTTGGGAAATTGAAACTCACTTAATCTACACATAGAAGACATTTTATTTTACAGAGAAAGCAACCTTAAAATGGCAAAATATGTCTAAAATTTCAACAAAAACGTCAAAATTTAGTTTTCTTGAAAAAAATATTTCTCAAAACCTGAACAATTTCAATGTTCGTCTACAAAGTTGATTGAATATACTTGTACCATAATTAAAGGTTGCGTAGGCTTTTGGAAGGATTTATTAGCAATAATTACAATTATTCTTTAACGGTTTACATGAAAATTTTCTCCAAAGATTGATTAAATTTTATTGCAAATACAAAACACAAATTATAGCTTCCTTGATGTTAATTCCTGATCCAAAAAATTTGGTGCTGCACGTGTTAAATCTAAGTGGGAGAGATATGCAACAGGACAACCAACAATAAAAGAAATAAAATAGCTAAAGTGATACATAGAATTTGGATATGTTATTTAATTATTCTGTTCGGAAAATTTTATTCTTTGTAATACATATTCATTGGCTCATGAGAGGAAACTCATTACTTTCTTTGTCAACTTTTTGTTCAATACAATAACTGAGATACATACTCATGAATAATTGATGATAAAAAAAAAAGGTTATTGCTATGTCAGAGAAAGAACGCTCTTGTCACAATGGTGAATGTTAGACTTTGGTTGTAATCGTATCGTTAGGGCTTGGTCAATAAAAACAATTTCTTAATAACTCGCCAACGTTTCGGTTTTTTATTTGAAACCGTCTACAAGGCTAATAAAACAGGTGACTATTACTATCAGAAACAAGTGACTATTACTTTCTCCTTCCTTTCTCTTTTCTGACCTCCTTTGATCACCTCTTGTTCTTTTCGATCCCGACGTAATTAGGGCTAGGGTATCTTTCATTTTCCTCATTTTTGTCCTCCCTCATTCTTTGTCCCCCCCCCCTAATTTTTTGTCCTCAATGTTTTGATTTTTGGTTTTGAGATATGTTTTGGCATGTTGTGATTCAAGAGGGTTTTTAGTGGGTATGGTTGAGTCATTCGGCGAGTCCCACACGCGGGGAGAGTCATGTTGGCTCTCCCTGGTGCGTAACTGCATTTTCCCTGTCTGTACAAGTATTTAGGGCAATGACCTTTGATGTCGACGAACCGTAATGCCCCACAAAAAAAAGAAAAAGAAAAAAGAATGCACACAATATAATATTACAGCATATCGCGCTATTCTATTATGGACAAATCATGGGAGATCTGGTAAGAAACCCCATCCCACTCTGTGGTATGTGACTTCCTCCCAACACACCACACTGTACACCATCATGATGAATTAACAATGAACGACTTCGGAGTGGCACTTGACCGGTACGACGTAAATCTTCCCTAGAGGAAATCTCCCCGGAGTGTGAGCGATACGTGACGGAAGAATGAAATCACAGTTCTTAGGATGTGAATGAAGTCGAAATGGTAGAGAAGTGGGAGTGTGAACGTTTTTCTCACACCCCGAGGAAAAGTTTCGCCAGGTTTGTACTGACCGTCGGAGTGACAGTCGCGGGCAGTATGGGGAAGAGCGCGGTATTACTGCATTTGATCCTAATTTTATCGTTCGGTACGCATGGCACATCACATATTTTCTCATCTAACAACTTTTAGCGATTTGAATATACTTTTCACGCGAAATATCACTATCTACATAGAAAAAATTTCTAATACTTTTTAATATTTTACGATAGTATGTCGAACCCAATAAGCAAAGAAATGTTTTTCGCTCGACATACAAAATCGAATTGTGATATTACCATAGTCATGAAATGAACTAACCTCTCCATGTGGACCAAGTTGTTGGTAAACTAGAGCTAAGAGGTCCACCTACTAACAATAGCCAACCACCCAACACCTACCTCCTATCGCTCCATGTAGATAAGCTTCAATAGCACGCTACATTTCCAATTTACAAATACTACAATAACAAAAATAATCTGGACTCTAGTTATACACAAAATTCTAATGATTTCAGGACATACTCAAAAACATTTCATTTAACAAAATATATTAAAAATCTCATATTTCAATACACACTGTCAATTCATATTTCTGACAATCTAGGAGGTAATATTGTATCTATTGTCTATACGAAAATGTATTTGTACAACTTAAAACATTGACAAACTAGGAAAAAACGTGAAACGCTGTTGCACTTCATTCATTCATTCATTCATTCAAATATAACGTCACATCATCACTATATTCGTCAAGATATTCAACATGAAATCCTTGTGCAAAGAGTAGCATAGAGCGTGAATTCAATCGCGGCCAAGTGAACTTCGAGACACACCCACTTGCCAGAGCGCTTTGCTCTGCTTTGCCCTGACGCCTCGCAAGGTGACGCAAACCACAGGAGATGCACAGTGGTCCTGTTCACTGTATTAGAGAATCAAAACTTAATCTTTAATTGTATTTTGTATTGTACTGCCTAATTTTATTAAATAAAAAATGTAATATTAAAATTTAGAAAGGTTTACGCGTCATCCTCAGCTTGTTATTCGGGTACTAACCCAGCATTTGCCTAGGGAGAACCGGGATATTGCGTTAACTTAACACAGCGGTAAAAATTGGATAGTAAAACAACATGTATCTCATTGTGGTACCATTTTAGAGTGTTAAATACGTTCAGATGTCTCATCGTGAAGCCCTTGAGACACAGGTAAACACAATCAATTCTAGTTATATACGACAATATAATATTGATTATATCTTTCGTTAGCATTGTGCTTCTACCATTCAGGAAAGTGGAGCAATGGAATTTTTCTGTCCCCAAATGGCAGAGGCTTGAGTAAATCAAAATCACATTGTGCTAAAAATCATTTTTTGACTATTTCGAAGCATGTGTGTAATAATAGGTAAAAGTGTTGGAATAAACTATCTGAATGCTCAGCACACAAGTTAATGACAAAATTCACGCGAACAAAGCCGCTAATACTCAGTAATAATTAAATCGCTATGTAACTATAGTTATGAAGATTTCCAATTTATGATGTCACCATTTACTCTAACATAACGCTCAGCATTGTTAAGACCTAATGATGACTAGTTTTGAAGAAGTGAGGTGTCTTTCAAGTTAAAGAAAATGGAGAAAATACGGTAAAAACTTTAAATACGAAGATACATTCACATTTTGTTCAACGTTTTTACCTTATTGGTAATATTTTAAATTATAGAATAATTAACTTGAAAAAATAATAATTTATATCAGCTATTAACGACGTTGTATTATCATTGTCATTGTATTAAAAATTCAATTATTACACGATTATCTCTAAATTTTTAATCAGTAAATCCACTTTCGAAATTTAAACTTCGATTTTTCCCACATATCGAGCAATGGCATTATAATCACGCGAATTGCACAAATCTGCGTCATTGTAATCAGGTTCACTATTTCAAAGTGTTAATACTTCTAGAGGAATAGAGTTATGACCCAAACACTACTGACAATTCATATTTATTAAATCGAGAGGAAGTTACAACACGTTTATCTCAAGTTCTCCCACATTTTCACTAAAAAATGTTCCATCACTTATGTAACGCATTTAAATCATAACTCGTATACCTCAAAACTATAAAAAAGTGAATTCATTCATTTCGCGAGTATGATCAATATGGGAAGAATTAGCATAAAAAAGATTTATGTTATAATTGAAATCGTTAGGTTTTAATTATTAATATTTACTATTCATTTATGCATTTTGTAATTATTTTTTTTCGTAAAATGCATGCATGCAGTATACACAAAAATGGAGAATTTTAACACTTCCTTTTAGTCCAAGTAAACTGCAACTATTAGCACACTGTGCGGCGAACCTTTCAGGTCAACGCCCTAAACACGTGCTCTCCTTGTTTTGTATCGGACTGTCATCGGCGCTGGCAACAATGATCTCATGCCTGTTTCATGCTCCCTCGCATCTCAGCCGATATTCATGCTTCTTCCTCTTCAACATTCCATCTCCTTCCTTCTCACTTCGTTTCACCTATTTACACTCTTCAGTAATTAATTTCTGTTTACTTTATTTTTGAAGGTCCATATTTCTTCTAATACATCATTGAACTTACAATTACATTTACTATTCGTGAACTCTTTTACATCCTTCGTCTCTCTCCCACTCCAACTGACCTGTTGTATTTTGTGTTTCTTCACTCTCTTTTTATTTTCCTTCCGAAGAAGAAGATTTCTTCCGTGCATTGGGAACACAATTGTGATGACATTTTTCTGTTACGTCATTGTGGCATGAAATTGGATGCAATGGCATGAATGGAGTAACGAATCTGAAACCAATTCAAACATGAAGATTCGAAGTGAACTCCAGCCCGAACAAACTGACATTATTAAGTGCTTACTCTACATCTCTGTGATTTCTTATACCTACGAAATATATAATGGCTATGAAATATAATGACAAATAAATCACTAAATAACACGATACAAAGGCATTTGGAAAAAAAAGTTTCGAAAGAAATGTTTCTTAATTATCTTATTTTCGAAGAACATATCATTTCCAACTCATCTTTCGTCTACTTTTTAAATAACAAAAATACTATTTGCTTCTTAAAATAAGATCGTCTTGTTTATTCAATTAGGAATAATTTAGTTGACATTAGATGGAGCACTGTAATGTGTATTTCAATAACATGCTCGAATTAGGTTTAGAATATAGGTCTCTGCCAAGCAATGATACAGTTCTCTGTTCTTTATAATAAATTATTTTAAAAAATCTTTGAAGTTCACGAGAGAAGATTAAGTTTACAGTGTTAAGTAGAATGCAATATGGCCAGGCATATTATGCGACAAGTTCGCTTATATTCCTTAGAGTCTGATTGCGTGAAGAAAATAGTTATGTTCTTCACTGTGGACTTCGACACTCCCCACCCACTTTTGATTTTTTTTTCTAATAACGAATAAAGAAGAGACGAAGGATGAACTTCCTAACGCCACGAAACTTAATATATCAAAGATATTCGAAAAGAAATCATTACATTTCCTGAACAACAGTTGTAGAAGTTTCTGAATAATTGGTGAGACTGAGTTGATAGCAGATCGAATGTGACGACTCAACCCAGATCTTCCGAGAGAAGCGACAGTCCTTGCCTCATTCTTTATTGTCGCTTCCACGGACGGAAGGTGGAAGGTGGAGGTGATCGAGAGGAGGGGCTGGCGAGGTGAGGATGTGAGGGAAGATGGGGGAAGGAGGGGGCGTCCAACCGGTTTTGAGGTCGATCTGAAAATTTAGCATAAACCATCCATCTGGCTGCAAGGCGATTACGGAGGAGGCGATGGCGGTGGCGGAGGTGGTGGAGCAGGCGACAGAGAACACGAGAGAGGCAGAAAGAGGGATGAAGGAGAGAATACAGAACAACGGTGATGATGATGATAATAAAGGCGCCGTGATGACAGAAAGCCATGCGGAGTAGCAGAGAGGTTTTGCTTTATGGGAGGAGAGACCTGCGGCGGATTTTGAATTTGGTGGCCGCTCACCCGTCCCGTCCCCCGTCATCCAAAATCTTCCAGCCCTCCTCCAATCAGTAGATTTATTAAATAAATAAAGGGGCAATTCAATAATTTATAATACACACATTTTGAGTGTTTATATTCTTAGTAGCTCATTTAACAGATATCGAGATAGTTTATTAATAAATTAACAACAGGAAATTTAACGATGTAGTTTTTTGTCACGCAAACAAATTTTCAATTTCTTCCGTTTCTGTCATTTAAAAGCAGCAAATAATATTAGTAATATAATTCATGAATAATTAATCAACGATAATTTATTTTAAGGGCTCTTCCTCTGATCCGAGAACAACATAAAACATTTACTTATTTTTTCAACAGAAAACTACTTTATAATTATCGATTTTGTAACAACTAATCTTCCATTTCCATGATTGGAAGCCTCCCTAAAGCAACAACATTCCTTGTGGCCCAAACTGCCCCCCCTGCCCCCCTACTGCCCACGACTTTGTGGCACTGAAGAAATGCATATAGAAATATGTGATGTAAAGAAAGACGATTCCCCCCAGGGGACTTACATCTAGTAAGTACGTGTTTGACAAACACGGGGCCCCGAGCTGAGTCTGGCATTACTTCCGCTTACTTGTGCAAGGCTCCTTCCTTTCTCTTTCCTGACCTTCCTTGGTCACCTCATGTTCTTCTCTATCCCGACGCTATTAGGGCTAGGGTATCTTTCATTTTCCTCTTTCTTCATTTTTTTAAATAATGATATATGTAATATTTTGAGATATGTTGATATTTGAGTTTTGAGTTGTAATTCAGGAGGGTTTTTAGTAGGTATGGTTGAGTCATGCAGCGAGTCCCACACACGGGGAGAGTCATGTTGACTCTCCTTAATGCGTAATCGCATTTTCCCTACCTGTACAGATTTTTAGGGCTCTAATGACCTAGATGTCGACGAGCCGTAAAACCCCACCAAAAAAAATAATACCATTGTCACCGCAGAAAGTAACTGTACTCAAGCACAAACAATTTTCACGTTTCATCACACCTTCCGGATGCAAATTCGATATCATAAACAAAAAAAAAACACAAATATTTTCTGGTTTCAGGTTATCAGCAGATTGCAGAACTAAAATGAAAGATCTATAAGAAATTGTCACATTTTATGTGGTGGATTCAAATAATTATTTTTTAAATAAGTGAAGGAAGCCAATATATTACATCATTAAAAATCATTTCCTTGACATACGTGTTACCGAAGTAAAAAATGTTAAGTCAGGATTTCCATTTACGAAAGAGGAACATGGGAAAGGTTGTTGCAGGATAATGTGATCAAAATTCCCTTGACACCGATTTTCGCGAGTCATCAAAAGAAACCCTTCTGGCGTCAAACGTAGCACCCATAATTAACCACTACCTCCCTAGTTCTAATGAAAAATAAGAACAAATCGATAAAACGTTTTGAGTCAATAAGATAAAGCTAATGTTGAGAATGTATTGAACTTACAGGTACCACATTATTTGTTCTAATATGACAAGGTCATTCTGTGTATGGTCCTCTTACATCCTGTAATCCATACAATCTTCTAACAGGATGGAGTGAAAAAAATGATATTATGAAACTAAATGAATACAGTATTCAGTTATTTGTAAAAAAATACAACAATTTATTTATTTAAACTAATATAATCTGGGTACTTAATTTATTTTCCGTAAAAATTGACCCGAGTAATGAATATTGCTATATCGCTAAACATCGTAATTTGGAGCATCACATTTGCGGGAGATGTAACAGCTGAGATAAACGACAACAAAATTCAAATAGAGGGTTTCAAAATAATATTTTGTTGTGAGTCATTATTTCTGTCACGATACTTCAATAACCTAATGTCATAATATTAAATTAAAATTCGAGACAAGAAAGGTCACGAGTGGAGATATTGGTTTGAATTTCCACAAAAGGCAACAATTAAGACGTACGAGAGAAACATATTGAAATAACTTTTTAATTATTTTAAAATAATAATATACATTTCAAATATTCTCCTTGTTACGAAGAAAATATATTCATCTACTTGACAATTTTTAACGTTTTGTGTTGTTACTAGAATTCACTGTATTATCAACATCCTGGCCCGGGTTTTTTCTCCCGTATTCCTTCACGTAGAGGCGAATTTTCTATAGATGCTCTCTAGGTACTTGTCTACAGCCGGTGTCTGTTGAAATAATAAATTTAGAATTTAGAGTTATTTTAATACTTCCGATTTATAAACAATATTTTCCGAATAATTGATAGTTCATAATAATAAGTAAGCGTAAAATTATATTTTTGTTTTTTTTTAAATACGAATTTGTTGGTATATGTTAATATTATAATAAGTACAGAAGTACTTTCATTCTTTGGAGTGTGCTGAAATGTTAAATCCGCCTTTACCTTAAGGTCTTTGATTGGAATTGATGAGATTGCCCCTTGCTTCCGGAGAGTAAATTAGTTTATTGTCCTCAGCATGGTCATACGCAGTTTGTTAACTGTTTTTATGATAATCAATTCATTATAATTTATTATTCTCTTTTCTGAGATTACACATTCTTATTTTGAAAAATATTCTTCATTTTGTAATAGTAATAGCTCAGCTTTCGATAATATATTCTTTCAACACACCTGAAGAACTATCGGGAAATCAATAGTTTTGCTTTTAGGAGAGAAACTATTTTATGCTATTATCTAACTCGTTTTAAGGTTATACTGACGGAAAAATTAACTATTACCGAAAAGTTCTTATTTTATTCATTATAGAAGAAAAAAATTAGTATGGATTCTTAAGATGTGCAACTTTTACATCACTTCACTATAAGCATTATTTGACCATTATAGAGAATATGGAAGAACTCATACATTTAAAATCAGATTTAAAAAATTAAATGTAGATTTTGTTTCATTCTTCATTTACTATCCAAAAAAGTAGATCGAATACAACAGTTTCTTGAATTTGCTACTTGTCAAAATTTTATTTCTCTTATACAATATTCATGGATGATACACGAATCATTAGTACTTACACCCTGATACGATAGCATGAAGTAGCACCTGGAACCTTCAAATATCCCTCCCGAGCACCCACCCACATCATACGTGTGAGAACTGCGACCCATTCATCGAGGCCCATCCGAATCAATGCGCCACCACACATTTTTTATCCCCCTCTTCACTCGTGCAAGGGGTGCTGGCTCCCTCCGGTCTCCCAAAGGAGCGAGTGAACCATCGAGCACTCGGAACAAAACACTGTCGGGCCGCGCAACTTCTTCGGCGGCCGTCGCCCGGTCGCTGGGCGCAGACGTACAGACAGAGAGGTCGATGTTTCCCACGCGCTTCAACTCTTCCTCGTCTTCCATCAGCTGTCGGTCAGCGCCGCGGTCGCAAGTGCGGGGGCGGATCCTTCAAGTGTCCGGCGAGGAGCCAGGGCGGTTTGGGCAGCTGAGCGGACGGTGGCTTTTGTCCCGCGTCCGGGTGCGCCTCTTGGAAGAAAGATGAAGATACGTGGACCGGCACCTGCGACGTCGCGATCCGGCGTAGTTCTCACGAGGGACCCACGTCGCGCCCCCGCGATCAGCTGCCCGTTGGCGGACCCGACACATCGCCTTCTCAAATTATGCTTCTTACGACATCTGCTTCGCACTGCTTCACAGTGGCAAGGAGCGAGCATGTCCGCTACGTCCTGGGATTTAAATGTATGAACGTTTATTGCGTTTCGAGCAAGTGAAATCCATCATGCTAACTTTAGTATTTTAGTGTAAGGGGTAGAAGCTGAACGAAACAATTGAAACATTTACTGGCAGAATGATAACTAATCGGATACAAAATAATACATTTGAAGTGTATTAGGGTAAAAAGTTAAAAAACTTCTTTTTATGAGTAAATAATTATCTGTACATTTTATATGTTTTATATTCGAATTAGGAAAGGTTAGATAATATACACAAAAAACATCTTAGGGATGAATGACTCATATACTCAGTGTGGCAGAAAACATAATTCCCATAAAATGCACGTTTTCAGTATGATTCACGTAAGGTTGTTACGTAGTGCTTGTAACTCTGGCCTTTTGAAATAATCGACTGGATTTAGAACAGAAAAGAGAGAGCTCCTCATTCTGGACTTACCCGAATGAAACTTTACTTAAAACTCAGATTAACCGGAATAATTTTGACAAATTAATATACAACATCGTCTAAACAAAGTATTTCAGACAACGCATAAAGCCTTAATAAGTCAAAACCATTAAAATTTCTCTAACTCATGATTGATGAATATCGTTCTTGATAATACGTTTTCCTTTACTCAGCAGATCGAATGTCGATGCTTAATAAAAGTCGTTCTTATTACTAACTTCAAACTACTTTTTAAATTCCAAAGAGATAAATATTGTTCTTCATTTATCGCTTCCGTTTTTAAGTTTTTTTATATTGTTCTGCGGTTCACCAATATCGATTATTCACCCTCAAATAAGACACACAAGTTCCGTCCGTGCTTTTGGGATGACAATAATCCGAGGAATCTGATGACGCGTACTGAGTATTGCTACCCACTAGATGAGTTGTTCTTGTCCACCTGCAGATTCACTTCCACAAGGAGATGGGTTCATCTGCAGGTGACGACGTCATCTCATTCGAAGTCTCCACCATAATTATGTTTTATGAACAAATATTTACATTGGAATGTACAGAAGCTATTAGTCCTTTACGTTCGTACTAATAATAATGAGGAAGATGTATCCTTTCGATTGGTTCTTTCTGAAAGTATTTCTTTCAATGGCTTTTCACTTGTCAAGGTAAATAGCAATTAACGGATGCTATTCGCAGTAACTCGTTTCTTCAGAATCCTACTGTATTTCATTCAGCGAATAATGGTACAGTTTATTTGACAAAATCTGTCTCGCTATGTTGACATCAACTCGACTGTAGTAACAAAAGTAAAAAACAAAATCTGCTAAAAGGATTTTGATCCGATTGTATAGACATATATTTAAGTTCTAATATAACAAATATTCTCTATAAATCCAAATAGCAATCCAATCCAAATTTTTTCTGTTTCAGTTAATTTCCCTTTCATGGGAATAGATGAGAAGACCTACTGGTTGTTTCAAGAGAGTAATTCACCTCATTATGCTCCGCTAAGTCATTTGCAGTTTTCATCTGTTTCGAAGCAAAAACAACTTAACGTTTATTTTATCAACATCCTCTCCACCTCGATGTGCAGTGGCACACATTCTGTTACTGTCCACTATGACACCACACTACGCGACGGCCAAAGGCAGAGAAAAAAACTTGGGTCAGAATGGGGCTACAGAATTAATATACGCAACCGTACCAAGGTTGAGTAAAGATAAAACTAAACTTATATGAATAATAAGAAACAATACCAGCATACATTAAAATAGTTTTAAAACTTAATCAGTTACATTGAAATTACTAGAGCAATTGCGTACTTGAATGATAAAAGTATTTTTGTTTTATTTTGTTACCCTAGGTTATTTGCATAGAGATACGGCGTGTTCCTATTGATTCATGTCATGAAAGAGTAAAGTTCTTGTGAAAACGCCTTTTTTATTTTCTCATATACGTAATATATACAAAGTATTGTATTCGTGAAAAAATTCGAAAACGAGATTTTTGCGGAAATATCCGTTTTGGAGCTCCCTGATTCAGAAAAAGTGGTTTCTGGCATAATGTCCATCCTCCTGTCCGACTGTGCGAAGCGATCTGAGTAAATGGATGAATATATTTAATTCATATTTCGTATTTGCGTATTTTTACTTGTTGTCGATGCAAGTGCCCCCCCTTTTTTTTTTTTTTTACTTTGAAATAAAGGGTACTTCACATGAAGGTGAAAGTACTCTTTCGAATATTTCTCAAAAAACGGCTTCATCGATTTTGCTTAATTTTGTGTACGTAAAGAACAATTTAGTATGCATTACATCCGCATTAGCGGTATTTCACTTGAAAGTTTGGTAAAGACGCAGTAAGATAATTTCTGTCAGCTAAACTTACACATTAGTTTACTGTTTCAAGAATCTTGAATTATATTTAGCAGTGTACATGGACCAAGCAGACGTAGAAATACACTTTTCGTAAACTGAAATGAAAGATATGATAATGATTGTTACATACGACTGCAGACACGAAAATACATCAATTTCTGTCTATAACGAAATTACATTTACATAACACTTTTACGATATTTTTGTCACTCTATGCTGCAGATGGAGAAACGAATATGAGAAAGTATGTGCAATGGTTTTGCACCACTAGTTGCCTAGTGTAAAAGTTGCTTTGAAAACTTGCTTAGATATCGTATTATTATAAATGTATAGAGATCGCTGATAACCTATGTTGTTGAAAAGCGACCTTACAAAAATAAATGAAATAAATTTTCTTCCTTACGTTATAACTTCACCACGTCACTTATTTCATCAATTCATGTTTAGGGGAGTGAGTAAATGATTACTTGAGTATTATCGGATGTACATCCTTTTCTCTTATCGGATGTACATCCTTTTCTCTTATCGGATGTACCTCCATTCGAACATTATAGAAAGACACCTGTCTTCTCCAATTAACTGAGGACGGCATTAATAATACTTTACAGCATTTCTCAATTTCTCTTTCTCACCTATTTTCTGAGAATGCGAGTTGTTACAGTTATCACATCATCACAACTCATAATAGGCAAAAATTCCACAGTAGGGTAAATTCATTTCTATATAGCATTTCCCGACATGTTTAAAGTCATAATCAATTCCACGAAAATGACACAATTTGAAATGTTACTGGTGAGAAGTGTTCTCAATCATATTTCAGTCACTACAGATTATGAATTGACACGATTAATCTTCCACCGATACATGCAAAGCTATTAAATGTATTTCCATCACCCGACTCGCAACTGGTTCTCAGACATCTGTTGCCAGAAAAGTTATCGACCAGCAATCTATTCACACATTGTGGCTTGTTCTTGGGATGTCCTCTTAGATACCGATCGCTCTTGACACGGCGATTATGGAATGAAAATTAATACATCGGATCATGTTGCAAATCGGGAAAAACAAATTAGCACATTTCTCATCAGTGATTCATCATGATAGTTTCACATGGAATGAGCATATTCCAGTGCAACGAATTCTAATAAAGTTAAATATTTCATACGTCTTTAATAGGGCACGACTTAAATAGGACACACAGGGACATCTTTTATGAACAGGACGTTTCAACCCGGTTTCGGACTTTTCTGTATATAACATATTTTATACATCGCAACGAAATAATATAATAAAGAATAACGTTAAAATAACAACAAAATATGAAAAACACAAAGGAGTTTGTAAAAATATAAATTAAAAATTTATTATTAAAAATTACATTAAGCATACAAATAAAACTCGATTTTATAACCATCAGCAATCTGTTATTGATAGTTATAAAAAGCAAAAGTAAATGAAATTAATTATTTCATTTTACATTAAATTAATGTATATATTCGCGCTTATGTTCCTCTATAATGCAAATTGTTTTAGAACAAATCAAAATTTGGTGTAGTACAAAATATTAGAGAATATTTTAAAATATCTAGTCAACACTTTTCCCGTTTCGAGCCATTATAAAATCGCTGTCCCCTCCAGGCAATGGTTGATTAACTTCAAAATTAGGTAATCGTGAAAACAAATAAATAGTAAAATGGTTTTGAAATTACGAAAAATAGAGGATTCTGGTAATGGAAGAATTGCGTTTAAATTCATACATAAAATGTTAAACACATTTTTACCCCGCGGGGAATTGTGAGAGTGACGGAGCCCCGGACAAAAGTCTGTTGTGTAAACATAAATAAAGCGGAAATTTTACCGGGCGGGAGAAAATATATTAATTCTATGACACGAACTCTGAGAATCCCAAGATAGTTAAGCTCCATATCTCCTCCACCGTTAACTTGAGAACTTGAGAATAAAACTTTTTTTTCTTTTCTCATCTATAGCGTGTTTTATATTCATCAAACTTATTTATCACAATAAGATTATGTTCGTATATTTATAACTCATCATCGTGGAAACTGAAAGGGTTATCAACTTCGTTTTTTTTTCATGTGAAGCAAATTTAAAATAAAGGCTAGATTTAAGTCTGATAAATTGTTTAATGGAATTTTCAAAATATCGTAAAGAATGCACCCTGGCACTAACGTTATACCATTTGCAAACGAAAGTGGCTGCTCATAGCTTAGGCCACTTCACTGAACTGTCGGTCCCTTCACCCCTAATGAGCTCAACACTCGGTCACCCCGGGGATAAGTTCTTAGACGCTAAATGGACCCAAATATTTACAATGTTACTTTCGTATTTTGAATGTTATTATCATTGTAATGTAATATTTGTATTCTATATTAAATTACGAATAAAATACTTCTAAATACAATATAATTACGATAAAATTAAATAGGATGATAACCGTAAATTGAAGAGAGAACCTGACCTTATCTATTAATTTTGTCGTAATTATATAATATTTAGATCCATTTTCGTTGAAACTGTATAAAGATTGCAAAAATACGTAAAAATGGTAATAAAACAAGTAAAAATGGTATAATTTCAATATTTTGGGTTCAGAATGTGATTTTTTCCGTTTCTTTTGAACATTAATCTTTGGCCACCATGTCTTCAACAACAAAAATAAGCCACCTACTAGACCCCGGAGAGTCCGAGGGATGTGCTCATTAGGGGTGGAGAGGTCGACCAAGTTTGGGGAAATGTCTTAAGCTGTCATCCGCCACTTTCGTTGCAAATGGTGTAGTCGCGATAGATCGATGCGTCTAGCAAGAGCGCTCATATTAGGACGCTTAACGCACTCAACCTATAATTATAAAGCTTACATCTAGCCATTGCCTCAAAGGTGTGCGTAATCACAGTTTTATCGCAAATAACGACACCCAGTTGTTGAAGTAAGGGAGAAACGCTTGAATCCTGAATGACACGAACATCCAAACACCGTCTGGGAGAGAAACCCAACGAGTTCATTGGAATGTAAAAGAGTCAATTGAATAAAATAAAATGAAAAACAAATAAATAATAAATTATAATATGAAAATTAATAAAATAATAAAAGTTGACTTCACGGCAAATTTTTGAAATATACGTGTTTAAACATTTACTGATGTTTTATTAATGTCGAAAAATTATATTTATTGAAAATGAATTCTAGATTTAAAGTACAGAAGACATAAAAAATGGTAGTCTAATGTCGAGTGCTCGGACAATCTAGTATCTACTAAACAGCAATAAGCTATTATTCGAACTTTTCCCTCTTAATAATTTACAATGCGACGTAAACGTATTGTATACAGTACATGAGGAGATTAAATAAAATACTTGTGGAAGTACATTATTGTGGGTATTAAATGAAACTTTGAAGAATATTTAAGAACTTATGACATTCTTAAGAAGCAAAACATTACACAGACTGGGTAACGGATATGGAGTTCACCACTTAGATTTCACTATAAATCTAAATTGCATAAATATATAAATAAATAGATTGACAGTCAAGAAAGTAAAAGTACAAAGAATCTGGCATTATTCGTCGTTCTCACAAAAGAAAAAGAAAAGGAGTGATATATCTCAGTAGTTTCTAGATTCAAATGGTATAAATTCAAAGATCTCTCGATATGATCTTCAGGAATGACAGGAAAATGGAGAGCAATTTCCACCAGCGCGTAAAAATTATTGTCAAAATATTTGACGGCGCAGTCAGAAACGTGCGATAGTAAATCAGAGATAATTTTATGTTGGGTAAGAGGTAGTGGGAATCTCACATAAGAGACAAACATAATTTGACGAAACTATTTCCCCTCTAGCAACTCGTTTTAAAAATGAGATGAGAATATACATATTTATTCCTACTCGAAACTTACAGACGTCCTTCTTAATTTTCTCCATCAAGCAATATTATCGTTTAATCATTACAATACTATTAATCTACGTGTTGCAATAGTGTGAAGGCATTCACATATTAAAAAATTGCAGCCATAGTGTGAAGGCATTCACATATTAAAAAATTATATGCCCAGCCGGAAGTAAAATTTAGTCTTAGTTGAGAATAAGAAATTTCTTCGTTTGTATTTTTAACAGATTTCTGTATTTCTGGCAGTACTTTTCTGGTTAGTAACAATCTTGGAAGATGCCCTTTTAGCGTTTTGTAAATGACTCCAATTGCTAAAATTGTGAGGGGAATAATTTCTACATTTTGTTTCTAGACCTTTTCAATTTCTGTTTAAGTGTCCGATTCTTTTGAATTTATGTTTATTCAGTTTTTTAAATTGTAAGTGGAAGCAACATCTACATCAATAATAAAAGTTTTTCTTTTACATTTGTCTATTCATATTGTGTACGGTTTGTTATGATCTACTGTTCTGTCTGTAATGATTTGCTCATCCCAGTGTAGGGTGGCTTTTCTGTTTTCCAGGACAAGTGGTGGATCAAATTTATAATAGGGGAAACAGTTTCAACCAGTTTCTCGCTAGTTGTTAGTGATTTACTTTGGTCACTTGATTGTGCCTGCAGGTGAAGTCCAGGGGAGGGGTTCCTTACTTGGCAATCCGAAATAATGTGATGGATTGTTTCATTACAAATGTGGTATACTCTACACAATCCATTGACATTCTCATGCAGAATTTCTTTTCTGTACTATCTAATTGGGATTGCTTGATCCTGTATAGTTTACATGAACCTTCCAGTATCTGCAAAGAGTCGGTCGTGATTCATCCATTAAGTCGATTCTCCTTATTGATTTATCCTTCTTAGTTGATCCTTCTTCTTAAATATACCGCCCTTTAAGAGCAAATTTTATATACATACATTTTAATTCTTTGTATCTTAATTATCTACTTTTGCTTATTTATTATTCTTAATTTTCTTATTATAATGTATTAAGTACTATAAACAAGATAACTATCTAAACAAAAAGAAACTTATGTAAAAACACTTATAACTTAGTTTTAAATTCGTCCGAAAATGTTTGCTTGTTCAACGAAAATCTTGAAAAGGCAATAAATGTTTAGAAAACAAACTTTCCGATTTTAATTTTCCCGTTCTTTTCTTTTGGTGCCCCCAAAACCTTGCGGTCCTAGGCAATTGCCTGTATTACCTATACATAAATCCGCCTCTAATCTGGAGCCACCTCCGCTTCGCAATCAGGGACGGACCCAGGATTTGATTTTGGGAGGGACCCATAAGGAAAAACATTTCCCACCTTACGTAAATCGTACAATGTTATTAACACACATTTTTTAAGAACACAAACAAAAATTTCCATCATTAATTTATTGTCCTAATTAAGTACCTTTATTCCAATTGCAAATTATTTATTTTCTTTTTATTTATGATTTACACTTTTTCAATTATCTTTTTATTGTAAATTTTAAAGAGGAAATTTTCTGTGGGGTAAGTGGCTCGGAATCTTGCTGGAGTGCGAGTATACTAGAAACAGTGAAATATCGCAGGAGTACACTCATGTTCCCATGTTGGAGTAAAAATCATGTCTGTCCTCTCAAGTCGTATTTTTACGCAGATTTTATTAGCTTTCAAGGGGTGTACTGAATTTTTTTTCGAAGGGAAAAAACCTCCTTTTCTAATTCTATCTCGTTTTCTTTGGGAGAGGCATGTGCCCCATTGCCCCCCCCCCCCCCACACACTTTGGAACCACCTTCGCATCGCAGTGGTCGTGAAGGAGCAAGTGCCGGCTCACCGGTCGGTCGGTCGGTCGCTGCTCCGTGCCGTGTGCCGAGGGCGGAAGCAAGTAGCTCAAGGCTCGGCGCCGTCTGGGCGAGCGACAGGTAAGTGGCTGGCTTGCTCCTGCTCTCCACCAGGCTACGGCGACGGCGACGGCTGCGTGCTCATGCGGGTCACGGCCAACAGCGCCACGACAAACGAGTGAACGCTCGGTGCTGTGCTACGCTATCGACAGGGGAATGATGCACCATCGACTACTTTTATTTTTAAGGTTCAATTTAATTTTGTTGATGTTCTCTCTAATAACCAAAATATGGTTTTCAGAGGTTTTCTCCCATGGGTAATTTTTTAGTTTCTCTTAATTTAACAACTTAAAAATACATTTAAAAAACCCTCCACCCATTCCACAATCAAAAATCGTACGCATGTTACAATCAAATTTGCACCACTATATTCACCGAATAACACATTTTTAAGCTGTGTTTGTAACGGATTGTGGATGTATTTTTAAGTTGCTGATAATGTCCAAAATTAAAGGTCGAAACGTCGGCATAATTTAAAAAATTCTTTGTTTTATTCGGCCGAAATGAAAAAACCAAGATCCCTATGGATTTTTGTTTGTTTTTGTCCTCCCCATGCTTACTGTCCAGGGAGGTGGATTATTGAGAAAATTAGCGCGGTTTCTAGACTTTTACTATACTTTAGTAACTTTTGACTAAATCGGTCATTGGATAGTCAAGGTTATGAAACCAATAGATTTTAGAGAAACGGAAAACTCTTGCTGGCATGTTACCGAGGATATTCCCACCTTGTCTAAGTGTGGTCCTCAGCACTAAAGGCTCGTTTACACGAGGCAAGCTGCCTGGCAGGTAACCTGCCTGGCAAGCTGAGAGGTAGGAAACCTGCCCCGTGAAAAACGGAACCTACCTTAAAAATGAGGCAATCTGCTTGTAGTTTCAGCAGACAGGTTACTTTCCTCGGAGAGTAGGTTTGAGGCAGGTAACTTGCCTTACCCCAGCTCTCAAAGCAGCATGTGAGGCTAGGTGCGTAATTGTTCGTGTGAGTTTCGTTTGTATCTATAGTGCACATTATATTTTGTTGTTGGTTTGGTGTTGTTGATTTTACAAGTAAGTGAAATTTATAACATTTTACTGGATAAAATTGAAGTTTATGACTTAGTTTTAAAATATTGATGTCTCTGAAATATGTAGCATAATGTCGTGTGTTGGGAAATAAGTTTGAAATAACTATTTTTTGCAATTCTAGTAGATTTTACAAGAAGTAGTGGTCTCTGTACACAGGAGAAGAAACAACATTCAAACCAAGATGCATCATACTGTTTTTAAATGGTGAAGTGAATGGTTGGTTTCAAAACAAGACAAGGATATACATTCAACATATTGTTTTCAAAATAAGATACGCAAAGTTTTAAATAAAAATAAGATTCACCCAAAATAATAACTATTTTTATCAAGTTTTAAAGATCATAAAACAGGAAGAACTTTGATACTTTGGTTAACACTTTTCTATATCACTTTTAACTTGTGAAGACAATATGTTTATATTTTTATAGGCAGAAGAGTTACTTAGTTTCTTGTGTTTCCTTAAAATTTTTGTCAAATGTGTAGTATTTTGATAGTAGGCGACTGAAATATAAATAGTTATACTGGAGTATAATATAATCTATCTCTGAATTTCTGTTTACAAATTGCGTTGTGTAACGTCTGTCATAAGTGGAGTGCCAAAAATATTTATTCACAATTAATAGCGAGAGTGCATTTGGAGGTGTCATTCCAAAATTGTACACTTATGTGTATGAACTTACTTTTAGAAATCTGATTACAAATTTGGAGTGAAAACGACTACTTGCATTGAAATTGTTATTGGAATAAGTAACATATACACGTGTTTCCCTACATCTCTTCTAACGCTTGAACAAATAAAACAAAGCACATAGCTTGTGTCTTCCAGCCAGTGTTACTTCAAATCTGGAGTTTTAAATGTAAATGGTATTTGTGTAGATAATAACAGTAGATATCATATGTTCATGATCCACTTAGTGTCATTACGAATACCACAAATAGGACATTTAGGTGCATTCTTTTCACAATTTATCTGAAGTGCGAAGCACAGTACTTGCATTAAAATAATTGGTTTAAGCAGCATATACATGTGTGTGTTTGTTTGTATGTCGTTATATCTCTTCTCACATGAACTATAAAGGATCAAAATAATCCAAAGCTCACAATCCAGCGTGAGTTTCTTCAAGTATCTGACGTTTTTCTAAAATGTAAGTGGTGTTAGCGTTGATAATAGTTTTGACTATAATGTTCCAAATATTCATTGCAACATTGCATATGTAAAAATTAGCAGCAGAAGAACCATGATTGTTACTCTGGAGAAGTTTTCATCTGAATAATTACAGTTTTCTCTGTTCTTGTTTCTATTTTGCATGAATTTCACTGGAGAAATGATCAGATCAAATTCCCAAGTAATTTTTGAGTGAATAACTTGACAACTTACAAACTTTTTCTTGACAATCACTATATATTTTGTGTGTTGTAAGTACACACTTCAATGTTCATATCGTGGTCAATCAAAAGAAAAGATCAAAAGTTATAACTAATGTATTTATCTTGATTATATAATGGACAAAAATAGTAGAATAATGTATAGCGTTTATTAAAGTGGAACGTTTGAGAAGCCTTAATTACAAAAGGTTTAGTTTGTGAAGCTTGTGCCAATATAGAATTAATAATTAATAAATTATCACATACTATGATACCCAAAATAATATCTATGATATACAGTATAATGTTTCATTTCATTGTAATACTACATATGGAATAATAGCATTGGGAGGTGCTTCTAGAAATGTACAAAAACCACTCAAAAAATTATAGAAAATTGTTGAATTTTGTTCATAAAAAAAAGAAAGATGTTCAACTTTTGATTTCATATTAATGTTAGAATCTCCTTCCTAAAATTATAGTAATTTGAAGTTAATTTGAATCAATTCATTTAGAACAACAAGAAATATAATTTCTTTTTACTACAGATAAATGGAAGTTATGTTGTCGAGACATACATATATGTAAAATAAGTGCAATAATTTCCATAAGATTTTAAATGATCCACAAATTGACCTTTTAAAGTCTTCATAGAAAAATCATGTTCGAAGAGAAAGTTGATAAGTTGATAGAGGACAAATATATCTCCACTGATCAACAGAATATGAGAAATCAATTTGTTTCTATGGTCTAATTGAATTTTTTCTTAATTAATAATTCTATTATTATTACTATTATATTTGTTGCTTAAAAATTAACTGTATTATATAAGAAAGATAAGTTTCATTTTGTGTTCCAGTGAGTGGACAATATTTTGTTAATTGTACATTCTACAAGTTCTGCTCTATATTGTATGATATGTTACAATGTAATGGTCAAAGTATTTTTCTAGTTTTGAGTAAATAAATAAAACAAATTTCTTTCATAGAATGTATTGGGATCTCGAACCCCTCACATCAAAGAAGTGTAGGAGGAAAGACTTTATCAGTAATATTTCCAGTCCTCTAAGTAAAAATATTTTGGTTGAAATCAGTTTGGTGATATAACTATAGATGGTGTCAGATGGTGAGATTCTCAAAAACGAATGAAGAAATCATTACTTATATGAAAATTAAAAGAATTCATTTTTAACTCTGGAATAAGGAAATTCAACAAGTGTTCTGAATCGTTGACCGTGCATAAGAAGACAGATCTTGACTTGAACGTTAAGGGTATTGCCAAAAGAAGCTTTTATACGTGGAAAATGTTGTTTATATATTTTATTATTCTATTACAAGAGGAAACTAATTTATTTATTTACTTTAAAAAAATATCAATTATTTGTTATTTCTCATGTTTTAATTTGCCTATGAACTAGTGCCTATACTCAGAATGTAATTTATGTATTTTAAAGCTTTTGACATTGCTTGGAAGAATAAAATTTTAGATAAAATTGAAATGCTGTTTTTGAACGTAATAAGAGAAAATCTAGTCTTTCCCCAATTTCAGGTAGAGGTGGATTCCATGTTTAGGCTCCAATGGGTGTGTAAAGTCTCTTGCTTAGGAGTAGCAATCTCATTATTAATAGGAGTACGTAGGTGATAATCTTGGTATCTGTCGCTTGTAATAATCTTTATCGTTTTCACTTATTTTATTAATAAGACGTATTAAAGTAATTGAAGTAGCAAAAAAACACACGAAGAAATGAAGAAAATATAATATACAGACGATTTGTGACAGAAACTACCAATGATTACAAAAAAATACTGGCGCTTCTTTATTAGCTGTACTATTTAGCCAGTTCCAAGAAATATCCGTCTCCAGTAATTTGAAATTTGTAATACGTAATTTGAAACGGTGAATTATTTTAAGTATTTTTCTGCGATTTTTGCTAATAGTAGATAGATCTAGGTAACAATGTACAACTTAGTTGAGTGGAGTCAGGTGGCAAAAGCACATAACTTCGTTGGGTGGAGGTGGGGTTGCGCAGGTATCATTATTGATTACGGTCACATGTTTTCAACCCGTCACGAAATAAATGTCGGACCATATCCCTCATTTCACTCGCACTTATGACCGACGAGCACACTTGTAATTTACAGGCAAGCAGGTTACTTTCCCCGTGTAAACAGATTTCGTAGGCAGGTATCCTGACTCGCAGCTTGCCAGGCAGGTTACCTGCCAAGCAGCTCGCCTCATGTAAACGGGCCTTTAGTGCTTGGGTAGGCATCCATTTCACCATCCACAGGTGTCCACGTAGAACTATGTTTGGCTTCAGGTTTATCATCAAGAATTCTGTGATATAGTCAGTTCTCACGTATTTCTAAGAAGTGCGAATTGATCCAAGTAAAGAGAACTTTGATTCTCGTGTCATCATTAACTTAACATCAGTACTCTTTCTGTACCGACAAACTTTGGATTTATGATATCTTATTTAAGAGTGTGCCTGTAGATGCTGCCATCATCGCTTGATCGAATCAGGAAGTATCTAGATTATTTCATCGATAGATATCTAGCGTATCATAAAATATATCAATCTGACTCGATAGTACTACTCTTTTCTCCGGAAGTGCTTGTCGCATAACATTTAGAAAATTTTCTTTCGCGTAAATTAAGGTATTTTTGTCTATAGTCTTTTACATATTTAATTCCTATTTCACCCAGTTCTGCATCCGGTTACCCAGTGTTCTAATATAATATCATAGAATCTATAACCTGTGACACTATTCCAGTTTTGGGAAGTGCCGAGTAAGTACCGTTATAAACATGTTCCCTAAAAAACGCTCTATTTAATATCATTGTGTTCTCCAATGATCTTCCAAGACATGACACAAAATTAAACGTCCAATTTTTTTCACGTCGTAACGTATAAAAGAAGTCGGAAAACAAACAAATAACATACGGTTATGAGTTTTTTCCCCACAATACCAGGTACTTTACACATATTTAAAATATTAATTAATTACACTTTCCATAAAGTTAATTTGTTTGGTTTAGTGAGAAATGATCGAAGAACAAAATGAAAATTATCACCTTTCTCATTAATGTATGAGTGGATTCCAAAGACATGATAAACAGATAAAAATTAAATGTTAAATGCCAATAAAACGTCCCAACATATGCAAACATACTTTCCAATTCTGATAATTTATTTCCATTTCGTCAACTCCTCGCTAAAAGGTAATTGAAGCAATGTCATACAATTGACTGAAAATTAATATTTGTTTTTAAATATGAATTATGTACTTTTAATAATATTTCAACACGTATATTTGTACACATATTTCATTCATTGCACATATTTTTTATATTGTTTGTTTTTCTAGATTTTTTGAAAGTTTTCTGAAAATGAATTTTTTGTCGATAAATCGTTTAGAGTAGTTATTTGACGATAAATTTCGTAGAAAATTGAATTCTCCTTAGTCGAAATACTATAAAGTTTTCCATTTAAAGAAGTGCATTACCTTTTAAAAATTAATGTAGACTATGAATGAGAGGGAACATGATAAGTATTTAACATCTTTGAATTACTTTCATTAAAGATGCTATGCGTTCTCGCGATAAGCAAGTATGCTGTTAAAGAGCTAAGCATTTCTTTTACGTTTTAAATTCAAACCAGTGATTCCACAATTTACTGAATGGAACACCTAGCAAAAAACGAGTTTATGAACATTTCTTCAACTTAGAAAGCACATTTCATTCAATGTTTATACATTTATTATCCACAAAGGCAGATCTCTGTTACTTTAGACTTATTTTTCCCATTGCTTAGACCTGTTTAGCTCAACGTAACATGACTTCCGCTGTGATGATATTTTCAAGTTACAGAATACTTGAAATGAGCAATATTACGTGTTTACGAGAAATAAAGATGGCATGCTAAATGAAATGATAATTACTCCGTCAATGAGAAACTGAACATAGCTTCCGTACTTATGATGACTCGCACGTTCGACAAGAAAATGTATGAGGTGCAATAAAGTTTCTTAAGTGGACGTTAAGATAGCAGTAGAGTTGTTTCCTGCGAAAACCTCTATGCTCATTCTCATTACCGCTTCTTAGAAATGGCAACATAACTCAGTATTTTTAACTGAAAATGAATAATACGAGACCCAAAAAGGGTTCAGGAGAAAAGAGAAGATACCTCGAAAGCTATATAAAATAATAAAAAGTTTATTCCTATCCAAATAACAACAATTAAAATCTATAAATAAGAATGTCAATTTGATAATAATTTATAAATATAAAGACAATGAATTTATATTTTCATTTACAACTTTATTTCCTTTCTTTTCTACTTACTTGAGAATTTTACTTTATTTTTTTGAGAGAGAAAAGGCTTAACTGCCCTTCACTCGATTGTATTGCTATTTTTTATATTGTATAGTTCTTATTTAGTCATATTCTGACCAAAAATTCCATAAGAACATTGATGCCGTGAATCACGGATATGAATTCAAGAATATTAATGTTTGATTCATATTGGATTCAATACAGTTGCATAAGAAAAGTTAATATAAAGGAAATCACAAAATATTTATAAAAAAAGACAATAAGCATGAAGTTTGAATACTAAACAACCAAAAATATATTAAAACAATCATCCTTCGTATGACAACGAGATTACTAAATTGTAAGTACTAATACTGATTACTAAATAGCAAGTACTAAACTGACATACTACTAATACATCACGAAGTCAAGTAGTTGCGAACAGAGATATTATGCACCACATAATGTTAATCGATTTGTTATTTATTTGGAGATTTGATGTACATTTCTTTCTTATACTTTTTCACTCTAAAAGGGTTTTTATTTTTTAATATACTTGCTTACTACAGAACAGCAACTAAAAGCCTCGATGGAACTCAAAATAGTGGTGTCGTATTTTCTGTCAACTCACTTTATTTTTGCTCTATCTGTATCATATGTCTTTTCAATAGTCTCGTTCTTATTTAACATTGAGCAGACGACAAATGAATTTCCTGAAATTTTCGGACACACGTCTCTTCATAAACGTCTGACATAAATTTGCCAAATTGGTGTAGTTGAGAAAGAGAGACGATTTTGACATTTCTGGTAAGGTCGATGGAGGATATATTTATTAGAAAATTTTTGTTGTCGTACCATCTCCGTTTATTTTGGTTAAATAAAGCGAGATTTTGCAAAAATGAATCGTAATATATCAATCGTAGTCAAACCCTGAGCACAAAATACAAGCACAAAAGAGTGATATAATACAACTACATATATGCAAAACTACGAACAAGCTAATATAAATAAATGTCAAAAATTAATATTTATATTTTACAACTTTTGGCGATGTTTAGGCCATGAGGCCTGGTCTTCCATATAAACATGACTTAGGAGAGGAAATTGGGAAGGCGAGATTTTGAGTTGCCGGGGAACTGACGGAATTGACCAGAAATTTATCTGGAGTGGGTGAGGGAATCCCCAGCTGAAAAACACGCCTAGTTCGACCGAGCACGATTTGAACTCGCACTTTATGGTTCAGCGGAATCATGGAAGTGAAGACCACTAAATCTGACGGTGTACTACATGCTGTAAATTGGAATAAGAGATGAACATTTTACATACAAAAAAGAGGTAAAAAGACAGATACAATATTGAAATTATTTAAAAAGATTGAAATAAATTTAATTTAAATTGGTTAGCAATCTGTCTCATCTAACAATGCCGAAGTGTGGAACCGAAACAGCTCTCGTTTAGTCCAAATAAACAGAGGTGATACGCATAAAAAACTTTTCATTGGAATACAAGAATTTAGATGTACTGTCTGGAAGGTATAGCGAGGCGACACAAATCGGTCACAAGACTGACTGACCTCTGACGGACGTGACGGCGCGATACTTGTCGTCTGTCTGCGATCATAGATCCGGGGCAAGGCCGACTCCGTCTGATGTCTGAGCAGAGCCAGACACACGTCTCGAATCACGAATCCTCCGTCGCCTCCACATGTCAATCAATACCTTCCACTTCACAAGAAATCGCTGTATCTTTCTTCTCAGAGGCAACTTCTTGTAAGTGTACCTTTTTACGTTCCAATTAATCTCACCGCACAAAATATTAGTCACCTATTTAGAGCACATGTAGTTCAGGCCAGAGGGAAAAATTTATACAAAAATAGTTTTTCTTTTGTACCTATGTTTGTCATTTTAGAGATAAAATCGTTGTAGTGTAATTCAACTTATAATATAATATTTTGAAATCTATGGGTAAAGAACCTTCTTAATAAATAATTTCTGATTATAAATTAAAAATAACAAAAATTCTAAGAACACTTTCCCTGGTTGCGAAAGCAAACTTTTATAGTTAAGTTAATATTCATAAAAACACTAAAAAACAAAAATCACAATAGAAAAGCTATGCAAAGTTTTGATACATAGTGTTACCTAGGCGAGGGGTGGTGTTACATGGTAATGGCAAAATATTAGTCACCTTGGAGTGACCAATATTTTGTCCGGTGAGCTTACACAGTACGTATAAGGAAAGTATAGTAATCGGTCGAAATAAAAATTTCGGGATCTCTGCAGATCTATACGATTTTGCTCCAGGAGAGTCTATTTTCAAATTTTTAAGATGACGGTCAATGTAGTATGTGTATGTGAATGGGAAGATTTTTGTTTATACGATATCTCACAAACAAATTAATGAAATCAAACCAAAGTAGAGATCTGACTTTTAATGGATTGGGAATAGAATCCTATTTCTGGACAACTCATATCTCTAGTCATACTTAACTGATTGCCAAAAATGAGGTATTATTAAAAATATTCTGAACTTAGAAGGAGTCGTAATCATACATTTTTTATATTGATATGAAATAAATATGAGTTTTTTTTCAAATTCAAAGTAAATTTGTTTAAATTATTTGTAATAAATTCGAGTCGCCACTTTTGTA
The DNA here is from genome assembly GCA_002313205.1 of Laupala kohalensis. Taxonomy (NCBI): domain Eukaryota; kingdom Metazoa; phylum Arthropoda; class Insecta; order Orthoptera; family Trigonidiidae; genus Laupala; species Laupala kohalensis. The sequence goes on from NNCF01127806.1 coordinate 1,060,710, forward strand.
TCTTTCTTGTCGTTTCGGAGCATAAAAAAATGCACATTTAGTTTTAACCCTAATTTTTTACCATTCAATGTAGTTACGAAGTTTGTATAAATACTGCAATGCGCAAAGGAAGTTAGGTTTTATCATTGACATACAATTGAAGCAGCAGCTTCTGAAATATAGTATATTCACGACCGATGTTGCAGGTATTTAACCCAACGAAAGAGATATTTGTTGAATACCGTACGGGAGTCCGAATTGTAACAAACATTTTACTGGCAGTTCTACAAATTGACACTTTTCTATTTGTTACTATTAACGATAATTTATTCACTAATCTTCAACTATTTTTTTCAAGTATTTCAATCCCTATTAGATATTGATCGCTTGCGTTAGATTAGTGGTTTCTCGATATTGCAATTATTATCGTTGCACGAAAATCATGATGACATGTTAAACGACCCTACGTAAAACGACAAAAACAACCAGGTTCATTCTTTGTATAATCGCCCCCCCCCCCAAAAAAAAAGAGTCGACCATCGCGAACTTCAACAAAAACTTTTTTTCTAGTTAATTACGTCAAAAAAAAGAGGTTTATGCCCATAAACCTTAAGAAACGTTAAAAAAGAGAAATAATAGAGTCAATACTTTTAACAAAGTACTAGTTCGTTCAAAGACCATGATGGTGTTTCTGTAATAATTTTAAAACTGATCCACCACACATAATCAGAGAGGTTACCAAGAACATAATAATGATATCACTCCTATTTTATTCCAAAATTTAAGACAGAATGAGTCCAGAATGATTCAATATCACGGGGATGAATGAGATGGTGTCTCAATCATACATACATACATACATACATACATAAATTTATTGTCAAAAAAGCAGTTACAGCAAGGTAATCGAACATATTTCTCTTCAAACATCAACGAAAATTTCACCCATTTTGGTAACGAATGATTTTGTAAATCCAGTCATTCCTAATTTACGATAAACTTCGTACTATTAATCCTATGTGGTCTTCTCTCAGTATTCTTCTACCACTGGAGTCTATGTGCTTTCACATTCATGATACTACAATTTTTTACTAGTTAATCGCACTTTACTACTAATACCCTTCGACCGTTTTTTCATTTCCTGTATTACTGTATAATTGATTCCTTCTTCAGTTTTGCCAACCTGTAAAATATATTGTCAACAAATATCAGTTGATTCTTATCAATTACTTATCAGAACTCCAGAAAATAAAGGAACATAATATATAATTATAAGTACAGATGTTTTAATATAAAAAAAATTACGTCGTGTCTTAAAATTAGGGCGAATGCAAGATGTATTTCAGTAATTTATAAAATTGCTCGGAACTTAATTATGCTTGACCATCTCCATTCGCAACAACGCCTGTGACGAACGCGGGAATAAAAATTTCCTTCATTTAGGATAAGGCAGTCGAAAAGGTGAAAGAGGGGTGAAACAAATAAAAAGCGTTCAAAGGTTTTTTATCATTCAAGCTCTCATAGCGACTAAAATTGGAAATCTATGAACTTGAATCCTGAAACAAAATACTGAGTCAGAAAGAACACATAGTACGACAAAAAATTTAATAATTTTTAAACTTGTGGTAACACAGTGTTAATAAGGAACTAGTAATTAAGAAAATAACATTACTATAGATGTTTGAATATTTAATATAAAAGCAAATAATACTAATAAAAGAGCATATGGCTGTTGTATATCACATTTCCCCTACTAAAGTTTAAAAAGTTATAGACAAAATTGGTAGAAATTTCGGGTGAGATGAAAAATGTGTTGAAGTATGTGTGCGAGATATGTATGTATCGTATTAATACTTTCGAAATCCTCAGCGGATAATGAGCATATGCCAATGCAACAAGGAAAGTTATCAGCATACCCATCGCCATTGCTGTAAACTGTACCGAATGAATAGCCGCATCTGCAGCTGCCACCAGTGAAAGTGAAAGTGCCGGATGACAAGCTGATTACCATGAATGAGGAACGGTGATGATAACCTGTTATTAGTTCCAGTTGAGACGAAATGTTGTTACGAGCATCTGCAGCATCCCGATAACCACCTGATGGGGGAAGAACCATTATCGCGAGAACTTTCTTCTCAGGGACTGTGTGAGGTATCGATATTTGTGAAAGAAAGGGTCAAGTTAAATCCCCCGGTGTACAACAAAGTCATTACAGGATTTCTGTACAATACTTCTTCATATGTTTCCTTATTTCCTCTTGCCTCATGTCCGTTTTCTAACCTGTATATTTCACAATTTTAATACACTACATTTAACACATTTTCTTCTGGTGTCTAAATAAATTCCTATTTCATTTTCCTTATGTCAATTTCAAAGCGTCAGGTATTAATCCTATCTCAGTAACATACCTCTCAAATAGTTAATTTTTCTTTTGAGTATTAATTAGCAATCTCTTGTTCTTTATATTGAAAACATCGCATTTTCTGAGTACATTTAAATAATCACCTCTCTCATTTCCATACAATTTGAGTTCCCATAATATGCCAGTATGGGCTGATCCCGCTTCATCTTCCTTACGCACATATGACGTTTCATTGTCTTACCCAATCTTTTAACTATCTTCATTAACAGGAACAAATACTTAGATTTTCAGAGATCTACGTGATTTTGTTATGTTAGTATTGACGTAAGTATGCGAATATCGAGTTTGAGTTTTTATCTTGCTTTTTGGTCTCAGAAAATATATGACACAAGTTTAACTACTTGAGCGAGATAAAAATCGATATAGAATGATGCAAGAAAAAGACCAATCCTAAAACTCCCACAGTTTTGGTCTTTATATACGCATTATACAACTAGTCATAAGGAGGAGATACGGTCACTGTCTTTCCGGTCACTTGAATTAGTAATGTGATAATGGGAGTCGCATAAACTGATGCACGAGTTATTATAAAAGTTTCTATCTCGCTGTGAGACATTTTTTTCTTCATTTTATCGTAATTACGGTATCTCGGAAACATAGTATGTAAATTAAATTTAACGATTGGTTTACGCAATCTAAGAAAGAAATCATGAGACTCTAAACGCCTTATATACTTCATACCCCAGTTTTCATCGATCATCTGAAAACAATCAGGAAAATCCGAAATTGATAAAAACAGCAGCAATTATTAATATATGAATATTATGAATGTGAATATATTAATATATATGAATAAATGTAGATCCAATTAATTCCGTCTAGACACTTAACAAAATAACAAAACATATTTTGTAGAAAATGTTTGTAGTGTCCAACACTAAAAGCAATACATGAACATAACGTAAAATGAAGGTGTATAAAGATTTTATAATCATTTAACAATCCCCCTCTTTAAGGACAAGGTATGAATACTTTATATCGAGTCACTATACACCTTGGTCTTTCAGCAAAAGGACGAGTTTTAGGGTCAATGGACTCATTTCGCACAAGAAATGTCATTTCTGTCATCCCTTCAAGACTTAACCAAAATGGGAAAGACATTATCACTAATCAAGTCAATTTTTCTGACTCACAACTTTCGAGTACCTACTCCTGGATATCGTTTACGCCAGGTGAAAATTGTGACGCTCCGCGACTCCAACCCGGGATCTACTGCTACGACCGAGGTGTGCTGTCCACTACACCACCCGCCTCAACCAACTTATTGTCGAGGCGTGTGCTGCAGCAATTTTCACCTGACCGTAGGCGATACAAGCTTGTTAACACAGTTTCCTCAAAATTAGCTGCGATGCATTGACGGAACACCGATGGAATACCGGGACAGATGAAAGCAGGGACAAAGTTTTCATGGGAAAAATCGAATAAAACTGAAAATGACGATAACAGAAGTCGACGATCGTCTTTTCTTAATTATAATTTTCTCCAACATTTAATTCAACTCATAATTTTAAAAATTGTTTCAAAAAAATCCTTTTGTAAATTTTACATGTTTTAATCTCTTTTTGGTGTTGTACGCATCTACTACCTGCGGGATGTGAAGTCATTTATCAACATTCTAATGATTTTTCTGGTGATATTTGAATCATCAATCTCCGATCTTTTGTAATACATATCTCACTATGCCAATCCCCGTAACTATATTCTGAAATTTCTCAAATCTTTCTTTCGTAATAATGAACTCCAATTTTCTTTCAATTTTAAATAAACCATAATATTTTGCAATTTCTACTAACTCACGAAAAGTTTTTTGTAACTATTCCATTCTTAAATAATAATAGTACATAATAGATAACTCACAATGACGTGATGGTGAAAACTCTCTTGAACGCCAATATTTCTTGGATTGGATTCACTATGACCAAGAACAGGTGACGTTTTCGAAAACTATCAGCAATATCTGAAAAAATAATACACAATTAGGTTGCTTAATAGTGACAATAATAATAAAAGTTTACTCTGCAAGTGAGAAATACTCGGAGGCAGATAAAAAAAGAGACATAAGAAGTTAAATAACAAATCAAACGCCCACTTTTCTGAAAAGCAAATACACATGATATAAAATCGTTAAAAAATTAGAACAGAAGGTAACATCGAGAAGGAAATTACATTTAACCAATTTACTACCTACATGAGGTTCATATTCAAGTACATATACTAACACATTTTTGACAGATACAGACTCACACACATATGTAATCATTTTAAAATGGCCTGGTAACGGAACGATGGAACGAGAGTAAAAATCTATAACATTAACGCTTGAAATTCCAATCACTAGTAAGATACATAGATTGAAAGTGAAGATATACAAATTCGTTTTAAAAACCGTTCGTTCAGTAAAGAAGAGAGAAGTATCAGTTAGCTATCTCATATTTAATGCAGGCTTCCGAAATGTGAAGTTATGGATGAATAACCATAAAATCTTAAAATTCCACTTCCTTAAATAATAAGAATTGTATCGTACTTTTTCCATCCATAAGTAACACGAGAAAGATGAAACGTTCTCATTCATTAATTAGCCATTTCTAATAAATTATTAAAATTAATGGACCATTGTTTGGAATAGTAATTTACTAGTGTATTACGAGTGTATATGAATCGATCGCAATATTAAACAATTAAAGTGCATTAATAATTCACTTTAAAATGTTCTTTCAAGAGCTCTTTCCAAAATTTGGTGTGTATACAAATAAATAAGTAATCAAATTGGAAATAATCTAAACAATCGTAGCAACCTCATTTGAATTCAAAGTTACAGGTAAAAGATTTGTTTTCTTGAAAACGAAACCATAAAATAATAATTTAAAACCGTTTTCAATTTTTCTGGGGGGGGGGGGATTAAGAGAATTAGAAATCGGAAGCAAAAGACGACCCTTTTCTCCCAGAAGTATGGCGTGGGTGAATTCGTGGGTGTCCTTCACGAACAAAAAATTACACCTTTAAAACAAAATAGAGGGATCTCAATACATTAATCACTGCGACATACTCATAGAAAGATACTATAGAGAAGGAAAAAAGGAGAAGACGTAATAGTGATATTGCCAAATGAAACAGAGAAAAAGAAGTTACTCGAGTTAGCGGAACAAACAAAGGAAATAGAAAAAATGAACTGGGAAAAAGAAAACCCTGAATAAGAATTTATGGCATACATGATAATATAAATAAGGAAGACATGATAAAAGGATAATAGAAGAAATATAGAAGGGACGAAGCAAAAAAGGAATCAAAGAGAACAATGCGTGTGCTTTACAAAATTAAGCAGAGGAAAGAAGGTTATAAAGACTAGATTTTAGAGTTAAGGTGCAAAGTATACAATACACTGATGAAACAAGAACGATTATATAATGAAATGACAAGCTATTGAATAATGGAAGAAGTAACACCTTTGTGTTGCTTCAGGTGGTTTCGGTATGGACATCTGGCCAAGTTTTGCAAAGAAAAGGAAGACTTCTGTGGACACTGCGGGGAGAAAAACATGTGTTTCGGGATTGCGAAAAGAGGAAGACAACAAAGTAAGAGTGTATAAATTGCAAGAGACGAGGAAATAGTTGTGAACATAGTCCTATGAGTACAGATTGCACAGAGTTCAAACGAGCGCAAAGGATACTAAAAGAGGAGATATATTATGGTATACTAAATATACCAGCATAATGTGCAACGAATAAGACAGCATCACGGGCGATAGGAGTATATATAACAAGGAACCACATTGATACTGCGTGGTCTCAAGAACATTCTACGCATAGGGGTAGGTCACAAAATATACCTATAAGAATGCGAAATGTTACTACTAAGAATTCATGGACGATGATAGTAGGTAATGAAAATATAGACGTAATGGAACTAGATGCATTAGGTCGGGAAAATCATCAAGTAGTTTTGATTAGTAAAGAAAATATAAATTTAATATATATTATATATATAATTTAGCACAGCAAAATGAATATGTAATAATATGTATTGATAGTATTACTAGATCGCAAATGTGGAGTGAAAAACGAACCAATAAGAGAGGAAAGAGACTAGAGAAGTTTATACTAAAAATAAACTTGAAGTACATAATAAGTATGGGGAGCATACTTTCATAGGGGCACGCGGTATGTCTCTGATATATCTTATACTATCAACAAAATTGAGAAAAGGACAAATAGAAAATTGGATACTGACCCAAGGTTTGCAAAGCGATCATGAGGGAATAATCATTGAACATGTGCCTTTGGAAACGATATCACAAATAAAAACAGAACGAAGAATAATAAAATGGGAAGAGACACGCCAAGATAAAGAGGAACAACAACAAATAATACGGAGAGAATAGATATTAAGATTGACAATTTACAATTAGGATTATTACTACGAGAGAAGCATGTACAACTTAAGAGTGGACGTATTGGGCAGAGATGGTCGACAAAAGAATTAAGTAAACTTAAAAGAGGAAAAATATTGGAGAAGTCAAAAAGGAAACAATTAGACAAGAAGGATTAAGGAAGGAAGGAATTACAACGAAAAGCGACGTAAATTCAATGTTGCTGTTATGGTTGCAAAGCAAAAATGTTGTCAAAATCGTCTAGTGGAACTGAACAGCAATACATGTTAGAAACTCCTCCCTTATCAGATAGCAGCAGGGAAAGTTAAAAGAAACATGGCACAGTTTTGGAGATATTATAAAGAAAGAAACATGAAAGGAAATGAGTTTATGAGAAATGAATATTGTTGGAAGCAATATTCCCTACAAAACAAGCAGGAAGAAAGGACGTGTGGATCAAGAAGAAGGGCAAATATATGTGTATAGAAGTACGATAATGTCAGAGCTAACGGAAATTGTACATAGTCTAAAAACGAAAAGAAACACCAGGATTCGATGGAATACAGCATGAGCTGATACAAACTGGTTTTTTTTCAAGAAATGAAAGGGGACAATATTGGAATTATACAACAGTTGTATAACACAAACTTTAGTACCCCAGCAATGGAATATAGCAAAGGTGAATTTTTTTTAAAGGCGAACAAAGAGATCCAAAAACCCTACTCCTACAGACCGATATCCTTATTACAGACTTTGGGAAAAGTGTATGACAAGTTGGTGGGGCAAAAAATAATGGAGCATTTTCTAACGACTAAGCAAATTAATGAGCGACAAAATGGTTTTAGGAAAGGAAGGAGCAAAGAAGATACGTCAAATCAGTTACTAAAAGATATAACAATGCAAGAAGGCAAGAATTGCATATGCGTGTTGCTGGATATAGAAGGGTCTTTCGATACAGTCAATTAGGAACTGCTATTGGATGAATATAAGAAAGGAGATTTACCGCAGTATTTGAATCGAATATTAAAATCATATTCCAGGACCGTGTAATATTTACAGAAATAGGTGGCCACAAAACGTTATGGGACATGACAAAGGGATGTCCACAAAGCTCCTCGACTGGACCAACCCATTGGATAGTAATGATGGACAGAATTTTGAACAATATGAAAACCAATAATTGTAAGTATGTTGCGTACGCTGACGATTTGTTGTAAATTATAGAAGGTGATAGTAGGAGAAAAATAGAAAAAACACAAAATGTATTGAAGAATGTATATAATCTATGTTTGAAATCAAAATTGAAACTATCAGAAGTTAAGACAAAGATGCTGCGGATAGGCAATGCTAAAAAGGACAGAAGAGACCCAATTATAAAGTTGCATGGGAGAAAGGTGGGGGGGGGTGCGCATTCACAGATATCTGGGAGTAATAATCGATGAAAAGCTATTATTCAAAAAGCATTTAGAATATGCAATAGTTAGAACGAAGAAATTATACTACATCTTATTAAGATTAGGTTACAGCATATTTACTATAACTGGAGATGGAGTATTGCAACTATATAAACGGGCGGTAGGTCGGTGCTATTATACGGATGTAGGATATGGGGAAAGGTAATAGTTAAAAAGACATATGAACAACAACTACGCCGTATGCAACGTCTATGTCTACGGCAAATGACAGGATGTTATTCAACTACAGATGCATTGGAGTTTCTAACGGGTGTGTTGCCAGTAGATCTCTCTATCCAGAAAATACTATTCAAACACAAAATACAAACCGGGGAAGCAATAATGACCAATGAAGAACAAATATAAGGTACAAAAAAAGAGCAAACTAAAAGGTTAATAACAGAATTGATAAATGGATGGCAAGAACGTTGGGACAAAAGAAATAAAGGAAGAGAGACTTACAAGTATAATAATAAATTTATTGTCAAAAAACAGTACTAACTTCATATGACCACGTGGAGGACAATAAACTAATTTACTCTCCGGAAGCAAGCAAGGGACCATCCCATCAATTCCGATCAAGGGCCCTAAGGCAGAGGCGGATTCAAAAATTTCAGCAAAAGTTCCTAGATAAGATAAAAAGTTAGCTGCGAGTTATAATACATATATAATGTCAATATGTTTGTAATTTAACGCAAATATGTTCGTAAATTTACATGTACAAGTTGAAAGACGTCACATATATAATGAAATGTGTATATCACATATGTAATGTATATGAAAGACGTCACATATGTAATGAGAAATAAAAAAACAATCCATATTCAGTAGAATTTTGAACCGAACGCGGTAATTTCTAGAACTACTTACAACGGATAGGCAAACAGATGTAAATGCGGCAGAGAGGCAGAAACAGCGGAGCACATTTTATGGACCTGTGAACTGTATGCTAAAGAAGGAGGGAAGTATATAGAATGGCTAAAAAGAAAGGGGCTATTTCCAACAGAAAATATGGGTCAAATAATACGACAGGAAAATTTTGAGAAACATGCTGAATATATAACAAAATGGTTTAGATTTTTCTAATGCAATTGGTTCTTGATATTTCGTTTCTTTACAATTTTACCATCCATCTTCACATTTCTCTTCAAACCTCTTTCTTCCTCTGCTTTGCTTCTCCTTCTGAATGTCCTATTTTTTCTATTTACCCTTTAAATCATTTTCAAAGGCCGAGGAAGCGATAACTTCAAATTTTTGTAAAAGTCTTTACCTGTTTTGATTCTTATCTATTTCTGCCTTAGTTCGAGGAAGTGGAAAATTGTGCCAGTACCGAAAATAGGTCTAGTGGTATTCAAATTTCTATTTTATGTATCATTAGATTAACTAACGTAATAATTTCGTATATTGCTTTATCGGACACTAATGACGAGGCAAAACGTTCATCGTCTGTGATATCAGGATCAAATGACTCAATTCGTGTCATTTGAAAAGCCTTTTCTGACAGCTTAACCTACTGCATATTCTTGGCCTCTCGAGAACCGTTTTACAGAATCGCTATGTGCCAACACCGTTCAGATACTGACTCACGTTTTGTTGCCAACGATATAAATTTAAAAAAAAAACAAGTTTTACCCACTCGAAAACCTTAGCGTTACAAGACTCAAAACTTACACACAAACGTGTTTTACGTCGAATATTCCAAACGAATTTGAGCGCAACGATCGCACTACGGTTCTTTCAACTGGTATAACAGATTAATTATGTTATGTTGAATGAAAATGGGAGACGGGACTGAGATTCGAACTCGGACCTTGAGCTTAGCGCGCTCATGCGCTTACCGACATCGCCATCCCGTTCGCCTCCCGGGCCCATCTTCCATCCTCATTCAACTTTGTTACCTGGCGGTGAGGTTCACCGCAATCTAAGAAATTTCTATGCTGTTACAGGTACACAGAAACATAATTCAAATCGACCGTCCCGTGTTGTCAACAATTCGAAGTTTTTCTTATATCTAATAAAACGAATTTTTTATCTCTAATCAAATATTTCTAATAATTTAGAAGGAAATAAATAATTTAGTTGAAATAATTGGTTTAAAATATTTCTTTCTTTTTTCATTTCGAAAGCAAGGAATGGAAAAATAGTAACTCCGGAGAATAATAGTGGTCAAGAGAATCTCTGATGCCATATCTTTCCATATCAGTCCCTATATTTTCATGGAAAGAAATGTACTTAATTACTCAGAAATAAAAATCTCCATAACGATTCATCCAATCACGTGCAAAAATGTTAAGCTGAAGTTAAATTTTTGTATTAAAATTAAATTTATCGTATTTTTCAGTCTGATATTACGAATAATAAAGAAAAATCTTAACAAATATCTGTTTTTTCAGACTTTCTAATAGAAGAGAAGATAAATCGTTTGTTCGGTGTTTACTAACAAGTTAAAAAATTTTATATTCCACAAAGAACTATGTAAAACTTAGTATTTGTGATATATATTACATTATTGTACTCGACGAAATTAACACAAATGACAGTCACAGACGTTTCACAACGTAGATGTGTAGATTGCAAATTTATTATTTTATTATGATATTGAATTTGTTCAATAAAGGAGATATTGTTGTTAAAATAGTGTTATTCCACGTACCTTAATCTATTTCCGTTTTTTTTTTCAATATTTCTTTCTTCAGTGTATTTTACATTAATTATATTAAAATTATTCATATAATGATCTTAAAAAAAGCCTTATTTATTCTTTAAGTATAACAAACACGACACTTCGACCTGTGTATATCATCCTCAGGTGTTAATAATGAATAAACATAATATGTCTTCATGACAACTGCAGAACATGTTTATCGTGGGAACATGTTTCCGGAATTTGAGAAGATTATATTAGAACAAAAAGTTCATCAATCATGACATAACTAACGATTCTTGCCTTTTATACATATTGTTACATTGTGAATTAAGTATTCAAATCCCAAAATGAGTTCTCATTCTCTTAGAGAGGTAATCCGGTCCAGAAGAAAGTACACTGAAGTACACAGCTGATGTATGAAGCAATGTATCACATGAAATTATGTCTGGTAACATTTGGAATAGTATCCCATTTATCAGCAGGTGTTGACTTCATTTACATACGGTAAGCGTTTCCCATCATGCATTTGGGAAAAGTGAGGAAGAGGATGTTATGTCAATCTTTGCAACTGATTATAATAATACGATATATCCGCGACGCACCAAAATAGTGACTTACACTTCTATCTGACACAACACATTTTAACTGAAATATCAATTGCACATAATTAGTTCCAATGTCGTATTTACACCTAGTCAAAATTTTCTTCAAGGTATTGGAATAAACTAATCAAATAATTGACAAGTCTTCTGTGTTTTATTTAAATTATTAATTACGTGAGATATATGAATATAAAAATTGAACGATTTCTTTTACATTAATCTAAGTAATAAACGTAAATATAAATTTCTTCGGATTATATTTTTGCTTCACAAATCGGTTTTAAAATGTCCTCCGTACTGTGCAACCTCTTATTTTAAAATACGGCCGTAATAATAAACACAAAGTGAAGGAAATATTTATTTTTAGTGTTTGGCGACTACTAAAAAAATGTACATTTGTAATAGAACAGAGGTCGCTGAGGTACGAGACGCAATGAAACAAAAGATATATATATAT
>NNCF01127806.1:1073203-1102800 GCA_002313205.1 Laupala kohalensis
AAATATCAGCAATGATTATATTTCATGGGACCATCTGATTTTACTTGAATAGTTCATGTAGATGCATTTTTCTGAAAATTTTTATTTGCATATTAATGCATATTGTTGGAACTCTAAATCAAAATTTACGTTGAAGCTTATTATCGAAATGTGGCTTCTACTGCATGAACTAGCGCAGTGATATTATTTAATTAACCCAATTTACTTTTGTAATTTCGTAATAATAAGAGGGGTTAAACGGGGTAATTGTAAACAAGTTTTGAATGTGTGTCTTTCATGCCTCAATTTCAATGTCTTAATTCGAAAAATGTATAGCTTTAAACTCACTTATTGAACGGGTCACTCTCCAACTTCATCTCTTGTATCGATGACTCCTGGTATGAAATTTCCCACATTTATCCGTCTGTTTACAGTTAACCCCCGCTTCTACAATTACCCTTGAGAAAACGGGGTGGTCGTAAACAATGTGTGGAATGAGTGACGATATGAGCATATGGTATTGTAGCTGTAGAAACATTAAATTGTATTTTGACCCTGCCAATTCCCTTTTACATTTATTACGATTCGATGTTTACATTTACCCAGTATCTCGTGTACTTGTGTATTTTGTTACAAATCCCGTAAAACACTTACTGATAATCACAACGTCATTATTATCATAACGTCCTAAAGCCAGGAATTAACTCATTTACTTTTAATTTTACACATTTTCTTCGTCATTTTACTGGTATATACCAACCAACTTATTTCAATAACATTTAACTTCATGTGCAAAAATATCTAATCATAACGTGTAAAAACATGGTGCGTTAAAAGTAATATATTCCTGTCAGAAAGCGTAACAGAATTTTATATTATTTTATTTTTCAATTACTAGAGAAGGTGAGATTAAAAAAAAACTCGATACAAAGAAAATTTAGAACGAATTTAGTTCAGATATTTTCAGTATCTTCCACTTCATCTCCATTTCCCACTTATAGAAACTACACACTCATTAAATGTATTTTTAACATTTCTTCCCTTCTATGTCCACAAGTAAGAATATACCTAGTACAATGTATTTTGTGGTTGGCTCTAAATATGTTATTTTCTCTAGCAGATTGTCTTCCACATTTTCAAATTGTTCATTGGAATTCTTTGACACCTCATATAGAGCGAACAACTGTTACAACAATTCTTCCTTTTCTCTTTATTTTGCTTCCTTCTCCTTTTGCTTTTCTTATTATTTTCTTTGTGTCAGTTCTTGTCCTTTCCTATTAATCCGCTTTTGTTTGTATATAGGTAGGTATAAAAACGAATAAGACAACCCTACCAACCTACCGAAAAGAATTAGAAAAAATGAATAGAATTTTTTAAACGTATTAAAACCGATTTTATACAAGTTACAAATCAGAAACACACATCGATTGAAGACAAAACTGCGCGAAAATTATATCAAATAACTATGTTTGAAATTACATTTACCCACGTATTTCTGGGGTTGGAGTAAACATGAAACTGCAAAATTTCTTGATGATAATACCAGTGATTTTCTGTTAACTTAATTACTGACAATAATGTGTAACAAAAATAACACACATTTCAACAGTTTCCCTACTGCAGAGCAAAACTGCGCAGTAACTGCGAATTTCAATCTCCTGGATAGCTTAATTTTCATACGGTCGTTATGCATAAATGGCTAGATTCAAAAGTCACCGACAATCATTTTGACCATATTTTAATTTCTGTTACTCCCATAGCGACGCTCAGATAAGTTGTTTACATTTAACCCGTGTTTATAATTACCTTGCTTGACCCTAGTTACATTCGTAACTTGTTTTTTAAACTACTTACTTCAAATTTTTAATGCAGTTTATCGGCTTTTATTACACTTTTTGGTCATTTTAGCATTTACTTTAAGTGCAAATTTTGGATATTTATAGCGCACACTTATAACTTTATTTTACTGCATGTTTTTAATATTTTGTTATAGTGTATATCGATTCCAACCCTAGTAATAACAATGTAACGGACCAGGTGGTCTCAGGGTGTAAGATCTAAATAAACGAAAAAAGAAATAGTGCTTACAACAAAATTGTTTTGGAAAATTCTATACTAAATTTTCGACGAGATGAAACGTATTTCTGATTAACAAACTACGTGCAAATTAATCTTCTTTAATTGACAACAGAAATAGTTACTCATTGAAGCGTGAGGTGACGTTTTTTCTATATTAATTGTCACGTCGATAATACCAATGGATTGGTGTCAATTTCCGACATTCATAGCATGTATTTCAATGTTTATAATTCAACCTAAATAACCAAAAATAATAGTTCAACCGTGCATATTATACATCGATATTCAGGTGTCTTTTGTATCGTCTTTCGTGTTTTGATCTAATGATGTAGGATTTTCAATATTCTGTTGAGTTTAATTTAATATTAACCCATATATAAGTAACAATTTACTTTAGTATGTCTCATCTTCTCTGATGTAAATGCAATATTTGTAGCACTGAAGTCAGGCCGCCATGTTAGCCGAAAGTATTCTGAGCTCCAATAAACGATGACAGATTGACGAAATCTTTTCCTGTTTGAGATCAAATGTTGTTGTCTTCTAGGCACTTTTGTTGGTTAATGATATGGGAACTCAGAGTTGCAAACTGACCAGATCTATTAAACTCCGCCCTCACCAGTATTCGATCTCCTCATATCGATACAAACTGCTTATCGCTGATTGACAACCTACGTAATGCGAGGACATACCCCCGGACACACCCTTCCTCGTGGCGTGGAAGCCACAGTATATCCTCATCCAGTGTAATATCTCTCCATACGATACATGCACTCGGCACTCGTTCCTTGAATTATTCATGTGATATGGTTTAATGGAAGGCCACTTGTAAGTTTCTAAATTATCCATTATGGGAATGGGAATACATCACGAGTAACAGGTCATCGTAATAATGTAAAACAAATGCTCCTAACGAGATACCTAAGTTCGCTAAGACGTCCATCTTCCGTCAGTCGAGACGTGAAAGCCATGAGAAATTACGAATCCATTCATAATATTTTGCGCCAGTGAGTTCTTATCCTTGTAAATTTAAACAAATTCAAAAACTTACTACAGTACTTTCTAGTTGAGGGGTGTTGGCAACATTATCAAAGAATGATAAATTGAAGGTTAATCTGTTACTCATTATTTTATAATATCTATAAAGCTTTTCTGGCTGCATAGAACGTCCTTGTTCTCTTTAATTTATTTCATAATTTCAATACTTTTTACACTTCATTCAAGATTGTTTGTCCTTACATTTCAATTGCAAACGTGTATTAGCAAAACTGTTAATATTATCTCATTGAAATTCCTACACAATGATGCTGGGGTAGTTATTTATAAGACGTGTTAGTTTTATAATTTTATCTTTTCTAAAAGATATGTTCCTGTAATTTTTAATAAAACCTTGCTATCTCAAAATCGTGTAATGGTACTACCTTCCGTCAGACATTAATATAATCGTATTCAAAAATAAGATAATAATAAACAGTTAACTTATTAGTAATGGTACATTGTGATTTTATATCGCTTGATAAAACACGGAGCATCAATGTACGGCGGAGCGTGAGTAACAGACCCGGATCCGGAGTCGTCAATAACCGATAGTTGTTGGATGAGCGTGGAAGTTTCGACTTCTGATGACTCAGACCCAATTGGTTTTATTGAACATTTACACCAAACAATAATATCAAAACACATTATCGATCATTGGTTATAAAATATGAGATGAAAATTACCATCAATCGTTTATTTATTCACCATCTACACTGTAAACGACCTATCAAGCAAAATATATATATTTACTTTCAAAGTACATACGTATTACAGAAAGGAAAATATAGTAATCTTGTTTTTGTAATTCCATAAGAACTTTATGGATTGGAATTTGGGAAGTTTTTTCACGAAGATTTCGGCGTCTTATGTGCGTAAAGGTGATTGAATGATTTTGTTCTCGCGATAACTCGCCAACAAAACGGTAGATCAGAACCAAATGAGTAAATGGGATTTGGTGGAGTAAATTCTATTTCTTGGCAGTTCATACAGACATCATTTACTTCTGTGCGCCACTTGCGGTTTCTAAACACTGAGAAAAAAAAGATTTGCTAAGTTTATGATGTCTTTTAGTCATTAGTATTGAAACATTAGTTTGTTTGTGAATTATAGACACTCAATGTTGAGTTCTACATAAATATTTACTACCATGTTCCTGTTTTCAAGCACAAAAAACTGGTAACTTTAGTGGGGCTCTGTGGATTTTTTATTGGCGTAGAGGGAGTTTGAAAGTAACCATAATTTGTTAGCATTTCATAAAATCATGGTTACCTAATAAACTATCCTTTTATTTAATTAAAACTTAGGTGTGAACATATTTTCCTTCTTACGGTTCCTACCGTTTATAGAAGTGATTCTTACATAGGTTTGATTTCCGTAACGGTTCTACAATATTTACAAATGTTGCTTTTAATTTTCATACCGGTTCGAGGAAAGAAATATACTAAGATGCTTTTGGATTCCTATTCATAAATACACACTTTATTCAACCTTGCATAATTGTAAAATTGGCAGTGTTAAATATTTTGAAGTTTTATTGTAAAATATGCGATTATAGTGAATTTTAATATACCACTCATATATTTACATAATGGTGCAATTACGTTATCCCGCCAGTTGTTATATTTTCTGAATCATATACTTGTAATTATCAAAATCATGCAGACGTTCAATGAATATGGTTACAATGGACTTAAATAAAAAGGAATATATCAAATATTGTTGTAATTTCATAGACATAGAAATCTCTTAGATTGCGGTGAACCTCACCGGCAGGTAACAGATTAATCATGTTACGTCGAATGAAAATGGTAGACGGGACAGATTAATCATGTAGTCTCTACGAGACCACCTCAGAGGTCTTTGGGTTTCACAAGTTGAATGAGAATGATAGACGGACCCGAGAGGCGAACGGGATGGCGCAGTCGGTAAGCGCATGAGCGCGTAGAGCTCAAGGTCCCGGGTTCGAATCCCGGTCCCGTCTACCATTTTCATTCGACGTAACATGAGTAATTTCATAGTTAAAGTTAATTCGATTACAGATTCAAAAAGTATTCCGCTCCAAAGTAAGGGTTCTAACGGCCTTGACGTTGACGAGACCTAAAGCCCCAAGAAAAAAACGCTCAAAAGTAAACCAATCGATTCTCAGTTTCAATCGCTTCAGAATAAGCGGTAAAATTACAAAAATTGTTAAGAATTTCTCACGTCTAGAAGTTCTTTGGGGATAGACACGACTATTATTATAGTCCGATTAAACATGGGGGGTAATGCAGCATGAAAGTGTTATAGTTTTCAAGAGCCTTCATTAATATTGTAATTGAGATATAATGTGGCAAGCGAGATTGGAGGCCCGAGTTGTGAGCTCTATGAAGTTATGCTATAATTGCAATGCTCTAAACTATGATCAGATAACTTCCAGCACCACAATCAGCTCTATAAAGAGTTTTAGATCTTTCTCTAGAGTAGAAGGAATCGTAGATGCATAAGTATGAAAGAATTGTCGCGCAAGTAAATAAAACAAATTAAAAATATAATACCGTAGCTGATCAATTTAGTGGCAATGTAAACCAACATAATATATACCTTCTATGACTATATAATTGGAAATACTTCGATGACATACATGTATTATATGACAATTATTCGAGTCCTAGACTTATGAAAAAAATTGAGCATTAAATCCATTCGATTATCTCCTTTAAATGAACAAAAAATGGTTTATACGGTGGTAGATATGGGTCATATGGAGCAGCGCCCATTATTGTAAAATGAAAAAAAAAAGTTTCCCTTCTTCAAAAGAAAATCCTGGTTCCTAAAGATTCAAAACCTATGTTCATGAAGACATAACGCAAACATTTATTTTAAAAATTAGCGGAATCCATGAACTTGATTGTAAGAAAAAATTGTTAAAGAAAAAATAATACACATGGTTGATAAATAATGATCACAAGAAATAAATTAAAATTGTAAATGTAAAGCAAAAAGGTTTAATTTTGCTAATAATTAAAAATGTTATATATTTTTCAGATTGTATTTCAATTATCAATTTTGATCAACCTAAATGATTATCTCAAACTTTATTCAAATTGTAGGTTGGTCGGGCACTATACCCTTACTTTTAGTTTTTAAGATTTCTACCTCTGCGATCAGATGGGTTTCCCCATCTCTGTAGAAAATTACATATGTGTCAATTATATTGTGCATTTTAATGTACCGTGTAATAAATTTAATTGTAAATTGAATCGTTTAAATTGATCTGTTTGCAGTGCTGACGATTTTCATTCCCCTCGAGAGCACATGACCGAGTAAGTCCCAACATTTTCTTAGAACTTTTAAGCGATCAATGCTGTCACGCATTGTTTACCCGCATCTCTAGAAATTTACGCAGCTCGCGCAAGACGACTCCAACGACTGATTTTTCCTCACATAGTTGACATTCACCTTCATAACTCGTTTAATTTACACAAACTTTAGACATAAATCATTCTCGAGAAACACGTTCTCCATTAGTTAAAACCTGAATAAACCGGTGCGCAGTTTCTGAGGAAATCGTACAGATTCATCGGGTGACTTTCTTTTATAATATTTCTTGATTGAAATTCTGAAACTAACATATTGTACATTGCAGATAGAGTTTATATTAAAGTTATTTCAACGGTTCTTCTGTACTTAAGTCTTCAATAGCAGAAGTATTAAATTTTATCACGACGAAATTTCTAGATACGTGTAATAATTAGACACAATTTATTTATAAAAGAGATTATGTATTTTAAAAAAAATCAGAAATAGAAGAATATGACAGGAATCATATAAACATAATGCCTAGCTATTTATGAGTTAAAGTGCAGTGTAGTAATGATATGATCGCGTAAATTCTATCCTGATCTTAAAAGCGGAGTGTGAAATCTGTCATATTGGATACCAATCAAATACACTCTTGTTATCAGACAGTCAATAAAAACTATTCAGAATATTTTTCAGTATTGAAGAACAATAGAGTCGTTGACTGGTATATGTTAATATCTTTGTGAAAGCATGTTCTTTCCCAACATTCTCCAGAGATTAAAATGGAGTTTCAAGGAAAACAATGCATTATAAATATTAAAATTTCGATAGCCATCTGTTTCAGTCTAAACAAGGATATATTAAAAAAGAAAAAAAAAGATTAAACATCATAAAAGTTGATTTTTAATAAAAATTGTCTTATATTACGTGATTCGTTTTCAACAATGAGGCAATTAGTATTACTACAATATAAGAAAAGTTAAATTATAATTTTTAACATACCGTGTAATAATACTTTAGGAAATATTAAGTATCCAGATCACATATAGTTGATTATGACCTTCCTGTATAATTAATGACTTCATCCGTTAATTAATGGGCCCTTATATAAACAAATGAAGTATAATGTCCTCTACAGTAGAAGATATTTATCCAGTATTTTTCCGGTATTGTAAACGGAATGGTATCGTTGAAATAATATTTTTGTATCAAATAAAACTGTTTTCTTAATCTAGGTTACGATAATACGGAGTTATATGACGTAACCCCAGAATGAACAGCGCTAAACCGAGCAGCAACTATGCTTTGTTTTTAAACACCGCACTGAAAGATTGATTAACTCGTCTGTTACAATTTCCAATTATATATTTTGTAGCACATCAAAACAGTTTGTCACTAAACAACTGAATATTTGTTTTAAAAAGAAAAATAAGCAACTTGCGCCTGAAAACAGTTTATCGTTCATATTTTTGTTTTGTCTGCGCTCACATGTATTTCTACAATTTCTTTCAAAGCATATACAAATAATTTTAAAACATGATTTCCATTTATGTTTATTGCCAGGAAGATATGGATTCATGAAGTCATTATGGAGTTCAAATTTCCTCAGTAAACATACCCCGTCAACATACAATCCTGACCTCAACTATGAGTTTAGTTTGATACCTATAATCTCGACGAGGTGATAATAATAATAAATTTATTGTCAAAAACCAGTACAAACTGAGTATGACCACATGGAGGACAAAAAACTAATTTACTCTCCGGAAGCAAGCAAGGGACCATCCCATCCATTCCCATCAAGGGTCCTAAGGCAGAAGCGGATTCAAAAATTTCAGTAAACGTTCCTAGATATGATAAAAAGTTAGCTGCGAGTTATAATACTAATAGAATGTAAATATACTTGTCATTTAACACAAAAAAATTTACAAGTACAAGTTATTATCGAACTATAGATTATTCTGAGTATAGTGTTTAAAAATCATGAAAGTTGAAAAAAAACACTAAATTCACGATTTATTGTTACAATAAACACGCCCCTAGACAAAGCCTAGAGAACCTGTATGATAAATCCGCCTCTACCCGAAGGAAAACCGGAGAAAAACCCGGGCCAGGATGGGGCTACAGAATTTATGTACACAAACGTGCCAATGTTGAGTACACATAAAACTAAATTAATATGAGCCATAAGACAACACAATCATGCAAGAAAATAGTTTTTGAAATTGTTATAAGTTATTTAAAAAGTACTACAGCAATGGCGTGATAAAGTACAAGACGAATTTAACTTTTATTAAAATCAATAAATTCTTTTACAGTGTAGAAGCACTGGTGCAGGAGGTAGTTTTTAACCGCTGATTTAAACAGATTCAATTTCAAAATATCTTTTATATTCTTGGGCAGGGAATTATATAGAACGATTCCCGCATGATAAGGTCCTTTTTGGCAAAGAGTGGTTGACACTCTACGGCGATGAATATTACTACTATTGCGTGTATAGTGTTCGTGAACGAGACTGTTTCGTATAAAAAAAGGGTGGCACTTCAGTAATACGGCCTTAACAAACACGACTGTTTCATAAATATAAATGCAGGGAAGTGTTAAGATATTTAATTCCTTGAATAAAGATTTACAAGAGTTTCGGGGGTGAGATTTAAAAATTATCCGAAATATCCTCTTCTGAATTCTGAAAGTTTGAATACACTGACCGGAATTACCCCAGAAGGTAATGCCGTAACGTAAATGTGAGTAAACGTTTGCAAAATATACTCAACGGGAAATACGTGAACTAACTGCGTTAACCAAGATTCGGAATGCGTAACACAATTTGCTTAATTGGAAAATAAGATTGTCAACATGACAATTCCATTTGAGGTTGTCTTGAATATGGAGACCTAAGAATTTTGTATTCGTAACAGTTTTTAATTGTGTTCCGTTTAAAGAAAGAGAAACCTGGGGTAAAGATTTTGTGATACTATTGTGAAATGACATAGACACTGTTTTGTCAGTGTTTACATTGACACGATTTGCATGGAACCAAGTCGAAAGGCTAGACAAAACTTTTTGAGCATTGGCGTGTTTACATAGTAAATTAGTGTCATCAGCAAAAAGAACCATTTTGCAATGTGATGTTGATGACGACATGTCGTTCACATATAATAAAACGAGTATAGGATCGAGAATTGATCCTTGGGGTACTCCGAAAGTAAGCATTTGTTTTTCTGAAAGACAAGGCTGAAGTATTTTATTTTTAGTATAGGATATTTCTACCTGTTGATATCTATCTTTTAAATAAGAAGTTAGCCATTGATGTGGAAGTCCACGAATGCCTAAAGAATGCAATTTGGTAAGGAGAATTCCGTGATCGATGACATCGAATGCTTTGGATAAGTCAAGAAAAACACCCTGAGGATTTTCTCCACTGTCTAGAGATGTGGTAACATCGTTTAAGAAGGAAAATATGGCGCTTGTAGTGGAAAAGGATTTCCTAAAACCGTGTTGATCGTCAGAGAGAATGTTATTTTTTGATAAAAAATCTAGAAGACGCTTATAGAATAATTTTTCTAGGATTTTTGAGAAAGTGGGTAGTAGAGATATTAGTCGGTAATCCAATATTAAGTTTGTTTCCTTTCTTGTGAAAAAGTTTCACTTCAGCTCTCTTAAATATGTTGGGAAACACCCCTTCCGATAAAGAACTATTAAAAATATGTATGAGTGGATTTAATATAGCGTGGGACGAAAATTTAACAATAAACTCATCTATGCCTGTTGAAAATTTGTTTTTTAATGAGCTGATGATTCCCATGACTTCACTGGCGTTAGTTTCGGAAGTGAACGTGGGTGGATAATATTGGAGGACATTGATTTGGATATACTGAGTTCGTTATTTTACCAACTTCTGCGAAATAAGAAATTAACAAACTTGCGATGTCTTGAGTATTTGATATGTTTTTGCCATCGTTTAGTAAAGAAACATTTTCTTCGCGATTTTCAGAAGTTGACGTGTAATTGTTAACAATATTCCACATGGCTTTAATCCGGTTGTTCGAGTTTAGTATATGCCTGTCGTTTTCCATAACTTTCGCTGCATAGACTACTTTTCGAAGAATAGTCTTATATTTACGAAAATAATTATGGAATTCGGGTGGTTGGTTATAGCGTTTTGAAAGATAATATAAACGGCGTTTGTTTTTAAAGAAATTCTTATCCCTAGGGTGATCCATCTATTGTATTTTTTTGTGTTAGTTAACTTCCGTTTTATGGGAAAGCTACAGTTGTAATATTTTAGGAATGTTGAGATAAATACATTGAATTTGTCGTCGGTGTTTTGGCAATTGTAAACATCTTTCCATGTTTCTTCACGCAAATAATTTATAAATATTGATTTATTTATGTCATTAAACTCTCTTGCAAATTTGTAAATTATGTTAAGTGGTTTTAGTTTATTATTAATTCTCAATACTTGAGCAAGGTGATCACTGTATCCGGCGATAAACACTTCAGAGAGATACGAGATTCCATTGTTGACTATAATTTGATCTAGCAATGTTTGAGATGAGCCGGAGAGGCGAGTGGGGTCGTTTATCGTAGTAATAAGGTTGAAGGAGTCGATAAGATTCTTGAATCGATTAACTGGTGAATGTGCAGAGTCGGATGTACTCAGGAAATCGATGTTGAAATCGCCACATCTAACGATAGATTTAGTAGATTCATGTGTGATATGTTTTAAAACAATTTCGAAGTTCCGAAAAAATATGTCAAGATCAGATTGAGGAGGTCTATAAATATACAAAACATCAATACCGGTGTCAGTCAGATTAACTGCAGAAAATTCGAACACACTGTCTACGCAGAAGTTCTCGTAGCCTGTCAGTGGAGAAGATAAAATATCATTACGAACGTAGATACACGTACTTCCGTGGGGATTTTTGCTTTTAAAATTTTGCCGACAGTAAGAACTTGAATGGGCTCTAATGACCTCGATGTTGACAAGTTATAAAGCACCAACCCAAAAAAAAAAGAACTTGCTAAATAATAATTAGAAATAGCAGTATCGCTGATGTTGTTAGTTCATAGCCAATGCTCTGTGAGGCACAGCAAATCGAATCGACTTTCGTGTACATTGAATTACATTCAAATACACTGTAATTTCAATTACAGTTTATTTTAGAGTTAAAAAGGCATATATAATCTACGTATGACCACGTGGAGGACAAGAAAATTATTTTCTTTCCAGGATCAAGCTAGCAACCATCCCATCAAGTCCGACAAGAGTGTTAAGAAAGTGAGATTTTTCATTTTTGGGTTAAGGTTTCCTAATTCAGAGACTTCTCAGACTAAGATCTTTCAACATTTAGTGTCCTTTAAGGTGGGAGCAGCTCTTAATCCAAGTTAGTCAAATCACAGGGGTGTATAATTGTTTTCTTTATTTTTATTTTCCAATTGTTTCAGAACACTAATACGAATAGTAACGAAAACAATATGATTTGATTTGTATCTTACAACAATAGTGAAGAACTCGCGTGACTTGAAATACATAAAAGTATGACGGCCGAGCGTAATGGTTTCGTGATTTATGCATCTTACCTCAAAACAATTAAATATCTTAAATCTCCAGTGTATATATAGATGAAAGTAATGTTAAAGGACATGGAAAGTTTGCTACTAATCAAAGTAAACTTTTTTATTTCAAATTTAGACTTTTTAAAAAAATAAGTATTTCCTCGCAAAACGCTATATATTACACCAACAAATATAATTGCAATTATTTCATTTAAATCGCCGTTGAGATATGTTTTTCAAGTTGAAATCTCAAGAAGAACATGTTATTTTGTTTATTTATGTCGATTTCAGATATTTTCGTGATTCAATCCTACTTACCCTAATACTACACCTGACTGCCAAGGACTTTACCCAGCACGGTTTACACCTGAAACCGTCTGGGAAACAGCACTTCGGTTCTCTCCTAGCTTCACATCTGACCTCACATCATCCACCTCCTCCATTACCTCCTCCTGCACGTACCTCATCTCCTCCTCCACCTCCCTCTACTTCTACCTCATCTCCTCCACCTCCCTCTGCTCCTACCTCATCACCATTTCCTCTTCCTATCTCCACACCCATTTCTTCTCCTGTCCCCGTTCTTTCACCTACTGCTTCCTCATCTCCCACGTCAACATCTATTCCTCCTGTCGCCCCCATACACCGTTACAACTTGCGCTCAGGAGTACGATGTGGTACTCGAAGGTGACAATCGCGTTCAGGTGCTGTGTGCGAGCTTCATCCGGAACTAGAAGCTGTACCAATTTCAAATTCCTCTCCACAATCTAACGTCGATTCCATTTCTCGTGAGTCACAAACTCTTTGCGAAAATAAAATAATTATATTTCATCATAATGTCCAATCCCTTTCAAACAAATTGACAGACATTGAAATTCTGGTACACGAAAATCGATTCGATTTGCTATGCCTCACAGAGCATTGGCTTTCAACTAACAACATCAACGATACTGCTATTTCTAATTATTATTTAGCAAGTTCTTACTGTCGGCAAAATTTTAAAGGCAAAAATCCCCACGGAGGTACGTGTATCTACGTTCGTAATGATATTTTATCTTCTCCACTGACAGGCTACGAGAACTTCTGCGTAGATAGTGTGTTCGAAATTTCTGCAGTTGAACTGACCGACACCGGTATTGTTGTTTTGTGTATTTATAGACCTCCTCAATCAGATCTTGACATATTTTTTCGGAACTTCGAAAATGTTTTAGAACATATCGCACATAAATCTACTAAATCTATCGTTATATGTGGTGATTTCAATATCGATTTCTTGAGTACATCCGACTCTGCACATTCACCAGTTAATCGATTCAAGAATCTTATCGACTCCTTCAACCTTATTACTACGATAAATGACCCCACTCGCCTCTCCGGCTCATCTCAAACATTGCTAGATCAAATTATAGTCAACAATGGAATCTCGTATCTCTCTGAAGTGTTTATCGCCGGATACAGTGATCACCTTGCTCAAGTATTGACTATTAATAATACACTAAAACCGCTTAAAATCCTTTACAAATTTACAAGAGAGTTTAATGACATAAATAAATCCATATTCGTAAATTATTTGCGTGAAGAAACATGGAAAGATGTTTACAATTGCCAAAACACCGACGACAAATTCAATGTATTTATCTCAACATTCCTAAAACATTACAACTCTAGTTTTCCCATAAAACGCAAGTTAATTAACACAAAAAAATACAATAGATGGATCACCCTAGGGATAAGAATTTCTTCAAAAAACAAACGCCGTTTATATTATCTTTCAAAACGCTATAACCAGCCACCCGAATTCCATAATTATTTTCGTAAATATAAGACTATTCTCCGAAAAGTAGTCTATGCAGCTAAAGTTATGGAAAACGACAGGCATATACTAAAATCGAACAACCGGATGAAAGCCATGTGGAATATTGTTAACAATTACACGTCAACTTCTGAAAATCGCGAAGAAAATGTTTCTTTACTAAACGATGGCAAGATCGTGTCAAATCCTCAGGACATCGCAAGTTTGTTTAATTCTCACTTCTCAGAAGTTGGTAAAATAACGAACTCAATATATCCAAATCAATGTCCTCCAATTATTACCACCCACATACCCAATTCTATGTTCACTTCCGAAACTAACGCCAGTGAAGTCATGGGAATCATCAGCTCCTTAAAAAACAAATTTTCACGAGGCATAGATGATATACCTGAGTTTATTGTTAAATCTTCGTCCCACGCTATATTAAATCCACTCGTAAATATTTTTAATAGTTCTTTATCGGAAGGGGTGTTTCCCAATATATTTAAGAGAGCTAAAGTGAAACCTTTACACAAGAAAGGAAACAAACTTAATATTGGAAATTACCGACCAATATCTCTACTACCCACTTTCTCAAAAATCCTAGAAAAATTGTTCTATAAGCGTCTTCTAGATTTTTTATCAAAATATAACATTCTCTCTGACGATCAATACGGTTTTAGGAAATCCTTTTCCACTACAAGCGCTATATTTTCCTTCTTAAACGATGTTACCACATCTCTAGACAGTGGAGAAAATCCTCAGGGTGTTTTTCTTGACTTATCCAAAGCATTCGATGTCATCGATCACGGAATTCTCCTTACCAAATTGCATTCTTTAGGCATTCGTGGACTTCCACATCAATGGCTAACTTCTTATTTAAAAGATAGATATCAACAAGTAGAAATATCCTATACTAAAAATAAAATACTTGAGCGTTGTCTTTCAGAAACAAAGCCACTTACTTGCGGAGTACCCCAAGGATCAATTCTCGGCCCTATACTCTTTTTATTGTATGTGAACGACATGTCATCATCCACATCAGATTGCAAAATGGTTCTTTTTGCTGATGACACTAATTTACTATGTAAACACGCCAATGCTCAAAAAGTTTTGTCTAACCTTTCGACTTGGTTCCATGCAAATCGTCTCATTGTAAATCTTATCCAAAGCTTGTCTATGTCATTTCACAATAGTATCACAAAATCTTTACCCCAGGTTTCTCTTTCTTTAAACGGAACACAATTAAAAACTGTTACAAATACAAAATTCTTAGGTCTCCATATTCAAGACAACCTCAAATGGAATTGTCACATTGACAATCTTAATTCCCAATTAAGCAAATTGTGTTACGCATTCCGAATCTTAGTTAACGCAGTTAGTCCACGTATTTCCCGTTGCGTATATTTTGCAAACGTTTACTCCCATTTACGTTACGGCATTACCTTCTGGGGTAATTCCGGTCAGAGTATTCAAACTTTCAGAATTCAGAAGAGGATAGTTCGGATAATTTGTAAATCTCACCCCCGAAACTCTTGTAAACCTTTATTCAAGGAATTAAATATATTAACACTTCCCTGCATTTATATTTATGAAACAGTCGTGTTTGTTAAGTCCGAATTACTGAAGTGCCACCCTTGCTTTATACGAAACAGTCTCGTTCACGAACACTATACACGCAATAGTAGTAATATTCATCGCCCTAGAGTGTCAACCACTCTTTGCCAAAAGGGACCATACCATTCGGGAATCGTTCTATATAATTCCCTGCCCAAGAATATAAAAGATATTATGAAATTGAATATCTTCAAATCCGCGGTTAAAAACTACCTCCTGCACCAGTGCTTCTACACTGTAAAAGAATTTATTGATTTTAACAAAAGTTAAATTCGTCTTGTGCTTTATCACGCCATTGCTGTAGTACTTTTTAAACAACTTATAACAATTTCAAAAACTATTTTCTTGCATGATTGTGTTGTCTTATGGCTCATATTAATTTAGTTTTATGTGTACTCAACATTGGCACGTTTGTGTACATAAATTCTGTAGCCCCATCCTGGCCCGGGTTTTTCTCCGGTTTTCCTTCGGGTAGAGGCGGATTTATCATACAGGTTCTCTAGGCTTTGTCTAGGGGCGGGTCTATTGTAACAATAAATCGTGAATTTAGTGTTATTTCAATTCTTTTGATTTTTAAGCACTATACTCAGAATAATCTATAGTTCGATAATAACTTACATGTAATTTTTTGCTTAAAATTACAAACATATTGACATTCTATTAGTATTATAACTGGCAGCTAACTTTTTATCTTAACTAGGAATTTTTGCTGAATTTTTTGAATCCGCCTCTGCCTTAGGGCCCTTGATCGGAATTGATGGGATGGTCCCTTGCTTGCTTCCGGAGAGTAAATTAGTTTTTTTTCCTCCATGTGGTCATACGCAGTTTGTACTGTTTTTTGACAATAAATTTATTTATTTATTTATTTACTACCTTAATCCTAATGTAGTGGGAAAGGTGCAGATGTGTCCTTCATTTTTATTTTCCCCTGAGCCGCGTGTCTTAGGATGGTGACTCCCCACTCTCTCATTCTAGCTCTCTGCATTGCGTGCTTAGTGGTCGCACAAGTGCAGTTATTACTGCAATTTTAAGCTTGCACGAAAGTACAGCTCATTAATTGTTTAATAATACGTGCAAAGTGGATTCAACTCTATGGTGGCAAATGTCAAGACCATGCATTTAATTTCGTAGTAAATGAAGTTCTTCACATTTAATGGCATGCTTTTTATATTATTAGAGGCATTTATTTGCTTCCCTGGGAAAAAAAAATTTGATCCCATCTTATTTTCACTAAAAAGACCCATTAAAGATAATTTTGAAGGGATATCTCTCTTTATATTCTGTACACAACTTCTTTCCAGTATTTGACAAAATGGCTTTCCCTTTCGTATTAAAATGTTAAACTCTTGATAATATAATGTTCTTTTAATCCGCACAAAGCTATGAAAAACTACGAATACATTTTAACCTGACGTAACCTTTCCCAGAATTAAGTAGAAATAACAAGAATCGTCATCATTGAAACCAAAAGAGAATTTATATTTACCAAAGATAATTACAGGAGGCGAGTTTAGTGACGAAATTCTTCGCGTCGATTGTTGACGGTGGAGGGGGCAATCCTTCTCCCTCTCTACCTTATTATTGTATGAACTGTGACGGTTGTAAGATGGAGGTAACTGTTCGCGCATATGCACAGTCGAACTACGCACCTAACCCGCGTTTCTTCTTATTACCCGCCTCCTGTACCAAGTACTCAAAATTTTCAATGAACACATAACTTCTGTACGATCATTCCATTTGGGGTGTGTGTTTCATACGAATATGCTTATATTACGTGTGATTTATAAAAATGATGCCAGTGATTATTTTCTGTCGTCTTAAAAAAACAGTAAACACGGTTGAGTATTGAATAGTAAATGACGTTTTAACAATTATTTATTATAAGGTAACATATAGCAATTACGATAGTGTCCCTTTTTAAACAAATGAATTGAAAATATTTTGTATTAGCCTAATGACGATGTTAATGACAGAATAGAGACTATTTAGATAATAGATCATCGCATAATATACAATTATTCAAAAATATGATTACATCCATAATACATATTTTTAGATACGGTAACATTTAAACCCTATTTTTGGTGCCTAGTCTGAAATGACAATTTATCTGAAAATGTGTTCATTGTGTTTTTTTTTCTCGTTTCTAGTTAGTTTTAGGGGTATTTTCTTAAAATGGGAGCGGTATTATTGTCTCGGCCTCGGGTAAATATAACTAGTTTTCTTTATTTTAATTACATTTTTAAAACAAAGGGTACCAACTAATCAAAATGAACGTATTAAAAGCACTAGGTCTCATACAATGCACCCGATGAGATGAAAATAAAAGAGGAGCTTTTCCTATTTTTATAATCTACTGAAGATATACAAGTTTTTGTTCAGTACTCTATATGGTTTGTAATGAACCAAGTCTCAATATTACATACATTAAAAGTGTATGTCCCGAACACAAATACTCCCCTCTCATTTATAAGTACTAAATTTGTGGGGTGATCGGCGTTCGCAGGAGTTGGCAACAGTGGGAACCAACATGGCGGCAACAGTGGGCGCGTTGTGGCTGCAGCCGCGGGGGTTTTCTGGTGGCAGCGTCCGTCGACGGCGTGCAACGTGCGGGCGGCGACAGCGGGTTGATGATAGCATCGGCGCGTGCAGTAGCGTCGCGGCAATTAACTCGACGCGCCGTGAAGGCGGCAGAAAGAGGCGAGGTGGTGCGCCGATGGCTAACGCACAGGAAGGATCTTTGAGGAACACCCGGAGTTCTTACTAGAAGAATATCTGTCATAATATCTCAGAGTGGAATATATGCATCTGATGTTTAAGAATTAATAGAAAATTACGAGATTTAAAAGACATACGGGAAGAATTTCGAAGATCCCCGTTGGTGAAAAATAATATAGGAATGTTGAAGGTATAGAAACAGAAATGTGATCATTTAACGGAGATAATTGCAAATATAAGTAATATTACCGTCTAAATTTGATAACAGTACACAGAAAATACAATTGTTTATAAGGTAACAATTATGGTCACACCCTACGTCGGTCCCCAACTAGAAATACTATTGAGAAAAAAACTGAGCTGAATCGGCTCGAAAAATTGGAGATCCTATTACAAAATTTGAAACCTATTTATTAAATTAAGAGCAAAATATACCGAAATTGAATAGAAACATTTAAAAAATCAGTTATCACAGGAATGATTTTGTGTTATAAATGGTAACGCCATTGTAGATTAAGGTACGTTAAGGTAGGCCCTGAAAGCCAAGGGACGCAGATTCGTTTCCTGGATATTTGTTCAAAAATGTTTCATTGATATTAATTTTAATATAAGGCGCCTACTTCCTCAACAGTCACTAATCCCTCGCCAAATGTCCACATTTGACTTGTGGCTACCACTACATGCTAGCAAGTATCTTCATTCAGAGAAAGTTATAACAATTACCTGTATATAAAGACTCCCTAATCTGACTAACTAAATTTAGTATACGCAGTTTGTACTGTTTTTTGACAATAAATTTAATTTAATATACTTAAAATTATTCTTCAACTTCAGCACAGAAAACATGGAGAGGTCGAAGAAAAAACTAAAGATAAAAAAAGTATTTCTGTCCATTTCATTTATGCACTACCATCACCTTCTCCCGGCTTCACTTAGATCATAAAGGAAAACTAATTCATAATGAAAGTGAAACACTTACTGAAATTAATAATTAATTAGTAAATCAATATATTATTGAGTTAAATTGTTAAATTGTAAATACAACGCTACAATTTCAATCTGAAACAATTTTTTTTTTCGTTTTTCCTCTTAAGGATTGTAAAAGTATACACAAACACATCGTGCATTTCCTTTAGTGAGAGTTGGTTAAAAATTTTCAAAAATTGCTGTCTCTTCTGACTACCTTATAAATAATGGTTCGCGACACGGATATTACTAACGTAAAGACAACAATGCCCGAAAGTGCCACCAGGCACGTTTTTTATAATTTATCATAAAATATTGGTCAAACAACAAATCAGACTTCTCCTTAGCCTAAATGATGTTTTATTTTCTCTTTCACCCGACAAACGAAATATATAGCCTTTTGCGGTGTCTGAGGCATCAACAAACAAGACAACACATTTGAAAGAATTAAGTTTAACGTTTAGTTAACCAACATAGTGAATATGTGTTGAAACCTTAGATTCTTAGTTAATAACTAAGACACATTAACATTCCTTTTGAACTAAAACACTGTGCTTAACTCGAATTTTCTAATTATGTTCATGTATTTAAGCAAAAAAATAAAAACTGGAGATAGAAAATCTTATGGACTGAGATAAAACCTCAACTGGAAGTTTAGTAACATAGATGTTAGCGTGTACTAATCTCCTGGTACATTTTGATAAACCTTGCCGCATACTGAACGATTTATCACCACTTTGAATTAGGGTATTTTTTCAAGAAATTTTTACCAAGGTTCATAAACCATCCAATAACGTTCTACTAAAATAAATCTAGAACTAATGGGAAATATTTGTCCGATAAGCTAGAATTTTAAGTACAACCCATCTTTGCTCCCAGAACTGGAAAAATTTATTAACACATTTTTCTCAGTGTGACTTTACTACTGTTTGCTATATATTATTTATACATAGATCTCAGTTTAATCTTTATAAATATCGTATTTTAAAGAAGTTGGTTCAGACCATGTCACAAGGTATGAAGAAGCGGCTGTTTTCTCCTCAAGGCACCAATGGTTGAGAAGAAAAGAAAATTAACTTTAGTTGGTATTCCCCTCATGTATTTTAAGCTTTATAGAAATTATGAAGTTCTCGGACAGAGATATATTTTGTATATGAAATATGTGATATTAATAAGCAGTTTTGGAATAATTTTTCTCAAGCAGAGTGCCTTGCGCCGGAGCCACAACGATAATCACTTGTTTTTGCGTTATATTTATTCATTTAGATTACACTATTAATGTTTCAGTGTAAAAGTGATCATCTCCCAAGAAATTTTTACCAAACTATAAATACACCTTAATTTAATAAAAGTATGAAGGCTTTCCCGGCAAGTCTCATTAAGTAAAATGACTTTCGAGTTTGAAAACCGTGTCGTCATTTCTTCTTTCTTGACAGACGTTTCGCTTGCTAGCAACTCGACCCGCATATTACGACCACATAAGCACTGACAACGCTCGCCGCAGATGCAGACGAAACGTCGGCCAAGAAAGAAGAAATGATGACACGGCTTTCAAACCAGAAATACATTTTACTTACACCTTAATTTACTTCAGAGTCGGCTTGTTCAACTTGTAGCCTGTGGGCTACATGCGGTCCTATGTAGCTATGATTGTGGGCCAATAACAACTCGTCTTCTTGAGAACTTATTGTATTACAACTACAACACCATTAAAATAGTTCAAATACATAACATAGTTGGATATCAGTGAGGTATATGTATTTCAAGAATAAATGGCAGATGTGGTGTCGTCTGCTAGTACAATTTTCATTATATTGAAAGTTCTTTCGTCAGCTTAGCTGTAATCTTCAGTCTAAAAAAAATTCTTATTTATTTTAGACTGAAGAAGTGAGCTAAGCTGGCGAAAGTACTTTCATTAGAATAAAAAGAGTCCTGCGTTATAAATAACTGTGCGCCACCCAAAGATTTCAGTCATGCATATTAAAGCTTTTAGGGACTCTTTCATCACATGAATAATTGTAAATTAAGGAGAATGAAAGTGCTAAGAGGTAAAAAGAAATCGAATGCCACACAGTTGCTGTAGGTGATGTCCCGCGTTGGACAAATTTGGCAAGGCCAATTAAAGAACTATAAACCATCACTTTTTTCACGTACTTTTTATCATTCAGTCACTCTTGAAAGAGGATATATTTTATCGTCCATATTCTTTAAATAAGGTGTAGCTAATGTAAATTTGAACAAGGGATTTAAATGCAACGTCAAATTCTTATATTCTTCGCTACAGTTCCACTTCAGACATTTGATTAATGATACGCAAATGAGTGTATAATTGAAGAATAAAAGAGAAGCATTAATTGTAGTGAACAGACAAGTTATGTCCATGTCTCGTTGTGGTTGAAAGATTGCTGTGCAGAATCTGATATTAAAGCTACAGCATGACCGCAGGGAGAGAAGGTTACTTAATGAGTACCTACAGGATCAGAACAAGTAGCGTCGAGTGCATCAGTTCACTTGTAAGAAACAGACCATCTCTTATCCCGCATTAATTAATGCACTTTTAATAATCATAACGTGAAACTTGTGTAATATTCAGTAAAACGTGTTTTTCTATCGATTACCGGATATAATCTGAATAAATGAAGTGAACAAGATTTGTCTCTAGCTAAAGTGTAAAACTAGTTAATATCAGTACAAGATCGATAGACTACTGTTTCTGATAATGTTCAACTAAAAAACAAAGAAATAAATGGTGATAATTGACTATTGAATGTAACAAATATTAGGATAGCAATCATCGATAAACATATGGGTCCAACTTTTAATATTCCTCGCTGAAGTACAGTAACAAAAAAGAGACATTCAATGAGGTGTCTGTGATATTAATAAGAAACAAAATCCCTAAGGATTTGACATATATTGGTGACTGTTCTAAAGGATTTGCTGCCATCAGGGCGTGGAAAATATCCATGAAACACAAGAGTTTGGGAAAAAACTTGACTACTTTATGTTACGATCAAGCTTACTGATTATCCCTTATAAGTCAGTAGTGGGAAAGGAGGTTACTGAGTAAATTGTAATAAAGTTTACACTAATTCATCAGTAGATTGTGAATAGCCTGGACAGACCACTCTCGATAGTTTTCTTTAACATAAATCCAGGTTTGTTCAGCAATTGAAATGATTGAGTGATGTTAGTCGTAAATTTAGGTACTATCGTGCGGGATGCTTACCTAGTATTCAATAATGTTTGTTAGCTTCCAACTTTTCTTAACATGCATAGTCTTCTCACTTATTTCTATTTTTACCACTCAGTCGTGTATTTTTGTTGATATTACATGTATTTCTCGATTCGGTCAAGCTGACACACGCTGACGAGTGTTAGTTAGGCAAGTCTACGTGACACTGCATGAAACATTTTGGGGGCAAACAGCATCTAGATGGAATCTAGATTGACGTATCGAGTATTACAACTGCGGTAGTAAGCCGCAGAGGGAAAACTTTTCCATCATCACAGTTATATGAAAAGAGACATAGAAGTACAAAGCTACCTACTTTTCTGGCCCCGCCGGGAATGGAACCCGACATTTCTCCGTGACAAGCAAGCACGCTAGCCTTTAGCTTATGTTGATATTATTAATATTGCTAATGCATTTATGTATACCGAGAGCTTTCACGTATTTTATATTTCCTTTATTTTTCTCTAAATGTCAGATTAAAAATGATTTATTAAAATCCTGGAAAAAATAATCAAGATTATGAAGCGTATCTCTCAAATACTTTCTTTCCTCCTTTCGCGTGGTTGAAGCTCATTAAGAATTTCGTGTGAGGCAACTCAGAAGCCATCAAATTAAAGGATTGCTTCATTATCTTCCATCTGCCTTAAACTAAGACTCATTTCGGAAGCCGGACCCTGCACAAACGAACAAAAGCGGAAGCGCGAACTCCACGGGAAACTAAGCAAGCGAAACATTCTCGGGAAACATATTGGCTGTTGAGCACTCATGAATTTGGTTAAAAATGTTGGGCTCAAATGTTGCCAAGATTTTCTGATAATTCTCGCATATATTATCTCTAACACAATTAATGAAAGGGATATGCATGCTGGAATTTATTTTCTGGTTATTACACCCCAAGTTAATCGTAAGTCATAAGTCGGAAGGAGAGTAAACGGCCCAAACGGTGACATTAGAATCAAAGAATGAACTAAACAATGCAAAGATTACAACTAACTTGAATTAATTGAATTATTTGCCTATATCAGTAGTATCTTAAAATCAATACATTCAACCTTTTAGACAACTTGCCAATTAACTTCATTGTTGCGCAGAGTTTCAGCAAGAATTTTTGTTAAGAATATGTAATAGGCCATTAATTGAAAAATACTGTCCAATAGCAGACAGAAAAATGGAAATGGCATAAAACTCTATTTACAGTCAATATTAATAGTTTTTGTTAAATAAGAAGTATCATCTAGTTCTTGGTTGTCTTATGGGGAGTCCGATCAGCACCCATAGTATCGGAATTTTTACATTATCTTAAAAATTATATTGTATTTAAATTAATTATTTATTTCCAATTAATACATTATTAAACATATTACAATAAACCAGCGATTAAACAAAAAACTAAATGTAACTACCGTTCTCTATGGTAATATAAACGTTTACTTTTATTTAGCAATACTTTATCACTGACGTGTATATTAAGGCAGATACTAATTTTTCGCGCCTTCCTGGTCAGATTCGTCAAAGCTGTCATGTGTTGAGACTCAAGTACTCAAGTTACATCCTTTTCAAATAAATGAATCAAGTAGCTTCTTTTCTTGTGTAATTTTTTTCTGTAATGCTGTTATCTCAGAAAGGAAAAGGTGAAGGATAAAACAATAGGAAATCGTCGTCACATATTTTAATGCTCTGAAGAGCGATACTTCATTTGTGTAATTTGGTCCGCCCGGTTACGTAGAAAAAGAACACTAATTTTCTAGAATATTTACGCATTAAAAATATACTTACTTTGTGGTATAAATATCATTCCTTTTTATAATGAAAATATACGATCTTTTGATAGATATGTTATTTTTTTCATCTGAAATTGCCATATTTGTTGAAATTAAATAAGAACAACTATCGACCATACAGGTCGTATATTTTTAACCTATTATAGTTGAAGCTTCCCTGAACGAATTGGACAATAATAAATGAAAATAATTTTTTTAAGGCAAGAGAACCCAACGAAAAACTGTGTCCATCGGACAAAAGCAATATGTACATTTTTTTAATTATTCCACTATTTTAAAGAAAATGCATTTCGCGGTTATTTCACATGACAGTTAATAATAATAATATTTAATACAGTAGAATCCAACTTTATCTTCACGGTAATATGATGTATCGAAAAAGATGCTACAAAAACTTACTCCTTTGTTAGTTCGAGCGCGCAGCCTGAGCATTATCAATTACGAATTATCAATTACGAATTATCAATTAACTAACTGCTTACCCAGCGTTACCGACCTGAGGATTGACGAATTATCAATTAACTAACTGCGTTACCCGGAATTTTCCCTAGACTAATCTTCTTTTACTCAGGAGTCCATTTGACAAAATTAAAATAATTTTTACTAAATGGTTTTGTAAAATACGTTATCATCCTAATTTTACCAATACATAATAATACAATTTGAATACAAAATTTGATTATGTACATTTTGAGTTTCATCAGTAGCATGAATAAATAAAAACTTGGATGCAACCATCCTTGAGCAACCAGCATAAAGTTGTCCGTGAGAGAAACAAATCAATCGAAACGTCATCCATTAGCCTAGCACACAACTTCAATCTTAGTAAAGTTAGAAGCATTTAACTCCCTTGTGTGCTGAACATGTCACTATTTGTTTGAGAGCACGAAGTCAACGGATTAAATCCGCTTTTTCCTATTATTAATTTTTACATGACCGTCTCTTCTCACTCCATCCATGGGTGTTCTAGGGCTGTTTAAATAAGATACCTCATCCATAATGGTGGCCCCCATTGGTGGTCCAACTCTGAGATAACATAGGAAGTGTCTCTAGTAGAACGAACGCCGAGAGCCGCGCCCGTCGAATTTTTGCTTCCGAAGCAAGACACAAAGGCGGCAGTGCGGCTGCACTATTTCATTAAAACGTTTGTAAAATCTAAACTATTCTTCCAATATTACGATTTAAAGACGTTTCTTATCTCTGTTAAATGCACAAAACAAATAACCGATTAAATTTGATAATGATTGAAATTTTTCTTTTATTTCAACACTTTTATTTTTAATAATACTTTTTCGATAATTTAAGTTCACCCTTGTAGATAAACAAATGCTAACGCAGACTATTTTGTAGAACTCTTTG
The DNA here is from genome assembly GCA_002313205.1 of Laupala kohalensis. Classification (NCBI taxonomy): domain Eukaryota; kingdom Metazoa; phylum Arthropoda; class Insecta; order Orthoptera; family Trigonidiidae; genus Laupala; species Laupala kohalensis. The sequence continues at coordinate 1,098,606 of NNCF01127806.1, forward strand.
GGATGAACATTATTGCCACTCCTTGTTGTCATCTCTCTCTAATCGTTTAAGCAGTATAATCGAATATAACAGATTTCTTTTCCGACTTCGATATTTATTGTCAAAAATCATTCTCTATGTTTCTTTTCACACATTTGAAAAATAAGAATAAGTTTATGTTCCTGAACATCTAAACTATCTCTATCAAATTACATCACGATCGCTTGAGTAAAAATTCGTGAAAAAAAAACGTTGGCATTTAGCATTTATATATTTTGCATTTATATCATATAGATGAGGAATGAATCAATGAATAAGCATATAACATGGCTTGAACGTTGAAGAATGAGCAAAATTCCCTTGTACCTTTACGGAGTTTGAATGCCCGTGTTCGTTCCAGTGAGCCATTCCAATTCATTGACTATCAATTCGAGTATTAAAATTTCCCGAGGCAGTCAAATTCTTATAGTGGAGACCAGCGCGACAATAACTTCAATAACCCTTGATTGGGTGTACGTCATAGAAAGTTGTGAACACAAATATTTCTTAAACATATTAGAAGCGTGAAATTCTTTTCATGAAAAACTTATTAGCTCTATTGCATTACCATATTTCACCGGAACAACGAATTGTTTCGGATTTGTTGACAAAGAAATATTATTTTGAATTGTAAACACAGTTTACGGGAGTTCTTTCAATCTTCTTGTGTATCCCGATTTGTTTCAGTATATTCCAGTATAGTAGTCTGGGTAGCTGATCTATGTGATGTATTTCAGGAGAGAAACGATTCCATCGGAAAAGTTACAAATGTATTTTGCTTCCATGAGTTATTTTTAAAAGACAATCTAAACAAAGTAGAAATGTGCACTATTAAACATTCAAAATAAACTACTTTTTTCAGAATGAACTGCCTTTCATTCTATGATTCGTAGATGCATGTTTATTAGAAAATTAATACGATTTTGGTAAAAGTATCAACATTTAGTTAGATAATTATTTCAACAATATGTTTACAAACTCTTTAATAATGCCGCATTTTCTTTGGTAAATAATAAATAATAAATAAATTTATTGTCAAAAAAACAGTACAAACTGCGTATGACCACGTGGAGGGAAAAAAAACTATTTACTCTCCGGAAGCAAGCAAGGGACCATCCCATCAATTCCGATCAAGGGCCCTAAGGCAGAGGCGGATTCAAAAAATTCAGCAAAAGTTCCTAGATAAGATAAAAAGTTAGCTGCGAGTTATAATACTAATAGAATGTCAATATGTTTGTAATTTTAAGCAAAAAATTACATGTAAGTTATTATCGAACTATAGATTATTCTGAGTATAGTGCTTAAAAATTGAAATAACACTAAATTCACGATTTATTGTTACAATAGACCCGCCCCTAGACAAAGCCTAGAGAACCTGTATGATAAATCCGCCTCTACCCGAAGGAAAACCGGAGAAAAACCCGGGCCAGGATGGGGCTACAGAATTTATGTACACAAACGTGCCAATGTTGAGTACACATAAAACTAAATTAATATGAGCCATAAGACAACACAATCATGCAAGAAAATAGTTTTTGAAATTGTTATAAGTTGTTTAAAAAGTACTACAGCAATGGCGTGATAAAGCACAAGACGAATTTAACTTTTGTTAAAATCAATAAATTCTTTTACAGTGTAGAAGCACTGGTGCAGGAGGTAGTTTTTAACCGCGGATTTGAAGATATTCAATTTCATAATATCTTTTATATTCTTGGGCAGGGAATTATATAGAACGATTCCCGAATGGTATGGTCCCTTTTGGCAAAGAGTGGTTGACACTCTAGGGCGATGAATATTACTACTATTGCGTGTATAGTGTTCGTGAACGAGACTGTTTCGTATAAAGCAAGGGTGGCACTTCAGTAATTCGGTCTTAACAAACACGACCGTTTCATAAATATAAATGCAGGGAAGTGTTAAGATATTTAATTCCTTGAATAAAGGTTTACAAGAGTTTCGGGGGTGAGATTTACAAATTATCCGAACTATCCTCTTCTGAATTCTGAAAGTTTGAATACTCTGACCGGAATTACCCCAGAAGGTAATGCCGTAACGTAAATGGGAGTAAACGTTTGCAAAATATACGCAACGGGAAATACGTGGACTAACTGCGTTAACTAAGATTCGGAATGCGTAACACAATTTGCTTAATTGGGAATTAAGATTGTCAATGTGACAATTCCATTTGAGGTTGTCTTGAATATGGAGACCTAAGAATTTTGTATTTGTAACAGTTTTTAATTGTGTTCCGTTTAAAGAAAGAGAAACCTGGGGTAAAGATTTTGTGATACTATTGTGAAATGACATAGACACTGTTTTGTCAGTGTTTACAATGAGACGATTTGCATGGAACCAAGTCGAAAGGTTAGACAAAACTTTTTGAGCATTGGCGTGTTTACATAGTAAATTAGTGTCATCAGCAAAAAGAACCATTTTGCAATCTGATGTGGATGATGACATGTCGTTCACATACAATAAAAAGAGTATAGGGCCGAGAATTGATCCTTGGGGTACTCCGCAAGTAAGTGGCTTTGTTTCTGAAAGACAACGCTCAAGTATTTTATTTTTAGTATAGGATATTTCTACTTGTTGATATCTATCTTTTAAATAAGAAGTTAGCCATTGATGTGGAAGTCCACGAATGCCTAAAGAATGCAATTTGGTAAGGAGAATTCCGTGATCGATGACATCGAATGCTTTGGATAAGTCAAGAAAAACACCCTGAGGATTTTCTCCACTGTCTAGAGATGTGGTAACATCGTTTAAGAAGGAAAATATGGCGCTTGTAGTGGAAAAGGATTTCCTAAAACCGTGTTGATCGTCAGAGAGAATGTTATATTTTGATAAAAAATCTAGAAGACGCTTATAGAACAATTTTTCTAGGATTTTTGAGAAAGTGGGTAGTAGAGATATTGGTCGGTAATTTCCAATATTAAGTTTGTTTCCTTTCTTGTGTAAAGGTTTCACTTTAGCTCTCTTAAATATATTGGGAAACACCCCTTCCGATAAAGAACTATTAAAAATATTTACGAGTGGATTTAATATAGCGTGGGACGAAGATTTAACAATAAACTCAGGTATATCATCTATGCCTCGTGAAAATTTGTTTTTTAAGGAGCTGATGATTCCCATGACTTCACTGGCGTTAGTTTCGGAAGTGAACATAGAATTGGGTATGTGGGTGGTAATAATTGGAGGACATTGATTTGGATATATTGAGTTCGTTATTTTACCAACTTCTGAGAAGTGAGAATTAAACAAACTTGCGATGTCCTGAGGATTTGACACGATCTTGCCATCGTTTAGTAAAGAAACATTTTCTTCGCGATTTTCAGAAGTTGACGTGTAATTGTTAACAATATTCCACATGGCTTTCATCCGGTTGTTCGATTTTAGTATATGCCTGTCGTTTTCCATAACTTTAGCTGCATAGACTACTTTTCGGAGAATAGTCTTATATTTACGAAAATAATTATGGAATTCGGGTGGCTGGTTATAGCGTTTTGAAAGATAATATAAACGGCGTTTGTTTTTTGAAGAAATTCTTATCCCTAGGGTGATCCATCTATTGTATTTTTTTGTGTTAATTAACTTGCGTTTTATGGGAAAACTAGAGTTGTAATGTTTTAGGAATGTTGAGATAAATACATTGAATTTGTTGTCGGTGTTTTGGCAATTGTAAACATCTTTGGTTAAACAACTTGTCTTCTTTATGATGAATATTCGATTGTTGGAACCAGAAAGTTGAGAAAAGATCAAAAGTAGCTTTGCAAGTTGAATATACGCCACTGTCAAGACATCAGCAGTTTTAACCCAATCAGTTCTTAATGAAACTAATTCCGGCTCTATTAAATGAAGGTTTCCTGCAAGAAATATTCTTGACTACCTACGGTATATTTCCTCGCCAAGCAATTCTTTAGAAGGAAAGATAGTATAATTGTACTCTAAAAGGTTAGTACAAGGGCAACTACAAAGTATTAAAATAATAATGAAAATTCGTACAGTTGCTGCCTGAACATTGATAATAACAGATTATTAACAGTAAATGTTTAAATTTTGGTAGCATAATAAAGTATAACATACAAAATAAAGAAATATGATTAATTATTTATAGTTCAAACCGGTATATTTGTAAAAAGAATATCGCGACTAGAAAAGGGTAAGACGCCCTATACCC
>NNCF01127806.1:1102829-1112896 GCA_002313205.1 Laupala kohalensis
CCATAAAATATTATCATTCATTACATTTCTCCCCCCCTACCAGGTTCTTATTTTATTTGCTTGAAAAATTGAGCCAAAATTAGTTACCGAAACCATCGTCCGTACAGTAAAAACCCTTTAATAACAGTCACGAAAATATTCTCAAGTTCATCATATGGTTTATAGTAGACGAAATCCTCAAAAAAATCGGAAAATTCATCAAAAATGCAAAAAATCACTCGTACTTCCTGGAATTATTTAGGTGTAGGGCCAGTTTTCTATCACAGGTTTTATTTATTGCTGTTCTAAATATATCCAAAATTTCATGTCTCTACGAGTGGTAGGTCACTTTCAAAATTTCGAAAGATTCCTTATTAGCAGTTTTGTTTCATTGATATGATGAATTTGGTGACGTTACTTTTTATTGTATGACCATTGTTGTTGTTTTTTTACATAAACGAGTATAAACAATATATTTTGCGTATATCAACCGGTTTCTCTGATTGAATATTGAAAAAATTACATCTTGATTGAATATATTCTTCAAAAGTTTTTTTAAAACAAATTACAATGTCCGGGAATGGTCTAGCACTGGTTGGAAAAGAAACAATTCATTTTTTTACAATTGATTTTTGGTGGCATTTGTGTAACAAATAAAACAATATTTATGAGAAGAAGCTGTACGGTTAAAAGACACGTGTTTCGATCTCTAGCAATTCTTTTCCATCAGGAGGCATATAAATTGGATCAAGTGCTCATTGAGATAATTGAATCAGAAGTTCGAGATTCTGCTACTATTTGATGTAAAGAAGAATTCGAGCTAAGCAATTCTGTTATTTCCACTTTTTCAACAACTATTCGTTCTGAAGTTCCGTTATATTTGGGATTTACAATTGTTCACACTTACTTACGAATGTATCGATATTCGACGAAATGAAAACGGGGGAATTTAATCGCGCAAAATGGGAGTTAGGCTACCACACTGTAGGTATTTAACAGCTCTTCTAAGCTTTCAGCCGTACAAAATATAATAACAGAAAAGTAACGTTTCATTATTTCGTTTGACCTTAAGAGAAAGGAGAGGAAATGGAATTTGTACCACACATGATGCTTGCCACCAACATATGAACAGCACGAGAAACGCGCCCCAGGTGAGAGGAGTTTACATTGCAGATTGTATCTCTGGCTTTAATTGCTCGTGTTGGTTATAAATTGGATTAAACGGCCAAGCCATTCTCTACGGTGTCCGATGTAAGCAAGCTGTTTGCCATAGCGTTGTCGAGATATGCTGAATGATACGCTGTGAGAGAAACAACCATTCTGTACAGGCATATTTTTTAATGCGTTCTCGTTCTTTGGATATCCTCCGAAATGTATCATAAGTAATCGCGTCCAGATCATATCTTGATGGGATACGACTAGCAATATTCTCTTTTATAAATCACGACTTAGATGGATGGTTAAACGTTGATTTACAACATAGCGGGGCGATCGGTGCAGCTGGGAAATCAAGTTCGCATTGAATATTCTCCCAGTAAATCATTGCTAACACAGTTTTTGAGTAGCAGTGAAGTCCTTAGAAGACCATTTTAATCTCAAGGTGAATATTTGCAATTCTTATTCTCTTCTTAAGGAAGAAAACAAGAATGGACGCAGAGAAGATAGTAATTTCGAAGGTATTCTGCCAAACATCGTTATTTATGCGACTACGCGGAATCAAATACCCTTCTTTATTTGCTCAATTCTCTTTGCAAATGTAACGATCTGGCCAACCATGAGAATATGCTTTCGAAACGAATCCGATTTTCACTTGAAACTAACTAGTAAGTTACTGTTGGGTCAAAGAAAAACCAATTAACAATCAAGTTTTTCCCGACTATTTATATTGAAAATTAAATATTGGATAATCATTTAATGACATTTACTGCTTTCGCGATAAATTGGACCCATTGATGGGTATTCTTACGATGACTTCGAAATCTTTGTATGGTTCCACTAGTTCCGACTAACAAAAAAAAAAAGTACAATTTGAATGAGGTAACCGTAAATATATTATAAACATTGCGGGATGTTGTAAATGCAGATAATAAAACTCCAGGCGAACAGTACTTTTAGCTGAATGAGGTTAAATGATACGCTGTATCCGTAATGGTCATTGAGGGACGAACGGAGGAAATTAAGGATAACACGTTGCTACCTCTTGAATCACGTCACCTTTGAAGATTCATCAGAATGCGAGTAACGTAAATAACGCGACAAATTCTCAATAAGATAGGAACAATACTTCCGGGGTACGTTAACATCACATACCCTTAACAGATGGAGGAAGGACTTCAAACTACATAGCATTTCAACTCCTCGACGACATCAGTGGTCCTATCAGTCTAGCTTTTTGAAAATATCTACATTTCTAACCACTTGTATACTACTGATAACATAAAAGGGCCCATATATAAAGTATTTCAATTGTAAAAAAATTCGTCAACGAGGTTTTCATATTATTGATCTCTGATTATTTTTTTAGGTTGCACGATTACTACCAAATTGTTATATCGTGGATAAATATGTCACTAGAAGATGTAATTTATTTGTTCCTTAAGTAGTTTTATATTATTTATAACTCGAGAATTAAACTTTTGTGTTATTAGTTCATATTTGAGACAAACGTTTTCTATATTTATTTAATTCCTTTTTACATATATGAAAAACTTAAGAGAATCGCAAATTATGTGAAATTACTTTCGACAATACACATCATTTGTAGGCAATGAGATTTGATTTCTTTACTTCACTGTATAAATATAAGAAATTATAGGAATATTTATAAGTAATTTGTGATTCGAATTATACCAATTCCATACGATATCTTGCAATTATATTCAAATTCTGTTAAAAACTATATTTTATCACGGTATAGAAAGTCTAATATCGATTACATTGCCTACGAAGACCTCTCGAGACAACGAATCTTGAGATGTCGTTTAAATATAGAGAATGGTAAAGTTTATTGAAGTCAAGAATATACAGAATATTTTTGTTATAGAAGTCCAAAATGTGTATAATAAAAAAATACAAAATATTTNCTACAAAATACTTCTTTAATACCGGTGTAATTAAACATTTTATCTCGTTACCATTTACCCGCCGCTCGATGTCTTCCAAATATAGGCGCCGTTTCAAATAGACCTACGATTGGTCGAACGAAACTTCCCCTCTCGAAGTGAAAGTAAGAGGAGAGATCCGTTGCAAACCTAACAGATCCAAAACTGGTCAGAGCGTGGGACTTAGAAAAATAAATGGGCCCTTTTATGTTATCAGTAGTGTACAAATGAGGTTTTCAAAATAGAATATTATGAGTTTACGATAGACTTGATCCAGAACACTTACAATTCTAGTGGTATTGGATCATAATGATTCACTTTAGTATAAATGTATTCTTATCTCGCGTTAACAGCCCACCTGGATTTAACTTTCACATAAAACTAACTTAGAGTAATTTAATGTGAAATAACGTTAAAATTATGGAATAAATTGTGCTATTTCTTGGTTTTTAATGGATATGAATTGAAATACAAGTTTTTAGCTTTCTCTGATATGATAGATTTTTATTGAGAGATTATGAAAAGAATGGATCTTGTTTATACTCACTCTAAGACAAATTCAAATTGAAGACACCAATGTTTTGCAATCCTTAAAACCCTTTTTTGCTGTTACTGTTTGTTACGAGAGATTTTACATCCTGTGTTTAAGTTGGAATTTTAATATTTTTTATTGCTTTCATAACACTTTGAAAATTAAAAATGTGTTTATAAATAAATATGTCTATAATGTGTACACAAATATTTTAAAAAGTCAATTTTCCTCGAATAATTCTTTTAGAACGAATTCCCTATTCTTCATATTAAGGGTTTTAATGACCTTTGCCGTTGACGAGCCCTAAAGCCCCACAAAAAAATATTCTTCATATTTGTAAGTTCAAAGTTTATGGTGCATCATGCAATATCAGTCAGAGAAATCAATGTTAAAATACTTTTTCAATAATTTTCTCAACAGTTTGTTATTAGACGTGCTACGTAAGGACTATCCGTTATACTTGGACGTTATAATTGCCCCGCGCGATTTTCAAACATTTTTTGTATGTTAAATATTTGGCACTTACAACGAATTGCAACACCAAGCAAGTAATCTATGTTAATTTTTCCATATTCTTTCATGATCAATTATAGAATTTAATAACTTTTTGTCTCTAGAAAAATAATATTTTCGGTACTAAGACCTTTTCCATTAAAATGTCTCAATTCATACGTCAAAAAACTATGTATGTCAAAAAAGATACAAACTACTTATGACTACGTGTAGGACAAAGAACTAGTTCTCTCTCCGAAAAAAACCCAGGACTATCCCGTCAATTCCGATCAAATGACCCAAAAGCATCAGTGATGCATTTAACACGGAATCGTCAAATGCAAAATCGTGACATGCCCCTCCTCTCCAAAAATATCAAATATAGTCAGCTACTTTTCATAATATCTACAGAATATTTCATATCTAGTATAACAATTCGTCTCTTTCCGAAGGAAAACCGGAGAAAGAAAAGGAAAAATTGGTCAGAATACTGATTCACCCTTATAATTCACGCATTCAATAAGGTCTATATATCACAATAATTAAACGATGATTACAATATTAAAGTGTCTAAATCTTAGAAAACCTATCTGAACATTTTGAGATCCTCCTCGGGTACATACTTTAATGGAAACAGTTTAAAATCTCGACAATCATTTTCTATAATTAAACTCAAGTTTCGTCAATACAAGTTTGACAAATAAGTTTTATAGAGTATGGATAAAATATGTGAGTTAGATATATTATTCGATATACTTGACAAACTTCAAAATTACTTGACAAACTTCCTGTGAAACTAGTTTAACAAATTATTTTCAACGTGTGTGAGAGTCTTAACAACTGTCACTATATTCTGCCAATCTGCTAAGTGTCAAATCACTTCAGAACAAATAAGTATCAGATTGCCACCGATGAGATAATAATAATAATAATAATAATAATAATAATAATAATAATAATAGCCCGTCGTGGCCACGGCGTCAGCGTGATTACTCGTCACCAAGTCATCCCGGGTTCGATTTGTAGCTCTTTGTATCCATGTCCCAGTTTAATTAGCTGGGATGTCAAAGAGTCCGACCTCTGCGACTAACAACCGCAGTTGTAATGCTCGGAGACAGTGGTCTGGATCATATCTAGACGCTGCTTCGATGTCGGTTATTAAGACGCGTCTGGTAAGTAAACTCAAATCACTAACTGAGCCTTACTGGTACTCGTCTTTCGTGGTCCTCGTTGGCCGAAACGAAAATACATACATAATAATAATAAGCATCTCTATTTGCACGCAAAATGAGATGAAAATGTTACAAAAAGACTTCGAGATTTCATTTTATAACAAAATTTCAATCAAGGAGACTACATACAGGAGTGGAAACTTCTTTATGTTGGGGTAGGGTTACATATGTACGAAAAACGTCGTCAGGTGGGAAGCGCAAACCCATCATCAGCGCCGTGAGACGGTGACATTGAAACTATTTTAACAGGTTGAATGACGCACGAAATCCGACGCACATAGTCTGCTTGGTTAGACTCATAAGTTGACTTTATGGTGTCGTATAATGTTCTGTACGTATAATGAATTTACGTACCCCAATACCATAATTATGAAATTTTTTCATAAAATATATTCATACAGGTTATTATATATTTTGATTATACATGTCTCATTAAAAATATATTAACCTTTGGTAGTTTGAACAATGCCACTCTTTGTTTCCTAATTGTGTTTTACTACACGAACAATTGTCAACTCTACATACACGTTGCATTTACACAAAACTGTAAAAAATTGCCAAACTTATAACTCTTTAACCGCGAAGTGAATAAACTTTACTGTAAGGAAAATGTAATTGTAAACAGTTACAATCAAGGAGACGATACATATCTTTTAAACCAGTTGAAATAGTTCCAATGTCACCGTCTGAAGGCGCTGATGACGGGTTTGTACTTCCCAAGTGACGACGTTTTTCGTATATACCCCTCTATAAATTTCTACACCAGTGTACAGTCTCCTTGATTTTAATATTACGATGCGTAGTCATTGATTCCAATATTAAACCAGAAGATAAATATACGAGTTTAGGTCATTAAAACAAAATTAGTTTTTATTCGCCATCGTTTCAAAAAATCTATTTTCTTCGTCAGGGCTTAAACATATATTAAATCCTATTTAACCACATACACCGTCCCATTCGTAATCCATCCATTCATCCACTAAGTATTATATATCCATACATGCCTCCACTCACACAACACACTCAACTGTCACTTGGTAGATAATATTACATTATTCAGTTAATAATATAAACACCTTATAACAATTTATAGCTTCAAAATAATGTGAGTTTATCAAATTTACAAATGTGTGATAAACAATATTCGAGAGTACTCATTCAATCAAATGTGTCGGCGGGAAAGTAAAGTTCAGAAATCACAGCGTTAATTATCATACTACAAAACGACTAATTAATTAAATATTTGTTGAAACTGTAAGCAAAACGTTACTTAAAATTTGTGACTGAAAATATGTGACATTAACTCCATCGCTATAAATACTGAACAAAGTTATATGTTTCCCTTTAAACGAAGTTGTTGGGATAGCGGAAAGACGAAGAGCAAAAAAATAAAAAATAATAATTGAGGGATGAAAGGAAAATTGAAAGGAAAGGATTGAAAAGGGATATACTTCGAAAATAAATTTAAGATACGTAATAGTAGCCAACTCTTTACATGGAAATCTCTGACTGGAACAATCGTCAATATCTTTCGAACTGTTTCGAGTAAATTATTAAAAAAATAGAGTGTTTGCTCTTTGGTAATTTTATACAGCTTTCTGCTGCCTCTTAGGCGCGATACACGTTTGGAAGTGCTTCTCACGTTCCTCGCTTATATCTTTTTACTTCGCGAACAGGAATGGCGGGATGTCATAGAAGGCAAAGGAGAAGTACAGTCGAGAAGAAAAAAACTTGTCTGCGACTTATAAGGTTGGAAAAAAATGAACAGTGATTACTACAAGATAGGAGTTTCCGATCTCATCAAGACTATTTTCCGAAATTCTACCCTACGTTCAAATATAACTCACACTTTCCGCAGATACGAAGAAGTCATGCGACGCGAATAATTCATCGTGTATCACATGTTACGCCTGAAAGAGTTCCATAATTCTGACTTACTTATCCGAAAAGCGTTTTAAAGGCTGAAAAATTCAAGATTTAGTGGTTTATGAGAGACATTATTAAATGAGAAAGGTAGTTTTAATTAAATCTATTATTTTAACCGCAACCGTTCACACCTTCTGTGGCGCTACAAATATAATTATACCGCGTAATTTTTTCTCCGATCTTTCTTTTTTAAGTGATTTACATTTCATATCATGTACTTATATAATTTTATAATTATGTGAGGAAATTTTATGTTTGTAAAACAACTTAGATGATGACCATTTAGACAACGAAAACTACGACTTATTTTAACAGATCCTCAGAAAGACTTATGTGAACAGAATCCACAAACTACAGAACGCCAGGAATATTTATAAATAGATGTATATATTATGCATAACAAATAATAAAACTTAATTCAGGGTTAGTAAAACAGAAAAAGATTATTTTTTGCGTTTTACGTAAAGACTGGAGATTAAAAATGGCTTGTTGAAAAATATCCGTACCAATTATCAAACAAAATAACATGAAATCATACAACAATTCATCTTGACAGCTGCAACACATCTTTAATAATCTTTTGCATCTACGCTACTCGAATGAAATTGAAAAAAACGCTTATTTGCAAATCAAAATGATCTATCGGACTGATATGTCACAACAGCGTCCGCTTCTAAGAAAGTGAAGAAACTGTTATTCAGTCGTTAGTATGACACAAATCAAGAAATAGTTAGAAAACGATTCTGTTACGTTACGTCTTATCACAGACATTTGTCATATTCAATGCAGACAGAAACATTATGGAATTTAATGTTTATCACTATACCTTCAAGTTGTTTCGTAGGACAAATCCTTATAATTCGATTTTTTAGTCAAAAAGTTCTATTATTAAATAATTTTATGAAGACTTCTCGATTCATTTACAACTGCAACATTTTTCGATAAGCCTTATGCTTTATTTATCCATTGAATTTTAATGTAAATTATACGTTGTATATTTCTAAGGTTATACTTCCATCTAATAATACAATTCACTCAAAACATCATTGGCGAGTCCGCAGTAATTTGTTTCAGCAACAATATCTTTCAAATGTTAACACATAGTTGACTTCAGATATCTTGGTAAATTAGTTGTAAATAGAAAGACAATTTACTACATTCAAATAAACGATAAATAGAAAAAAGATATAAAACAAGTTGTATGTTACTAAAACGTTTGCTTAAATTCAATATATTAACAAATAGTCGACCAGCGAAACATACATAGCACTTTTTAATCAACAAAATATCTAAAATGTTGTTACATTAGGATTACGAAACATATCGAAGTACGTGACAATAGTAAATGAACTGAAGCTATGGTGAACATAAATGAAAACAACAGAATAGATATTTTCTTGGTTCTACGTAGCACCTAATTTGTCAATAATTAAGAGTTGCGTCTGCTTAACTAATCGAATGTATGTAAACGTATTAAAATAAGAGAAGTGTTAAATATTTTCGCAAAATTGTCTGTTTGAAATCCAATTAAGTGTTGTGATACCCTGATATCTCGTTAAAATTAGTTTCATTACAAACCATCCAATTTTATTTTGTGTTAAAAAAATGTGCGTCTCACCATTATAAACGTGTTAACTTCGTAACACATGTTTTTCAGAACCAAATTTAAACGATTCTCTTATTCAGACCTTGCTAAGGATTAACACGACTCGTATTTCATTGCTGCATCGAAAAGTAAAACAGGATACAATTTTTGGTACGTGTTCACATTAGAGAAATTCGGGACATGTATTAACATGATGCTAATGCTTTAAGCGTGAAGAGGTATGTGGACGGAGCTGCAACGCCTGCCACACCCATGGTTCATTTCCCTGGTCAATGCGCCCATATTTCAACGCCGTCATAGCTGTCGTTTGTCGCAACGCATGACGCGCTTTTGTGAATGAGAGCGAGTATTCAGTGGAGAGCATAGAAAGGGATGCTGAGAGCTGCGTGCATAGCTCTTTTATAACCTTAGTACTTCTTTCATTATGTTCTTTTAACACGATAAAAGGTTAGATAAGACTTCAGGAACGTGGGAAAAAATGTGGTCTTGAAATGTTCACGAACTTTTATTTTCAAATAATTTCACTCAAGGGAAGCATTTTAAAACACTTAAAAAAAAGAGTTTGAATGTGAAAGTCAGATTTTACACACTTTTTATTTGATTCTAACATTGAAAATTCGTAAATTTTGGGTAAATATTTTTTATGATAATGAAAATCAGATGTGTTTTTACATAACAAAACTGTAGGCTAAATTCGCAAAAACTTCGTATTTACAGTAGTATCATATTCCTGTCCACGGAAGACCTTTTGTTATAAATGCATTTTAATCATCTTAACACAGTATTAACTTTTGGTTTAGCAATATCACTAATCTTCAATTCTGGTCAGAGAGAAATGAATTATTTTTTATCTTAATTCCCAATTAAGCAAATTGTGTTACGCATTCCGAAACTTACTTAACGCAGTTAGTCCACGTATTTCCCGTTGTGTATATTTTGCAAACGTGTACTCCCATTTACGTTACGGCATTACCTTCTGCGGTAATTCCGGTCAGAGTATTCAAACTTTCAGAATTCAGAAGAGGATAGTTCGGATAATTTGTAAATCTCACCCCCGAAACTCTTGTAAATCTTTATTCAAGGAATTAAATATATTAACACTTCCCTGCATTTATATTTATGAAACGGTCTTGTTTGTTAAGACCGAATTACTGAAGCCTTGCTTTATACGAAACAGTCGCAGTCTCGTTCACGAACAC
>NNCF01127806.1:1113662-1141391 GCA_002313205.1 Laupala kohalensis
TTTGAATCCGCCTCTGCCTTAGGGCCCTTGATCGGAATTGATGGGTTTGTCCCTTGCTTGCTTCCGGAGAGTAAATTAGTTTATTGTCCTCCACGTGATCATACGCAGTCTGTACTGTTTTTTGACAATAAAATTTATTTTAAAAAAATATTATTATTATTATTATTATTAATAAAGACCTATAAAAGATATAACTATTAAAGATATGCCGATGCAATAGATGCCGTCACCCCGAGTCAATCATTACCATACATGTTCTAGTAGTCATCAGCATCATCACCATTCTGGTTGAGAATTATATAGCTAACAGCATACAAAAGTGTTAGTTTTTATAGATAGTTTTTATGGAAGAAAGAAAATTACCGTGTCACGTTTATCGTGTACATTCAAATTGGCAAATTCCATGGCTAGGGTTGAAGGTAAAAAGAAACAAATTGAGTAATATTAAAAACTTCAATAAAAACGTTTGGTCTCGGTAAAACGAACTTTATAAGCATAGGAGTCCTTGAAGAAGGTTGACGTATTTATCAAAGTTCTGCATTACTTAATTAAAGATGAATGTTTATTATAAGTCTAGATAAACATAGTATATCCTGAAAAACACACGTCTTAGCCTGCCACTGTTGCAAACTCCCATATCCCAACAACATGCCTCCATCGTGCGGTAACAACTCCAATCCCACGCGACGCCATACTTCACTCTACCCTACCCCTACCTCGCCAAGAGCTGCAGCTTGCGAACCACCCTCCTCCCATTGGATTTCAACACCAACCCTGCAACAACAGCCCGTCAAGACAAGTCTGTGGCGCCCCCAATGTCCCCATTATTTTGCAAGAGCCGTTCTTTCGCATCGCTTTGCTGTCTCTTCATGGTCTCCCTCGCCCCTTCCACTCAAATTATTTCCCAAACAAACTCAGATAATGATGATTCAATGCCAATTTACGGATATAGTCCTTTTTTTACGGTAATAAGAGCTACTTCGAAACTTTATACAATTCACTAATAAGAATTCTTTAATATACACGAATGTTTCAGTAAAATTTGGTAGCTTAAGAACCGCAAGATTAATGGGGGGGGGCGCCAATATGGGGGTTTGACTTCATACTCTGTCTTATATGGCCTTAGTTGTATCAACTCACAGAAAGCAATTGTTACGGAAGTAGGCCTAGCTTACTAGTTTTTGGGGATCTTTTCTTTTTTGTCATACTTTTGTTAATTCAGGAAAGTAATGAAAAGCGGAATCTAATCACTGAAAGCGCAGAAAGCTCCAACCAAATGTTGAAGAAAGAAATCTATCCATGACCTTGTGAAACTCAGCAATAAGACACATAAAAATCTGAAAAAAGTCTTTAAGATATGAAAAGAAAATTAAATATTTAAGATTCATAATAAAATATTTGTTCCAGTTAAAAAATGAAGGTGAGAAAATTCCACGTTCAACAGAAATTCAATTTGGACGACGTGTTTCCGCTTTTATAGAGATAAATAATTTACATAAAATAAAAAATAAAAGGAACTTTAGTTTCAATTTATTTTTATGGAACCAGCGTCATGTCAATTTACCGAAATATTTAAAAAGAGAAAAAATGACAAAATTTGTGAAATATCTCAACTGCAGATAAGATCTATTTCAAACGTTCATTTTAATAGACAAGCACCGCAAAATCGCTGCCACCATTTAAACGCCCGAAGACATTCCCATTGCGAAGGAAACTAGCGAAGAGATGTCTCGTCCCTCCCTCAGCCATTCCCCTCTTCTTCTGTGCTCATTTGCCGGCCGGTAGACCGAACGGGGTGGCTACAGCGCGCATAATTGCGCCCCAGGCTCCAAAGGGGAGCAAGGGGGACCCACGCTGCGAATCGTCCCCTCTCGCTCATTGAACTCTCCTCCTTGCACCCCCGGACTCCCTGTCCAACGAAGTCGCCTCCAGGAGGTTTCGTCTCTCGGAAAATAAACGAAAATGAGATAGAGGAAAGATGGAGAATACCAGATAATGGAAGACTTCTTTAGCAGATGAGGAATTCCAATATTGATAATCAGTTCTGTACTGAAAGACTGTTCTCTCGAATAAAAATAGGTGGAAGAAGTTTATTGGATTTATCAAGGCTATGACATCACAGATTCAAACCGTGGGATTAATTCCAGAGTAAACAATTCATCACTTTTGCAGGAAGCGATAAATCATACAACACACTTAGATTCGTGACGGTATGTTGGTTTGTACAACACACATTGACTGTAGGTGGACGAAATATAACTGGATCAATAAACAACTCAATATTTTTCATCGAGCGAAAATCAAGCAAAATTATCAACTATAATAGAAACAATATACACTGTAATGTATGTCACTTCAGCGAGAGTCTATGAGATTCCAGAAAACAGACTAGAAGTAATCTATTATAGTACTATATTGTGAATTACAGTAAGAACTATATTGTTCTGTCTGAACATATCAAAATTCTATCAGATACAAAATATTTCTATAATAATAACAATATAATAATGTTAATTGAAGTCAATGTTAAGACTTAAGCCGTCTTATAGAGGATCCTATATTTTTTCACAATACCCACCCTCATTCACGTACAACTTCCATACGTTACATACTAACAACAATAACGAAAAAAGATATAGAGGAAAACAATAGTATAAGGGAGAATTTAAGTGATCCATCTGATTGAAGTTTGTACCTCTTTTTATTTTTATTCTTTTTCGTTTCAGCGTTACGTTCTCTGCCACCAGATGTCTATAGCAGTCCCACATTCCCCCAGCCCCAAAACAGGAATCAATATACTTATGATGATTAATATTGCTAATTGATCAGTGACCTAGCCTAGTTTGTGGTCCAAAGATTCTTTTAGGTGCTGTAAATATATTACACGAATTTCACAGAAAGCCTAACATCCAATCAAAGGAAAGATGGAATGGAAGAACTCGCGAGATTTATAAGATTGTGAATACTTTTTAAAGAACTTCCGCACATATTATCAATTACAAATTGAAGACAAAAGTTTTGCAATACTTTACATTTTACTTTATATTTTTATTAATACAAAATTAAACTATAAATTTTATCCTCACCGATAATAGTGGTAATACACTCTAATATTATACACTCCCGACAATAAAAATAAAAACTTGCAGATCGGTTCAGTGGCGTCTTCAAGTGGTGAGCGAGTATCACTACGTATAGACGTACGATAATCAGCAGATAATCATGTAGGTCGTGTACTCATCCAAATGCAATGATACTCGCTCACCACTTAAAGGTACCACTATGTAGAGCTGCTAGGTCAGCATAGGGAATTTGTATGGTATGTCGCGACTGTATGATACTACTGGTACGACAACCGTAGCGTGTTCAGGAGCGTCGGGACGCCCAACCTTTCGCATCGGACAAAGAGAAGGGAGGATCATTTTGCAACATCTGCTGCAGCGTCGGGAAGCCAGGGTGCAGAGGATCACAACAATGTGGAAGAAGCAGGGTAGGTAGAGGGGAACAGAGATTTGCAAGTGGTGATTTCGGCAGGAATGCCACTCCCCTTTTGTAGAGGTTGGTGTTTACGTGATGGCGAGAAAGTGGAAAATGGCCGCGTTACAAGGGTGGGAAGGGAGGAGGGGGCGTTTTTGCAAAGGGACGCCATCGAGCGCGATGTCTTCTCTCAGTTATCCCTCGCGGAGGGATGGTGCGGAGGGAGGTTTGGGTGGCGGAATGCGGTGCAACGTCCCTCTTTCGTGGGGAAGAAATTCCGTAGAACGATAGCAACCGGTTGCTGCTCGGATAGAATGAATTGATTCATCTCTAAACGAATAAAAAATCATATTACTTTCCTCTCGAACCAGAGAAAACTCACACAACAGAAAATTAACGAAACTATATTTTTAAATCATATTTTAAAAATACGTGTCGAAATTCTTGACCACGTGTATTAATAACTATATGACATCTTGAATTTAGGTCACAATAAATATACACTTCTTTGATCGCCTAGTTTCGACTTTCTTTCGCCATCTTCTGGGCTATATATATATANTTTATTGTTACGTAATCTCAAGATATCATATACTTATTATATAATCCAACTTTATAAGTATAATTCGGTTTCAAATCGTACACACGATAGTAAACAAGATAGAAATTTCATAAATAATAAGATTGACAATTTAAGATAAAAAATCATAAATTAATTAAAACCATACTTCTTTATTAATGTTTAATAATTTATTTATTAGTAACTGATGTTCTCTTCTGTACTCGGGTCAAGTGACCATATATAGGAGTGTGTAAACAATTACTTGTAATAAGAAATTATTTATTTATTTGTCAATAAATCGTATTATTTTCGTGTTTCAAAAACTGTTTTTTGTCTCTTTTGGTTTTCAAGATCTTAGGTATTAAATAAGCAAACAAAATATTATCGATTCGTTTTTATATACAATTACCAATTAATTTCACGTGTATGTTGAAAGAAAATATACAAGTATATAAAAACAACAAATACCGCAAAGTAAGGTTCATATATGCTCATAAAATAGTAGATCTTTTGGATATTTCATCTCCTTATAGTAGTTGCTTTTTATGACTGCGATGTCTTCTGAAGCAAGAAAATGCTAATATGAATCACAATATATTCGTTCTGTTCATTATCAGATCTACAGTTAGAGCAATTACAAGTAAACTAATATTACAACATTGTTATTTCTTCATCATGGTTCAGAAATAGTGGGTATAGTTTTAATTAACTGAAACTCTTCGTTTTCATACAAAACACAATCAACTCATTTAAGTTTGAAAATAATAAAAATAAATGTTTCATCCAATAAGCATTTTTTATTGAGAATTAAATCAAATAATTATATATATTTACAAAACGATGTGAGGAAGTGTCGAGATGAGGGGGTCAGATAAAATTAGATAAATCTTACTTAATGATACGTCTTCTCTAAGAACATTGTAGAAGGAAATGATCTAGAAGACGAAACTACCCTCCGATAATTAATTTACTTCCCAACAAGGAAATAATTTCTGGCCGCGCATAACGTTCATTAAAATGAACCTCTACATCATTATTATCACGAAATTAAACCTTTCAACATTTGTAATTTTAATTTTATCTTCTGAATGGTCCAAAGCGCATTGTGTGGGGAAGGGCAATTGTTATGAAACCCACCCGCTAATAATAATAATACAGAATACTAATGGTACCGACGACCCGCATCCTTGCGTCAAAGATCAAGGGTTCGAATAGAAGGAAAATTGTGGAAGTTAACGAAGTAATTTTATTCTCCGTTTCACATCTTCCATCCTTAAATCAAATTCTAATATCCTACTGTCTGGACATGCCATACAAATTTCCCTATGCTGGTCTTGCACTTAGTGATTGTTGGGCCCCAATCCGCCGGCGACTACAACTAACCGGTGTGTAAAAATATTTCGTTCTATGGGCAAAATTGTCGGAAGTCATGCGAGACAATGAAAGAATAATTATATTCTTAGAAACAACTGTTAAAATATGTAACAGTAAGAGATGAGAAATATTGCGGATGTATATTCCTTGATATAAAAGGAGCATTTGATAATGTCAGGTGGAGACATATAGCTAATACATTATGAAATAAGCGATTACCAGGGTATCTATTGAATATAATTAAGTCTTATTTTGAAGAAAGAATGATACAGTTAACAATAGGGAATGCAGAAATAATTAACGATATCAGAATAGGTTGCCCACAGGACTCATCGAGCGATCCACTGTATTGAGACGTAGTGATGGACAATATTGTATGGGAATTGGAAGAAAAAGGGGTGCAAATGGTTGCGTATTCTGATGATCTGTGTTGACATATGCAAATTCACGGCGAGCATTAGAGCAAAAGATAAAGGAAGTAAGAAAACTACGGAAATATGTGAAAATATGATTTAGAAATATCAGCATCAAAAAACAAGACTAATGTGATTTGGGCATATGCGAGAAAAACGAAGGAATTATTTGTCAAAATTAGTGGGAACAAAAGTACAAGTGGTCAGAAGTACAAGATTTCTTGATGTAGTACTGGATGACAAGTTAAGCTTCAATGAAAACTTAAAATACATAAAGAAGCGTGTGCAACAAACATTGTATAGAATGCTCCGTGTTGGAATACGCCATTATGGAATAGCTAGGAAAGGCCTGAAAGTATTATATATAGGTGCACTACGGCAAATAACGACGGCAAATAATGTGTGGTGAGAGCAGATTACATTGAGTAAATGGCAAGCATCTGCTATGAAAGGAAATACAGATCAATAGAGAGACAGTGTTTAATGTATATAATTGGATGCTATAAGACGGTGTCGACTAAAGCACTAAATGTGATTACACGCTTAATGCCAATAGATCTCTATGTACAAAAGATAAAAGGCAGATATTAACTAAAAAAGGAGGGAAAATTAACAGTGAATGAGATGGAGTTAAGGAAAGAGGATAAAACGTCAAGGGGAAAATTAACAAACATACTACTTGAAGCTTGGCAAACACGGTGGGAAATAACGCGTAGAGGCAGAGTAACATTGGAATATATACTGCATGTAAAATATGCAGTTAAAAACAAAATTGTTTCATCCACCAATACCAATGCAAGAATTTATTACAGGACGTGGAAATTTCCTAACATACGAGTATTTAAAGAGATTTGGGAAGGAAACAGATGAGCAGTATAGTTTTAAATTAGATCGAGAAACGCCCGACCATGTGTTGTGGGATTGCCCAAAGTATGGACGTGAAAGAGCGGATTTCATTGAGGAGTATAAAAGACAAGATGTGTTAAATATCAAACGGAAGCGGACCTTAATAACAACTGAAACAAAATATCACATATTTGAGCACTTTACGATGTGCATTGCAGGAATAAGAGAATGTATGGAATAGAAATGGACATGCATCCACGTGGCGAGGACGGTGCGTTCTGTAGAGTAGTAAAGTGTGGAAAGTTCAAAGGAGATAGTTAATGTAAAAAATTCTTGTTTTGCATCTTGTTATGTATACAAGGAGACCCTTAAGGTCGAATAAATAAAATTTAAAAAATTCTTAGAAACAAAATTACGAAGCTAGTAATATCGCGCGCTAACGTTGTAGCAGTTGCCAATAATTGTAAACATTTCAATTATCTGTATGTTCGGCCCGTGGGAAAGGTTTCGCTTTTAGGTGTATCAAATTTTATATGGAGTATCTCAATTTTATTATAATTATTGAAATATTGGTTGTTATTGTGGGGCTTTACGGCTCGTCGACATCGAAGCCCTAAAATTCTGTACAGGTAGGGAAAATGCAGTTACTCACTAAGGAGAGTCAACATGACTCTCCCCCCGTGTGGGACTCGCCGAATGACTCAACCATACCCACTAAAAACCCTCCCGAATTACAATATATCAAAACATATATCAAAACATTGAGGACAAAAATGAGGGGGGGGACAAAAAATGAGGAAAATGAAAGATACCCTAGCCTTAATAGCGTCGGGATCGAAAAGAACAAGGGAGGTCAGGAAAGAGAAAGGAAGGAGCCTTTCACAAGTAAGAGGAAGCAATGCCAGACTCAGCTCGGGGCACCGTGTTCGCCAAACACGTACTTACTAGATGTAAGTCCCCTCGGGGGTAGAAATATTGGTAATACAATCTGCATTGGGTACAGCTTTGATACAAGCGTTACCTGTCCTTCACCTTAAAGCGGTGATTACATTAAAATAAATGTATTGACTATGCTTTTCTTTGTCTCATAAATAACAAGAATGATTTTACATGCAAAATCAAAATTGGTTATAAAAGAAAATGAGCCCAAAATATTATAAAATAGTTCTTGTTGAAAAGAAGTTTCTCCAATGTTTCACGTGATTTCCAGTGGTGCAATTCCACCAGAAGCTAATAATATTATCTAATACTATAAATAGATCTAAAAGGTTTAACTACGTCAATCTGCCACTAGAGAGCTCTATTCTCACCCAGACATTTCATGATGATAAAATATACAGAACTACCTTTTCATTACATGGAGAATCGTCACATAAATTTTGAATGTCAATTTTCTAATTTTAATGTAATATTGAACCAATTCTTTAATTTGCACACGAATAATTTAATAATAATGTATTTGCGCGGGAGTGTTTTCCCTCGAGTTAACATGGGAAGACCCCGTAGTCACTAGATCAAGCATCACTCTCTCTTCAGACTTCGTCGAGTGGGCCATAACTGCATCCGTCATGAACATTTTTTGAAGCGTGTAGTGCGTGAGATAAAACTAAACATTTCCTTCAACCATGTGAAGCGACCATCTGGAACTGTCGTGAATATGGTTTTATTGTGATAATGGAAACAGTGAGTTCGTATAAACTTTAAATACTATTGTGGATCCACACACCGTTGCTGCCTCCTGCATTTTCCAACGGCCTGGGACACTGTATGTCAACTGAACTTCGTCAAATGCTACAAGACCGAAACTGAGCTCATATACCTTTCACTGGCCGGTGAAAATCTAACCAACAGCAACATCTAAGCAAAATCTTTCATGATCAATTTAACCTGCCTTCATTGACGAATTCAATAACATTTAACTGAACCTTAATGTATATACCATGCCTCTTTTATTTTTAAATTAAAGACATGTGTTTAGATGTAAGTTTTTATTAGATATTTTACGTGTATGTCCATTGATTTCTTGTGTGTTTAGGTTATATTTTTGGTGGGATTATTAGAGAACGTGTTTTTGTGTCATTCCTTTATAAAACAATATTTGTACATCCATTTATTTATTTTTTGATTTGAAATAATTCCGGGTAATCCATGTGGTCCTCCAATTTAAAATCATTTAATTATTAAAATCAAAATACGTTCCACATCCATAGCTTCCAGAGTGTTTTTGAGGTACGGCTCATGCACCAGAAATTTAGCCCTTCGGGTTGCCGGATATAAATCAGCTTCGACCTGTGTATAATCTGGTATCTTGATTTTAATAAAATAATTCAGAAGCACTACTATCAATATAACATCAGTGTCATAAATTTTATTCTCAAAATCTACAATTTCATTAACCAATAATTGACTTATTTTGTATTTGTTTAATATGTTTTTTCTTTTTATAATTTTTAGATATGTGTATTTAATTTGTGTGTATCTGATATTTCAGTGATAATTGCCGTGCTTAGATTGCAGAGTGTGTAATATTTCCCTTTGTTGTCGAAAATGCGTATTTCGAATTGGTGATACGCTAAGATAATTTATTGTCGTTGAGTTGCCTTAATACTTCGCGACTAGTAGTTTCTTACATTCATTTAATTCAAATTGCTCAGTCCTTTTTAAATATGTCTCCTCGTGGTAGCAAATGGCATCCTGATCCATCAGAGGATACGCGAGAACAATTAATTAAGTCCCGAGACCTGGCTATTAAGAAATTCTCTATTCACGTGAAATTATTTTCTAACAATCCTGACGTCAAAGATTCTGCCCAATATAAAACTATCACGGCACATCTAACTAGTCTGAATACCATCTTTCAGGAATTTGAACGAACCCAAGCAGAATTAGAACGATTTGATGATGCTTTAGAAAGCGCGAGGATTTCGAAATGATATCTCTTGCGGGAAATATGGAAGCACTTATGGAGCAATTCAAAAATGACACTACCTCACTCCATGCAGGCAGCAACGGTTCCTCCGACCGCCACAGAAATGAATCTGCGCGTCGATGCAGTATTAAAATACCTGACATAGCCTTACCGAGATTCACTTGAATCTTTACTGACTGGGCTAATTCTCGCAATCTCTTCTGATTGACGAAAGTGCCCTCAGCAATACTGCTAAATTACATTACTTAAATTCAGTATTAGAAGGCGAAGCGCGTGATCTTATTCAAAATATGGCTGTCTCCGGCGAAAGATTCGAGACCGCTTGGGAGCTATTAACGAACAGGTACAAGTTGCGTCTCGTTTTTACGCACGTCACCTCCTAAATTTACAAACCACTCTCCGGTTTCTCTCAGAAAGAGCTTAAATCAGTCATCGGCAAGCACTAAGAATTTAAATTTACAAGTTCCCCTTCATAGTTATTAATGCATCTCATATTAGAAAATCTCGACTCCACCATTAAAGCAGAATGGGAGAAGGCGTTACATTCAGAACTTCCTACCTTCAATCAACTCATTAAAATCTTCGAAATGCAGCATAAAGCTCTCGACATGTTGTCTGTGAATAAAACTAACAAGCAGGAAACTTCCTCTTCACGTCTCAACAAGGGAAATAATGATTTCAATTTTATTAAATGCCCAATGTGTTCCGGGGCTCATAACATTAACACGTGTTTAACATTTAATAACTTCACCGTTTCGGATTGCCGTGTCAAGGTCAAACAACTGCGATTATGTACTAATTGTTTAAAACATAATAGCACTAATCATGTTCGTTCGCAACGAACTTGTTCCATTTGTAAAAAATTCCACCACACTATTCTGCACGACCCAAACTTTCAGCGCCAGACACTCAAGGTCAACGCAGCGCCCGCCCCCTAGAGCACTACAGCCACGCTGCCTGATATCACGCGGCTATCACCTGCTCCCGCTGTCACTCAGGAACGGGAGTTTGTGGTCACATACTTAACAAGAAAGATCAGTCGCTGCTGGCTCCTGCGATTGTCTTAGTTACAAATTGTAATGGACTACGCGACCCATGCATTGCTATCCTTGATTCGGCTAGTACGCATAATATCATATCTGAAAAACGTGCCCTCACTTTGGGTCTCAAGGGAAAACCTGCCTCTTCATTGATTGATACTTTAGATGGTAATCAGACGCGTACTTCTTCTGAAATTAAATTAAATTTATCATTGCGATGGACGCCATGGAATGCTTCAATATGCTCTACCCTAATTTCTTCATTTACTTCGATTTTACCTCGTGTCACTTTTGGTATAAAATCATGGAATTGTGTTATGCAGATACTCAATCCAATGAAACTAATTCGACTGACTTACTGCTAGGCGCTCAAGTTTTTTTTATTCAATATTAAAACCCATCGGGCAATATCCTTTTCTTCAAAACACAGAGTTCGGATGGATTGTATCAGGTCAGTTGCCTACTGCAATCTAAGTCAGGTTCTTGTTTATTTACATTTCTAACTGAATCAGAGTCAAGTATTAATTTCCAACTTGAAAACTTTTGGAAATTAGAAGATTTTTCTGACAGGGTTTTAACTCAGTAAGAGCAATTATGTGAAATATCATTTCGCAAAAATCATTCTCGCGACCCTGACGGCAGATACCAAGTACGACTTCAAGAAATCAGCTGACGCAATAATCCCTTCCACGCGATCTCTCGCGATACGTAGATTTTATGTTCTTGAAAGATGTCTTAACAAAAACGCCTCACTTAAATAACAGTATGTCAACTTCATGAATGAATATGACTTTAGGTTATATGACTCCTATTTCATTTGATCCCACAAGGCCACAGAATCATATTCCCCCAACATCCGGTATTCAAGGCTACTAGCACGACAACAAAATTACAAGTTGTATTTGATGCCTCACCTGCTCCACCTAGTTCTGAAAAATCATTTAATGACAATATTATTGTTGGTCCTATTATTCAACAAAACTTATTTTCTATTTTGGTGAAGTTTCGTACATTTCCTTATTGTTTCATCTCAGATTTAGAGAAAATGTATCGGCAAATACTTATTCATCCTGAAGACAGAGATCTTCAACGTATTTTATGAAGAAATTCCCCGCGCGAACCAGTGCGTGACTTTCATTTGAACACTGTCACTTAAGGTACCGCGTCTGCCTCATACCTAGCGACTAGAACTCTAATTCAATTAACTCATGATGAAGGAAAACTACTTCCTCTGACCTCTACTATTGTACAGAGAGACTTTTATGTTGATGATTGTATTTCAGGAGCAGAAACACTTATTGAGGCCCAGAATGCTATCTCTCAATTAAATAACTTATTGCGTAAGGGTGGATTTCATTTACGTAAATAGGATTCAAATGTCCCTTCTGTTCTAAATCAAATTTATCCTCAGAATCGAGAAGGTAATGAAATATTAGAATTTGATACTTCTGAATCCTGCGTGCATGCCTTAGATTGTGGAACACGACAAATAATTATTTTCAAATTTCAAATCAGCTTCCAATCAATTTACTCCTCGAGAACATTACAAACAGATTTTTATTATCAATAATAGTTTCCATTTTCGATCCTCTTGCGTTAATTGCTCCAGTTGTAGTAACTTGTAAAATATTTTTTCAAAATCTATGGGGATTTAAACTTAACTGGGATGACACCCTCCCACCTCCATCGGCAAGTGAGTAGAAACACATTTATTCTGAATAACAACCACTCAACGAATTATCTATTCCTAGACTAGTGAGACCGGTCAAAGTTAATGTCTACCACTCGCACGGTTTTTGCGATGCAAGTGATAAGGCCTGTGGTGCATGTATTTATCTTTTCTCTCATGACGCCAGAAAACCACTCCCGTCTCATTTACTACGTGCTAAGTCAAGAGTCGCCCCTGTTAAAGCACAATCAATTCCGCGCTTAGAGTTATACACTGCAGTTTTATTATCCAAGCTCTTTACTAAAGTCGTACCAATAATTAATCTATTGCTAACATTGTATTATGAACAGACTCCAAAAACGTCCTCACCTGGATAGCATTGCCCTCCAGGAATTGGAAAACTTTTATTGCGAACAAAGTTTCAGTCATTCATGAGCAGACAAATCCGGGAAACATGTTCTCAGAGCGCGCAATCTCGCTGACATTATTTCTAGAGGGACCACTCCTTCATCAATTAAATCAAATTCGTTGTGATGGTCTGGCCCTTCGTGGTTACTTAAAACCTCAGAGCATTGGCCCGTCATGTCAAATTCTTTTTTACCAAAACCTTCATAAGTCAAAAAATGTTTAGTGTCGGTCGCCTCCTAGTAATACCTAATTTAATTCCAAGATATTCATCTTTTACAAAATTATGCAGAGTTCTCGCTTATGTTTCTCGATTCATTAACAATGTTCGTATGGTCACTCCACGTCTTACCTCCTCTTTAATTGCTCCAGAAATAATTCAATCAAGAAACTGTTTATTCAAAGCACTTCCAGCATTAATATGATTCAACGAGTGAACATTTGAACGAAAAGTAGAAAATAGTTTTTTTGTGCACCCTATAATTGGTACCAGTATAAATATACTCTAAACAAATTTATTGTAAATATATTTATTACATTCATTATTTTAAATTCTTTTCAATACTTTTTAGTGGTATTTTAAAACAAGGATAAATTTTCATTTAAAGGGTCCCATAAAATTTTACAATCTTCAATACTAAATACGTTCTTTTGGAATGGAAATCGGAAATTCGTAATATCAGTTTCTAATAAATATTCTGAAATTTTTTTCCACTAGTTATTGGTATAAATGATATAAAAAAATTATACCTAAAACTCGCGTTTTTCCACGACGCTACGCAATACGGTTTTTATCATTACCAATTAATGAAAAACATCTTTTTGTACTTCCTCAGATCATTCGCACGCATCTCAATTTGATTGCAGTGGCGATAATCAATGGCCCCTGAAAGACATATCTATGATTTTCGTGTCATGACTAACATTCATTCCCCACTACTTGAAAATTCTGTTTTTTTAATATTCAAGTAAAACAACTACGTATATTCCATAAGGTAAACATAGTATTCATTGAAACAAAACAAATACTATCTATTGTTAGACATATTGGAAGAAATGCAGAAATGTTGAATTAATAAGAAAAATCAATAAAAACATTGAAAGAATAACATAAAACATTGTTGTAAAATAAAAAATAAACTCAACCTTCCTTTACATTGTAAAAAAAATCTTTTTTATTACAATTTAATTCTTTAAGAACTTAAACAAATATTCGAAATAAATCAATACTAATTCTCACGGCCAACTGCATACATGACACTGAAAGATATAAAGAGCAAACAACGACTCATTTGTAATGATCTCCGTTTTCGCACGCTTGAATATCGTAAATGTGAATTTCAATCTTTGCTCAATACTACACAAATAATACAAATCGAGCAACTTCAAACATGCTTCAGAATATGATAAATTCCTAAGTATCTCCCTTATTCAATTACCCACTTTCAATGTAACTGAAATATATTTTTGAATGTAAATAAAATACAAATACGCACCTAAGCAAATGATCCACAAGAACATGTAAAACACTTTAATAAATGAAAGCTAGTTTAACAAATAAAATTTCGCTACGTTTATATTGGTAACTAATCATGTTTATTCTTCAGATGCCGTTTCAAATGTTTGTTACGATCCATTTTCGTAATCACATTTGCACAAAGACATATTGCACTTAAAACCATAACTGAGCTATTTTTTTTATTATACAAATGATTCTAAAATTAAACAGCACAATTCTTCTACATAAATACTTAAATAATATGCACTATTCACGATAAATCCCAATACGATTGTCTTGATGTTCGCTGCCAGACTTCTGTAATTTTGCAATCAAGATTGTTACATGGGACATCCACAAGCTAATGTTCCCTTGCTTGGCGTAAGATTAATTCCCTGAAAAAAGGACTCGAAAACTTAAAATTCTCGTCTTATTAAAACGTTTTGTCTTTCATTGTATTTTTACAGCTATGAATAAACTAAATTTCACGTTTCTACTACTAGTTGAAATATCATATAATTTTGAGCTATAAAAGAGTGAGTTACACGAAATACTTTGTTATATGAGACTCGTTTGCGTTATATGAGACAATTTAGAGCAAAATTTCTTATTGCTAGATTAATATAATTCATCCCGTTATACAGATATATACAGTTATTACCTGATTTATTGCATGTATATCAAGAATAATTTTAAAAAGTAAAATATGTATCCCTCTGATCTGTATCTCGAAATCATTCTAAACTAACATTGTTCTAAGTTGTTGGTATATTAACACCAACGTTACCAATTTCTATGTAAATGAAATACGATATTTTATTTCGTAAAGAGACTAAAAAATTAAATAAATAAAGAAAAAATCTACACACAGTATTCCGTTGAGTGACTTTGCAATAAACATAAAACACAAATACATACCTAAGCTATCAGTCACATAACTCATAAATAAATTTATTGTCAAAAAAGCAGTACAAACGTGGAGGACAATAAACTAATTTACTCTCCGGAAGCAAGCAAAGGACCATCCCATCAATTCCGATCAAGGACCCTAAGACAGAGGCGGATTCAAAAATTTCAGCAAAAATTCTTAGATAAGATAAAAAGTTAGCTGCGATTTATGATACTAAAAGAATGTCAATATGTTTGTAATTTAACACAAAAAATTTATTTTACATGTACAAATTATTATCGAACTATTATTATATTCTGAGTATAGTGTTTAAAAATCATAAGAATTGAAATAACACTAAATTCACGATTTATTATTACAATAAACATGCCCCTAGACAAAGTCTAGAGAACCTGTATAAGAAATCTGCCTCTACCCGAAGGAAAACCGGAGCAAAACCCGGGCCAGGATGGGGTTACAGAATTAATGTACACAACCGTACGACACATAAATGTATAAACGCTATTTTAACGAAAAACACCACGCTCACGTGGTGCAACTAATTTTTACAGTTCAGATGCATTTTCAAGATATTAGTATACATGTTCCTAAAATCAATACATCTAATACTGGAGATTTCCAACAGCCCTACGCGACATGCCATAATAATTACCAATAAATGAAACAATACATTTTTCACTTCCTCACATTACATGTAAGCATTGCAATAGAAATATATCGTATAATAATTCGATTGCAGTTGATGAATATCGATGGCCATCTTCAAGTCGCGAGTAACATGCATTACATGCTACATGGAAATTCTGCATTATTAATATTCACAGTAAAATAACTATGCATACTTATTTTAAGTAAACATAGTTTTCTTCGAAACAAAAGTAAATATTTTGGACGTATTGTATAAAATTAAGAAAAAGTTAATTTTATTTGATAAATCGATAAATACACTTAAAGTAGAGCATAAATCATTGTTGTGAAATATAAAATAAACTTAGCCTTGTTTTTCATAGTGAGAAATTGATTAAAATATAATTATTTAAGAACGTATACAAACTTTTGAAATGAATCAATGAATCGAAGCAATTTATCACGACCTACTGCATACATGACTTTTAGAAAGAAAACCAGCGTTCATTATATCGTTTCGTTTAGGTAATTTTAATGATCGTAAAATGTTCCCCGCCATACCATCGTATTCATGTAATCGAGGTGGCTTTGTCTTAGCTGCATGGCACATCCACTAGCTTATGCCCGCTTGCTTGGTATAATATTAATTCCCCGTAAAATGTACTTTAAAATTGAAATTCTGGACATTTTTGAATTTTGTCATTCTATTGCTATGAGAAAAAACAAATGTCAGTTTCTACGACTAGTAGAAGTATCATGTAATTCTGAACTACAAATGAGTTACACGGATGTCTTTATATTATATGGGATACGTTTCACCTAATTATCATCTATGAAACGAAAGTAGCAACTAACTTCCAACTGGAAATTGAAGATAAAACCCGACATCGTGCCATCGAACGCATTAAAACACACACACACAAACAGAAGTCGGGGAGAAAAACTGAAAGAAGTTATAAACCTGTCTGTATCAGAGTTTAAGAGTGAAATAGCCAACAAAATTTATAAAGACTCGAAATAAAATTCGTAAATCTTTGACAACACTCACGCCGTGCTCAGCTATCTTGTTTAGAATACCCGAATGTCTGATTGATGATTCACTCCTAACGAGTGAGCGACCTACCGTTGACTCTCACTCTCCACTTTGGAGTGAATTGTTTCTCTCGATACCTTATAGTGAACTCGATGCCCTAGAGAGAAATCAATCGCTCCTTTTGATAAAAAAAAACAATAACGTGTTTTACTTAACTTGTTTAACTTGTTTTGAAAAAACAAACTTGGTCACTCGAACAAGGAGAGAAATTTTTACTCTTCAATTTTTAGAGATCAGCGTGGCTCTGACGGTAGAGTGCTGGACTCCCAGGTAAACTAAGCGAACTATACAATGAGTACCGGGGCAGTCTCGGAGGTCCTAATGAACGAAGTATAATGACGGCCATATGATTTCCTCCTTGCACTTAACCCAAGAAAACACGCGGCTCTAAAACATTCTGATTGGGCTCGATAAAGGAACTGTTTCTTAAAATATACCACGAAATAATACATGAACCTTATTGGAGATTTACTGTCGATTGCTGTTCTCAATACACAAGTGTAATTGTTGAATGATATGCAAACAAGTTGAAGTTATTTACACATGTAAATACGTTTTAAGTAGCTCACATTATGATATAGCATAACAACATATTTCTTTACAATTTGAAATCGATATTTCTGGTACATAATGAAGGAGAAAACAAAGCTTTCCCACAAATTATAAACAGTTATTTGAAAAATGAGAAAACTAAAAAAATATTGATTATAATGCCGATTATGTTCACTAATTTATTTTTGTATGCAAATAAGGAATCTTGAAGTTTTACTCTAAATCATTTTAACTAGAGAGTAATTTTATTATCAGGAAGTAGCTTCTCTCCAGATATATAAACAGATAATGTATTTTTGATTTAACGAGCAAGAAAACAGTCCTAGAAAGTCCGTTTCAATTAGCATACTGAGATAAGCACAGAGCAACTTAACGCAGGGGAATTCTTCAGTTCTTCATTTCCATCTACCATGCTCCTGATATGATAACTTTTATCTTAATGACGAAGTTATTGACCATCGCTCTTGCATTTACATCTCATTTGCATTTACGATCTAGAACTCGTTTTGTTCAGATAATGTTTGTAAAAATTAAAATGTAAAATACGCCAACTTATTCCTCGCTCGTAAGAATCCAGTAGTTTCTGCAACTGATTAAAGAAACCTACTTTTTTCTTGTAACGGAGAGATCTATAGTAACATGCATACAAATACTCTATTTTGAATAGAAAATTATTATACAAAAAATATAACAAATACTATATAATTATTACAGGATCATCTTTACTTCATCACCGCAGTTGCAAAAGGCGGAATAATTAATAATACCGGAGTGTGCACCTGAATACAAAGAGACCCAAATGAAAGAAAAGAGAACTAGATAAGCCCCAAATTTATTTCGTAATGTCCTACAGAACAATTTGTAATCATGAAAGACTAAGTTTTTAAATACGTAGAGCTATATTTACTGACCAAATGTACAAATTTCTGAACTGTAGTTTTCTTTTTTGTGACATTCAAAAGTTCATTTTATACAGATTTAAAATGAATATCGTGTATTCAAAGGACCCAATAATTATTAAAATATACAGTTTTACGACCTTTGGGTGATTATGCGTTGATAAAATCGAATTTCTCACAGGTGGCAAATCTTTCCTCGCTCCTCAACTAACTCCAAGAAACACGACTTTTTGGATAATAAGCAACTGTATTATTCCAAGTCAATTAAATGTAACTCGACGATAAAACAGTCATACATTAATCACACAGTTTAATCGAATCCGACAATAAATTTTAGTTGAGCCGGATTTTGGGGGTCCAGATCAATTGTTGAAAACAAATTAGACAAATTGGCGGCGCATTGGAATTGTTGAAAAATAGATGCCCGTGAATGCAATGATACAACGCGGTGAGATTGACTGAATTGATCAATTAGAATTTTCTTCCCGCTTCACAAACGTAATAGTGGGACATCAATGTTCAATGAGGTCGTCTCATATTCTTCGTAAGTTAAGATTTGTTACGAACCGTGATTCGAGGGAAGGTTCCTCCGGAGGAAGAGCTCGCAATTCGAGTTACACCACGACTGAATTCTCCGTGTCAAGAAGAGTGCACATCCCTCGGTTACTTCAGTAGAAAAATAAAAATAAAACTATCATTTAAAATATGAGGTCTTGTTTAGAAGTTTTTGGAAGAAATAAATGATAATTGACTCTACTTCCTAGAACCACCGGCGAGAACCTACTATTTAACGCGGCCAGAGTCTTCCGCGAGGGTCGACGCTGACAAATGATTATTCCTAACGAAGAATTGAATATTAGGCAGCGATGTTTTCACTACAGACCTTTTATAGACAACTACGTTTAGACAACACATTAGTGACTTCGTCAGGTGTTCCTGATAGGTATAAGAACAATATTGATACTGGCATGATACATGACATTACTTCCTCAAATGCATCAACGTTTAGTAAATATAATATCATGTATCACATTGTAGTATTTTATCTAATATTTGTTCGGCCTTCAGCCGTCATCCTAAATGAGTTTTTTTTTTCTGGGTTTTCCTCAATTGCTTAAGGTTAATACTGGGATGATCCCTAGTTCTATCCCCAGAGTAGAGTAATTTTCTAGTCCTCCCTCATTGTGGTATAATTTATAATTATGAATATACTAATGTATGTATTGTTATTTATGTATGTATTGTTATTTATGTTTTATTATCATGTATTATTTTTTTGACGGTGGTAAGGCGGAAGAGCAGGCCTGATGGCTTGATCCTAACTACGAAATAAAAGTTTATTATTATTATGAATGAAATCACAAAACATACATGTTATTAAAATTCACTAAATGTTGACACGTTTCTGGAACTAATGTTATGTATCCATGTAAATGTATTAACAATATTGAGATACAGCTGACGTAGTGCAAAACTGTTGAAGAAACATTGTAAGTAAAATACAGTTATCCAACAATTATATTGACAGGATTAACTAAAAATACACTCATCAAATTGACTAAAAATACATTACAAAATACAAATACTAAAAAGATCTAAAAATCTGAATTTTTTCATTTAACTTCTCGGAAATAGGTTGTATGTATCTTAACCTTAAAAATCCTTTATGTAGTACGATTTCTTGGGCATTGCAATTCCTTATAAAGACGTTTACCAGAGTTTCTTTTGGGGTTCCTACGTATTTTGTCTCATTTCCAATCCACAGAAGTTTACGGTGATAAATAAAACAATCTTAAAACTGTTCTAAATATATTATTCTATATAAAAAAATTCATTAGTTTTTCAGTTAAATTCTGAAGATTTAATGGGTTTTTTTTGTGGGGCTTTACGGCTCGTCGTCATTAGAGCCCTAAAATTCTGTACAGGGAGGAAAAATGCAGTTACGCACTAAGAAGAGCCAACATGACTCTCCCCCCGTGTGGGACTCGCCGAATGACTCAACCATACCCACTAAAAACCCTCATGAATTACATTATATCAAAACATATCTCAAAACATACATCAAAACATTGAGGACAAAAAATGGGGGGGGGACAAAAAATGAGGAAAATGAAAGATACCCTAGCCTTAATAGCGTCGGGATCGAAAATAACAAGGGAGGTCAGGAAAGAGAAAGGAAGGAGCCTCTCACAAGTAAGAGGAAGCAATGCCAGACTCAGCTCGAAGCCCCGTGTTCGCCAAACACGTACTTACTAGATGTGTCCCTAGGGGGAAGATTTAATGTAAATATGTACTTTCTCTCCCTAGGGGGAAGATTTAATGTAAATACACGTAAATTTCACAGATTGCATATAATATTCTGGGTTACCTCAATGACTTATTAATACAAGATTTCTGTAATGTAAATAGTGTGAGTAAAAAAAAACCACGCTGAACATAGTTACGTAGTACTATTTTACAAAATACATGTTATGTGATGCTTGAAACAATTGACTTACTCATAACCGATTATAAATTTATGTAAAATACTCTTTAGTTGCAATAATTACAATTTAACGTTTATAGTCGGGCCAATAACCCCATAAAACTCATTGAAATATCTTCACATCTTATCAGAGCTGAGTCCTGAAGAGAATGTTTTCTAAATGTGATCTCAGATGTTTGATGTTGTCTGAGGTATTGTAATCAATCAAATATTGAAAAAAAATTATTTTTTTAAATATAAAGCAATCTCTTCCATCAAGTTTCGTTTTGAGACATTTTAAGTCAAAAAGGAGGATAATTAATTTTCATAACAATGCAATTGGTGTCATTTACAAAACTCTATTACTGAACAGTATTGAAACCGCTGTGTGTATACATAGGCTCACTCTGTACAAGAAACAAAAACATCTATTTATTTTATGAAAACGTGTCATGTCAGGGAGTGGGGCAAATAAAATTTAAAAATCTGTTCGAATTTTTTTTCATTAAACCAAAGTAAAACTATCTCAGAGTCTTCGACTATTCTAACCCAGATCGACCCTGTAATATAGATAAATTCATGTACTTGAGAATCGTTTATCGTATCATTTGGAGGATAGTCCAATTTCAAGGTAAGTCATGACGCCGTAAATCACCTTTGTAACATTTGTTTCGTAAATTAAAGGTGATATCCATTTTTTAAATTTTCATCTATTCCATTGGTATCAGTGAATAGTCTATATTGTATTTATTCCGAAGCCTCACCAAAATACATTACTTACGCACTGTACTTCACTATTATTGTTAAGGACTCTAATGACCTTGCCGTTGACGATTCCTAAAGCCCCACAAAAAAAAAAAACATCTATTTTTATAATTCTAAACAATTTAGATAATTATTATTTCATGTAAACATGTAATATTCATTTTGATCCAAAAGTTAAATTTTTCCATTCAAGTATTGTAAAAAGTCTTTTCAATCCCTAAACTTTGTAAATACTCATATTGGAGAAAGTACATATAATACAATCCTAGACTGAAACGTCTAGAATATCTTCTGTAATCGTAAGTGTAACCTGATCCATTAGTATGCGAGGGTGCAGAATAGTTACGAGTGGAAATGATAGCTTATACGAACAACATATTAATTTTGTACCTCTCTTCACGCATTTAAAAGCACACAGAAGTTGACTTTTACCATTAGATCCCTTACGGAAACCTGAATAAATTCGTAAGGTATATTTTAAAAAATTGGTATATTTAAAAAAAAATTACTGCACAGTAACAATAATTTTCCTAATACAAAAATTAAATCTTCGCCAGATTGCAAGTCCCCATATATAATAGCTTTCTTTAAATATTGATTAATAAGATGGGACAAAGTCATTTATATTTATAAGGAATAGAGTATAAGACTTGCTAAATTTATGACAATATACAGTATCCCCTGATTATCTCGATTTTAAGATACCTCTGTACCAAATTTCCATGGGTTTCATAAGTCAAATATCCACAAACAGAAATGTGCACTTCACACACACATGTTACTGCTGGTGTGTACGATTACAAAATTATTATCGCCAAACTCGCCATTTTCTGTCCAGAAATTCCGCTGCTATGCTTGATTCCACCTCACTTCCCATAACTATCCGGTAAAACTATTATAGACACTAAGCTAGAAAATAATTGTAGTACGTGCCATTTAAAAATGTTAGCGGCAAAATAATTATAATTTTTTGTTCGATTCACCCCTCCTCATTTACATTCAAGAGTTAATCAGTTTATCTTTAAATATATATATTGAGGGATTCTATGCATTCTTAAACGGGCCCGGCAATTGGATACAATCCGATAATATGTGGTGAGATTAGAAAACGGGATAAAAGGTCCGGAAAATATTCCAAGTTGTTACCATCTTGCAAATTTCACTCTTTGACAAACGAGTTATCGATTTTTTCTCCCAAATATTTTTTTCGACACACACAAAATGATAATTCGTACGACTGCTTCTAAAATAGAGGCGGTGATGCGATCCAATACGGAAATTGTCAAAAGCTTACCTGATCATCCAGCTTTAAAATGTCATCAAAGTCAGTTAAGTCATTTAGGTATCATCAAACGCAAATATACCTTGTTTACACCCCCCCCTCCATAGC
The DNA here is from genome assembly GCA_002313205.1 of Laupala kohalensis. Lineage (NCBI taxonomy): Eukaryota > Metazoa > Arthropoda > Insecta > Orthoptera > Trigonidiidae > Laupala > Laupala kohalensis. The sequence continues at coordinate 1,136,576 of NNCF01127806.1, forward strand.
GCACCTATAACGATATGTTTTACCCCTTCAAAAATTACGTAAAGTTAGTCCTACCTTCCCCTCACCATTAAGTTTTTTCTCCGGAAAGTTGGGGATTTTGACGCACTGCTTTAGTTGTTGGTTCCTTGTTCTGTGTTCTCTTTGAGCGATTGAGTACATGCAATACAGTGTCAAATTTTATGTAAAAACTCCCCATAAAACTCAAAACTAAAGGATTACGTTACACAAAGACTAACACTCTCCCACTCCACCGTAAAGGGTTGTAAGAATATCACATCCTCTCTCTTCCTTATATGTTATAATTGCGGCAAGCAAACATAGACAGACAGGCGGCCACAGGAAACACACCTTTCCGTGAAGTCTCAAGATCGAACAAACTATCATTTTTTGTTTTGTTTTTATTTGTAGTATTTGTAAATATTCAAGGGGCGATAGGAGATAGGGCTATTGTTAGAAGGTGGGAAGGTTAGCAGGATTTACCAACGATTTGGTTCACGTGGAAGGGTTAGTAGGAGTCGTTAGTAATAGTAACAGTTGGTGATATTAGGAGTAGTAGGACGTGGATGGAAGAAAGGAGGTTTCGAACTGCTATAAGAGCTGGGTCATCGGTGGTGAGCAAAAATGTTAACCATCAGCCACTATCGACATTGGTCGTACCTTCTCTATCTAGACCGCTTGTACACCATCTTCACTCGGTGAGTGAACCAAATATCAGGGACCCATTGCTCTAGATCATTCGTCACCGATCACTGGCCGACCTAGCTCTTGTGACCGAGGGAGCCGAGGTTGTCAATTAGCTTTGTTCATATTGGAGCCTGCGCCAACCTAAGGAATCTAGTACACAAAAGTTAATAATGTCTGGCGATGACTGAAAAAAATAAAATATAGAAACCCTGAAATGATTAAGTTGTACACGGGCAGATCAATTGTCTATGATCGAATAATTGAAAAAAAAAATCGAACTCTGTCACTGCTCTAAGATCGTAGACTCCTATATTAACAATGTTATTTGATGATATCAGCCACTGATCGACACACAAGTGTTCGGTCACTAATGTCCAAGATTAGTATAGTCCAAACATGAAATATTTATATAAGGTGACGGTGAGTTCTGAATATAAGAATCCCTACATTCAGGTGCATTGTTTGTTCACTCTGTCTTTTATTCATTTGGCATTTTATGTTTTCATGTTCTTCCATAAATTTATTACCATTTTTCTTATCCAATATTTGTATATATTCATTTTACACTGTAAATTTATTACAATTTTCATCATCTTAATTTTATATAGATTTTTCCAATATTTTCACAATTTAAATTGTTTTCACTTTCTTGTATTTTATTATATTTTATCATTCAAATACAATTCACATTCTTTGTGTATATTTCAATGTTATTCATAGAACTCATTATCTCATTTTGTAGCACTGAAGATGACCGCTACGCAGTCGAAAAAACTTTCTGCAATAAATAGTTTCGAAAGAGACGTTGTATTTTCCTCAATGACGTATGAAATATTTAATCATCCGTATTCCTTTAGTTCCTCATCCGGAGTATATCTAAAACGGAAGATTCTGGAACACTACAATGAATTATCGTGGACCAGGAATCGGAAGGTTGCTTTAACGGTAGAACAGCTAGTCTCCTCAATGACGTTCTGCACCTCCCAGCCACCAAGAACGAGGTGAAAGGTCATGAGACCGGCTCTCGCAACCTCTGGGTCTCTGGGTTACTGGTTTTATCGTGAGACCAACTCAGTGCCTTGATACCATCGGTTTCCCTAAATACCTTCGCAGCCGGTGTAGTCAAGGAGGTAATTTCACCGTCCGGTTTGCTGTCGGACAAAATATGCACTCCGCCTCTTTTTCCGGCAATGTTCTGAGTTCTTTGAATACCGGTGGGGAGTAACTCTGTACAGGTCACAAGGTGGTTTAAATTTCAGGCATGGAGATGAATTAAATGGCTTTTACTTCGTATTTATTATTTTGGAATATCTTAAGAATAGAAGAGTAAGTAATTAATGAACTCTTAATTTCATTTTTTCGGTTGTATTTTAATTCTTCGCTTAAAACTTCAATGGAATACTTTTAATCTAAATTAACTTCGTTTTTATAACGTACTTCAACTAACACTAAAGCTAATAATTTTTAAGTAACTACTTACTACCTGGAATATTTAAGAGATGGAATATGACTCATTTTTCTAATTTCGTAGATATTGGTTGCTTTTTAAATTTAACAAGATACTTTGTTCGAATAATTTAAATCTATAAAAAGGTTAGTATGAAATAAACATAGTTAATTTATGTTATATTTTGACTGTGTAAAGATATTACTCAACTTTGGCTAACTTCATGTACGAATACTTTCATGAAATATCCACTTTCCTAATCGTGATGTTTTTATCAAGAACGTCATTACAACTTTTTTCCAAATATGTTAAAATAATCAGGTGATCGGAATATTTTTCAAAATTTTCAGTAAAATGAATAACAAACATTTAAGGATGATATTACAATAATATTAATGAATACTTCCTACACATGTCCGTGACAGTGCTGCCAAGTATCTGAACTCGTCATCCTATAAAAAGTAATACTGATTCTTTGAATCTCTCATTCAATACCAGACAGGATAAATGCGATATCTTCCTGTTGTATCTTACCTATTTCACACCGCTCCTTATAATACTCGGGAAAAATTTATTTTCTAAAATATTTCAAAAAAGTTAATTAATTAGAATACTATGAATAGCTGAAAAGAACTTAGTATTATGCTAAAAGGGGTTAAAATTAATTATCATATTTTTTGTTAAATTTAACGAACGAGAATGAGTGTATAATTTTATATTCTGCCATCAAATTTCTAGTTTTCAATTTTTATTGGTTTCGTTCACGATCTCAGTAGTTTTTGCACACGCCCACTGAATCTCTCAGAACTGTTTCTTTACATTATTCTGTGGTTGGTAGATAATATACATGTTTCCTAACTCGTGAAGTTTAACTTTACTTCCTCCCTATCATTTTATGCTGTACTTACTGCTTTTATACCAGAACAATATTACTTGGTTCATTTTCATATAGTAACTAGAATTTTTCATGTATTTCCTCGAACAGTTACGGGTGACCTGACAATAACAAACAGACTTTCCAACTTTCAAAAACAAATTAGGTCTTTTCGATATTTAGTTGCCTTTTATACAATTTATTACTTTACCAAGTTCAACTACAAAGCTCGAGGTGTGGCATAGCACGCACTGGAGAGCCAAATTTAATCTGTCCTCTCCTACACTAATTTTGTTGAACCAAACAAATTTTCAAATTAATTTTACTATTTTACATACATAAATTACATGATTACCATGACAAAATTTAATTAAATTCGGAAATTATATGATTGAATATCGATTGTGGGTTATTTATGAGACAGTATACGCAAAATAACCGTTATTTAAAACAGTTTAGTCGTTACCACAGTCATTATCACTAACGTATTGTAAACAAAATTTTTGGCTCAAGAGAAAATAACTTTCGTTCGCGTTATGTTGTTTTAACCAATTATTGCTGGTTGTGTGGTCTAATCTACGAAATAATGAGTTCACATAATTTACACCACCGCAGTAATATTCTGAATTAGGATACAAATTAAAATCTCATTTCATCAACTAATAATCGTACAATAACGACGAGTTTTGATCAATGATCATGAAGGCAACGCAAATTTAATTTTATGTTAATAAATTCATTTTTGAATTGAAATTAAAAACTCATTTGACTGATCCTAATCTAAATGAATGTTTTCCGTAAAATTAATTCAAATGTTCCAGAATTACTTGCGATGCCTACTGAAGGTGTTCTAATGACTGATATTAAATTAATGAGATTAGGTTAACACACTATTCAACTTGGGTTACCTTACGAACACTTGAAAACCAACCTGTGTTCTGTTGAACAGATAGTGTGGAATGAGAAGTCTCACTCATGATTCTTTTGCAGTGGGAAGTTTTACAATAAAAAATAATAAGATTTAATTTCATATTTTATTGTGAGACGCTGAGTACAGTTAATGTAGGACGGTAGAATAAATAAGTCAACATTAATAACTTTATACGGACATGTTTTTAACAATAACTTATTTCACAAATTTTAATCAATGATTCCATTGAGTGATATATAACACGTGAATGTTCAAAAGGCCCATTCTAAATTACCGTATACTCATCCAGTCCCGAAGCTTCTCAATTCTCACACAGATATACTTCCTTTTCAGAGAAAGTGAATAACAATACTCTACAACAATAAACTGACCAAGAATGCAAACACTTGTTAGCGCTAATAAATAGTTCAAAAACTTTTTTTTTCAACTTGTGTTTGTATTTGAATTCGTAAAAATTGCAATATTTCGATAGATATTCTGTTATTTTCTTTTACGTTTCTTATGTTTACGGGGGTGCTCAATACGAATTTCAACTTTGTCACCTCGTAAATCTTGTGCGTTTTGAAAAAAATTCGAAAAACTTAGAAGAAAATGCTATTCCTTAGTTTCTTTGTTGATAACTCGAAATGTACGAAAGCAAAACAATTTGCACTAAATTTCCTGCAAATAACGTGATTATTTGTTTAATAAATTTTAATAATAATAATAATAAATTTATTGTCAAAAAACAGTACAAACTGCGTATGACCACGTGGAGGGAAAAAAAACTAATTTACTCTCCGGAAGCAAGCAAGGGACCATCCCATCAATTCCGATCAAGGGCCCTAAGGCAGAGGCGGATTCAAAAAATTCAGCAAAAATTCCTAGATAAGATAAAAAG
>NNCF01127806.1:1141615-1195542 GCA_002313205.1 Laupala kohalensis
CAACACAATCATGCAAGAAAATCGTTTTTGAAATTGTTATAAGTTATTTAAAAAGTGCTACAGCAATGGCGTGATTCATGCAAGACGAATTTAAATTTTATTAAAATCAATAAATTCTTTTACATTGTAGAAGCACTGGTGCAGGAGGAAGTTTTTAACCGTGGGTTTGAACAGATTCAATTTCATAATGTCTTTTATATTCTTGGGCAGGGAATTATATAGAACGATTCCCGAATGGTATGGTCCCTTTTGGCAAAGAGTGGTTGACACTCTAGGGCGATGAATATTACTACTATTGCGTGTATAGTGTTCGTGAACGAGACTGTTTCGTATAAAGCAAGGGTGGCACTTCAGTAATTCGGTCTTAACAAACACGACCGTTTCATAAATATAAATGCAGGGAAGTGTTAAGATATTTAATTCCTTGAATAAAGGTTTACAAGAGTTTCGGGGGTGAGATTTACAAATTATCCGAACTATCCTCTTCTGAATTCTGAAAGTTTGAATACTCTGACCGGAATTACCCCAGAAGGTAATGCTGTAACGTAAATGGGAGTAACCGTTTGCAAAATAAACGCAACAGGAAATACGTGGACTAACTGCGTTAACTAAGATTCGAAATGCGTAACAGAGATTGCTTAATTAGGAATTAAGATTGTCAATGTGAAAATTCCATTTGCGGTGGTCTTGATTATGGAGACCTAAGAATTTTGTATTCGTAACAGTTTTTAATTGTTTTTCGTTTAAAGAAAGAGAAACCTGAGGTAAAGATTTTGTGATACTATTGTGAAGTGACATAGACACTGTTTTGTCAGTGTTTACAATGAGACAATTTGCATCGAACCAAATCGAAAGGTTAGACAAAACTTTTTGAGCATTGGCGTGTTTACATAGTAAATTAGTGTCATCAGCAAAAAGAACCATTTTGCAATCTGATGTGGATGATGACATGTCGTTCACATACAATAAAAAGAGTATAGGGCCGAGAATTGATCCTTGGGGTACTCCGCAAGTAAGTGGCTTTGTTTCTGAAAGACAACGCTCAAGTATTTTATTTTTAGTATAGGATATTTCTACTTGTTGATATCTATCTTTTAAATAAGAAGTTAGCCATTGATGTGGAAGTCCACGAATGCCTAAAGAATGCAATTTGGTAAGGAGAATTCCGTGATCGATGACATCGAATGCTTTGGATAAGTCAAGAAAAACACCCTGAGGATTTTCTCCACTGTCTAGAGATGTGGTAACATCGTTTAAGAAGGAAAATATGGCGCTTGTAGTGGAAAAGGATTTCCTAAAACCGTGTTGATCGTCAGAGAGAATGTTATATTTTGATAAAAAATCTAGAAGACGCTTATAGAACAATTTTTCTAGGATTTTTGAGAAAGTGGGTAGTAGAGATATTGGTCGGTAATTTCCAATATTAAGTTTGTTTCCTTTCTTGTGTAAAGGTTTCACTTTAGCTCTCTTAAATATATTGGGAAACACCCCTTCCGATAAAGAACTATTAAAAATATTTACGAGTGGATTTAATATAGCGTGGGACGAAGATTTAACAATAAACTCAGGTATATCATCTATGCCTCGTGAAAATTTGTTTTTTAAGGAGCTGATGATTCCCATGACTTCACTGGCGTTAGTTTCGGAAGTGAACATAGAATTGGGTATGTGGGTGGTAATAATTGGAGGACATTGATTTGGATATATTGAGTTCGTTATTTTACCAACTTCTGAGAAGTGAGAATTAAACAAACTTGCGATGTCCTGAGGATTTGACACGATCTTGCCATCGTTTAGTAAAGAAACATTTTCTTCGCGATTTTCAGAAGTTGACGTGTAATTGTTAACAATATTCCACATGGCTTTCATCCGGTTGTTCGATTTTAGTATATGCCTGTCGTTTTCCATAACTTTAGCTGCATAGACTACTTTTCGGAGAATAGTCTTATATTTACGAAAATAATTATGGAATTCGGGTGGCTGGTTATAGCGTTTTGAAAGATAATATAAACGGCGTTTGTTTTTAAAGAAATTCCTATCCCTTTGGTTGATCCATCTATTGTATTTCTTTGTGTTAATTAACTTGCGTTTTATGGGAAAACTAGAGTTGTAATGTTTTAGGAATATTGAGATANCGGTGTTTTGGCAATTGTAAACATCTTTCCATGTTTCTTCACGCAAATAATTTACGAATATGTATTTATTTATGTCATTAAACTCTCTTGTAAATTTGTAAAGGATTTTAAGCGGTTTTAGTGTATAATTAATATTCAATACTTGAGCAAGGTGATCACTGTATCCGGCGATAAACACTTTAGAGAGATACGAGATTCCATTGTTGACTATAATTTGATCTAGCAATGTTTGAGATGAGCCGGAGAGGCGAGTGGGGTCATTTATCGTAGTAATAAGGTTGAAGGAGTCGATAAGATTCTTGAATCGATTAACTGGTGAATGTGCAGAGTCGGATGTACTCAAGAAATCGATATTGAAATCACCACATATAACGATAGACATATTTGACAAACATATCGCGCTAGAGCGTGGTGAATTTTGACCAAAATTTTGAAAAGGTCCCCAAAACTTGTTTTTCTTAAGTTGTTTGCTTACAATTGGAAAATTATCCACTTTTAGATAATATTGTCAAAAACAAAAATAAAGTACATTAAATTTCCTTCAAATTATGCCCCTTTGTAGCGTATTTTTCGAGGGACGAATATTTTAGGCGTAAGTCAACACGTCAGAGCGCTCTCAAGTTCAGTGTATCGGACGCAGCCGCTACTCTAAGAACACCTCAGCGTGAGTGCTACTTTGACAATATCCCATTTGAAGTAATTCAACATATAATTAATATGTATATATAAACTAAATAATTATCAATAAATTAGGTTCGTTGATTAATTTTTAAGTCGATTTTATCTCTTCAGGTACTATAATTTTCTGTAGCTTTTTCTGGAACTTGTTCTGCAGGTGCGAATGATAAGACTGGCAATATAATAATAATAATAAATAAAAACAATAATAATAGAAGTGCCTATATTCTGACGAGACTCAGACCTTAAGGTCTGCTCTTCCGCCTAACCATTTAAAACATTTACATTTTAAAATATAAGATGAAAATTGGGAGGATCTTATTTATATTAACAATATTTCCATATACTTCTATTACTGTACTTCTTTATTTTTTTGCTGTATTGGCCTCTTTTATTTTCCTACTATGAATTATACAGACAGAAATTGAACAGGATGGGGAAAGTTCTGGTTACGAACATTACTGACCAAAATGTTATGCTTTTCACCTATCACTGTTTTAATTTTATCCCGATTAAACCTTGTTAGTAATCCAACAAAAACTCATTTATTATAGACTATCATTATCTTAATAATATTTATATAACTATCAACTTTAATATATTTGTGTTCGTTAACACATTACGAAGGAGAAATATCGTTTTTCAAAATGTGCTTTGATGAAAGTAGCAACTTAACAGAAACTAACTTTCAACAAAACTTAGTATTCTAGAGCTACTAAGCACTGGCAAATAATTGGCTCGTTTATCTTATGTGCGTTGAGTGGTTCCATTATTTTTGAAATGGAACAATAACAGTCCAGTGTTAATCATAGCAAACGATCTTTCTCCAGTTTGTTTGCTCGAAAATGACTTCCTTTCCGCAGTTGAAATGAACTAGTATTATCTCTTTATGATCTCGTAAAATGAACTGAAGTTGAAGTTAATTCGTTATTGTTTTGGTTCAGTAATCTGGAGTTCTCCTCGTCAGTGGACTCTCGACCTCCCTCAGAAGTGGACTTCAACATCCTTCTCTTGGATGGCGCGCACCGCGGACAAATTGTTTTTACGAAGATTGTACTTTCGGAGGAGAAATTCACCAACTTGAATTTTCTCCAATCACAAACTTCATGGTACTGCCACATACAAAACAGTGTAGACAGGAGAATTATAAGTGCTCCATGGTATTATGCCTACAGACGTATACTCAGAAATTGAAGTTTATACAAACAATGAGGAAAAACGGAAATAAAATTATTAATGGGGGAAGGATTGAAAATTGAAAACAAATTATGGAGATCGAAACTAACTGCAGAACTAATTTGTGGCTGACAAATAAGCTGGGGAAAAAACAATTAAAGGTCGATTGACTTCTAGATATATATGGAATGAAAAATAAGGAGTGGTTTCATACAAATGGGTACGTAATGGAATTCATGGCAAGACATTGAAATTTTGAGGAAACACTTAGATAGACGACGGATTGTGCATGAGTTAACGAAGTAATAAGAACAGTGTCCATGCACTATGGGACAGAGTCTTGTATGGACGAAAAAGAGGGGATTTTACAAGATTTTTACACGAGAGAATCTTTGTGACGAGTGATAAAGAGAAATTGATTCCGGCCAAGAATAAGTATGAAACATATGTGACACAATTGGACCAACTAAGAAGAAAGTACAAAATTGGATGGATAGGTACAACCTAAATATCTAAAGGTGCAGGAAGGAGAAGAAAGAGATAAAGGAAAGAGACCTAGATAAGAAGAGAGTAAAGAGTCTTGCAATGACACAAGTTGAAGGTAAGACGGTGAGGGATGACTATGGCAAAAAGAAACGAAAAAAGGTACAATGACATCCCCATTCAAATGCAATTATTTCCCGTCTTATTATATCCGCGTTGACTTAAGTCAAGTTGTCTACTTTTCACGAAACTTTGAAATATTCACCAATCTTAAATCTAACTAATTAATTAGCACAATAGATTTTTACAGTTCGACGAGGACAATAATTCTGTGAATTTAAAACATGATAATATGTTGACATTTTCTTTTGGCTCGTTGTTCGACAAGAAGCATGTTATCTTCAATCCCGTGATACGGCTAACGCGTCCGGTAGAAGTTTTCTTCGCGGGTTTTGTTGAATTATTCTTTTAAATGCCGGATCAGGTATGAAGGTTTTTACGTCACTGCGTTCCTATTTACATTCGATGTAAATAACAGATTTTTGTGACAGGGTATCTAAAAGACATAAGCCGCGCATTCTCCATATAAATCCATACTAATTTAAAGTAAGGAATTCAAAATTTTGTGGCGGAAGGATATAAAAATTAATTGGCTTTGACTATGGACTTGTTAAAACGATCATTTGATACATATCAAAGTCCTTTAGCTTAGTCGCTCTGACTGATATAATACCTTTAATAGATTTGAATTTTATTTAAGGATAATTAGTACATAATTGTATGACCACCCAGATCTGATGTCCAAGGGAACAATAAAACGAATGTTTCAATCAATTAGTGATTTGCGGATTTTCAATTACGTCATTAGTAATAAATGTATTGTGGAAATCTAAATTTATCTGTACGGTGCTTCTCAACCAATATTACTCGATCGTAATTGTTATTTTCTTCTCATTACTGAAAACTATTCTTGGAATACGTTAATTATGTAATCATATGTAAATGTTGCAGAAAGTACTCAATATTCTCGTCAAGTGCACAATAACAAGATGTAAAAAATTAACACATTAAATACACAAAACTCCATCGTAGTTGAAGCTGACTGGGATGCACGTACATTAATGATACAATGAGTGTAATGGCGGAAACTTTTTGTACTCTAATTTGAATTATAAGTGCCCAGCATATTAATATAAAAGCTCTCTTGAAGCACTAGCACTTAGATCACTGAAGTCATGTAAAAAATATTTTTAAAATTTTACTTCATAATATTTATAGCTCTGTAACAACTAGTAAGTAGACAAATTAAACGACGTAAGCTGTCATTATTTTTATTTGCTTTGCAGAAATATTTTCCGGCTGCTATGCAGTCATCATGAGTATTACACAGTGGGTGCAGTTAAAGGTAGTACTTCTTACCGCACCTTCACCACGTACCCGGCAAGAATGCAACTCCTGTAACTATTAGACATTTTATCTTAAATGAACTCACATGATTTTCACAGTTCAATATGTTTAATACACGAAACAATATGTACATTACCTAAATATTTTTCGCGTGAAGATACCGAAAATCACAATTATAATGCTGTTTAAAAGACGGGATTACAATAACATTAATAATCAAGAGAAGTAAATATTGACCCTATTGTTACAAATAACGGTTTCATGATCGTTTTCAATCGGTTCTATTCGTTCAACTTACCGTCTCCAAAGATTTGGTAAATGTGTTGTCGTTACACTTTATAAAATTTTCAATAACCAGGTCAACAATACTACTTCCAGTTTCCATAAGATCTGGTTCTGAGCAAGATAATTTTTGGATATTGTTTTTTTGAAGTCACCAGGGAAATATACACAAAGAATTAAAATTATTTAAAAAAATTAAATGCAAGAAACTTAACAAATAATGAATTTTGTAATTCAGATGTACACAATTTGTTTTTCAATTAGAGTTTTTAAGATGTTTGAGTAATGTGTCCAGTGATATTATTGTTTTCAATATTAATGGGGGATTTAACGAATGACTAGTAATGTTAATTACTCAAAAATTATGAAAAATTAATGTACCTTTTAGCTTTCAGAAACAGCGATGCACCAAAACAATTCCCATCAAATTTAACCCATTAATATGTTTCATTAATTTCGTTCATTGCTGCTTCGCGCCTCAATAAGTCGGCCATGCCCAAGGGAAACAGCAGCAGGCAGTGCTGGGGGCAAAAGGGCAACACCGCGTGCTGACCCACTGAACCGGCCGGTCAAGGGCAGGACAAGGGCCAGCGACTGGAGGGTTGGCAGGAGAGGAAGAAGGGGAAGGGCGCGCCCGACCTCCATTAGTGCGCCTGGCGTTATGGATGGATGAAGGGCTCCCGATGTGGTGCTCTCGAGACTCATGCCAACGGTCAACGGATCACGCTTTTCAAAAACTCTCGGCTACAATTTTCATCCGAAAACGAAAATAAGTCTTCTCAAATCATAAAACTGACAAAACTGGCGATTTTTGCATTATTTACTAGGTTTTTTTCAACCATCGCATATGTAATTTTTTCCCCAACTTGATCCTGAATTACATCCACGAAAGGATCGCCATGTCCAAATCCAAACCTGGATATCCGAGATTCTCTCGGTTGAAAATTTCATACGTATTTCTGTAATATGTTATCCATGTATTGCAATTATCGTCCGCTCCATTTGCTAATTCTATAGTTCATATTCACTAATTCTATAGTTAATAATTTAATATTACAATTAACTGACAACGATAAATACAACCTTTGGAGATATTCTCAATGCAAAAGATTCAACGAACGAAAAGAAATTTACAAACCATCTGCCCCTTCGTGCAAAATGATTTTGATCAGTCAATTTCATTCGTATTATAAACTAAGAGTAGAATCAGTTTCTTGTCAATGCTCAAGCTCTAAAACTTTTAGCAAATTATTATAAAGGGACCTTCACATTATGATAAATTTACAACTTCATTTGAATGGTGAGAGAAGAAAATGAAAGCCCGCATAGGTCTACTAAGTTAAGATTTTGGAAGTTATAAGTACAGGGGAAGGAAGTTCATTTTCTTACTTTGTTTAGATAATACGAAAATCTTATTCCCTAATTTCTGACCTGAGAGTAGTCAGACTGGCATGATATTGAAGAATACACACCTCGCATGTCAAGATAATCGCGGATAATCAATTCAACCTTGACTCCATCTCTCACGCTGATGTTCACAAAATAGTTCATTTGAATCTAATGAAAATGGATCGGATGACATAAAGTGTTAGACAATTATTTCAGTGTCCCTATTCTGGTACTTCAACTTCAGCGAAGCTATTGATTCCGTGGATCATGATATCTTGGTAGCGAAATGACGAAAAATTGGTTTCTCTGAATCAGCTGCGTCTTGGGTAAACAATTATCTTAGATGTCGTAAACATATAGTGATAAACAAAAATGAATCATCTGACGTAAAATACTTATATAGCGGTGTTCCTCAGGGATCAATCCTTGGAATGTTATTTCTTATATATGCATATGACATCTCAGTGAACTTTTGTTCGCATCGTATATATTCGTATGACGATTTTGAAATGTACGTTAGCAGTAAGAAAACAGAGGTAAATGAACTTATGAAGAACGTAAATCATCTTAGTGTTATTGAAAACTCGTCCACTAAAAATGATCTTAAACTTAATCCCTCCAATCACAAGCAATGACAGTTGGATGGCCTCTTTCTCATAAATTCTTAGAGATCATCAAGGTGTCTCCTATTTTACTAAATAATTATCCTGTTCAGTGGTACTCAGAAGTTCGAAATCTTGGAGTAATTCTAAACAAAACTCTGACTTAGGATTGCCATGTTGAGTATATTAGTAAGAAAAATTTTTTTTCCTTCCATGTCTTGAAATGTCTACAAAGATATCTACTAATCACAACTAAAACAGTGTAGTAGTCAGACTACAGTGACATATATATTATATATTATCTACCCACTTATTGACAATTGTGATACTGTGTATACTGATCTTCACAAGAAATTAGGCAAGAAAATCCAGTCCATACAAAACACATGTATCCACTACATTTTTTATTAAAAATAAGTTGATCATGTATTTCATCACTATGAACATCACGGGATACTACGAATGGAACAAAGACGCTACATGCATTGTCTCACAATGTTGTACAAACTTATTAAAACTCGATACCCAGCTCATCTGGCTAAACAAATCAAATATTTAAATTCTCGTAGATGCCAAAATTCCCTCACTTTGTCAATTCTCAAACACAAGACGATGTACCTGAATATATTTCACATTGCCATGACCCGGGCCATGATCTTCCTTTTCGCATCAGACTGTTCTTCGGTCGCATTATTTAAAAAGACAATGAAGTCCCATATTTATTTTCAATTTCTTATTATATATTTCTAGCAACAAATATACTATTAAAATGTTTCTATCATTAAATGTATCATTTTGTCTGTACTGTAATATATCACATTAACCTCATTTATAGGAGATATTAAAGTTATTAATTCATTGGGAATTTACTTTTCATTAGGACACATTGAATTACAAATGTGATGTATTAATGTTAGTCTCAAAACTTAAACATTACATGGAATATCTGATGCAACATTTCTAATGAATGTTTATGCAACATTCTTTATGTATTTTATGTATTTTTCAATTTGTGTAATTTAATGTTATTTAGTTTTCAAGTACAAGTATGTGTATTATGTGTGTGCGGCACTATGCCGTCATCCTAATTTAATTTTTTCTGAGTTTCCCTCGATTGCTTAAGGTTAATGCCTGGATGATCCCTTGATTGCTACCCCAGAGTAAAGTAGAATTTGTTCTCCAATTTTGGTTATAGTTATTCATGTATGTATGTTTCATGTTGTCTGAATGTTTTATTTTATTAAGTTTGTTGTAAGTATTGTATGTATGCAAATAGTGGTCAGACGGAAGAACAGGCCTGATGGCTTGAGCCTCGCCAATGTCATTTTATTATTTTATTATAATCTCATACAACACATTGATATGTTGGTAGATCTTCAACAAAATCCAATCATGTTCACGTTTCTTTAATATTTTTCCTTCAAAATTAAATTTCCTCATTCAATTGTCCATTCAATACCACTAACACAGTCAATATAGTGCGTAGCCGAAATATTGAAATGATCATGTATTACCTTCTTAAGGCAAGAACATTTTAGCGTTAATACTAGCATGCATACAGTCGTGACTGATTTGTATGCAACAATATTTCAAAACATGGAAGATTTTTTATTTTCATTTAAAAATTGGTATATCTATAGAGAGGCTAATACAGATTTCTGTGTGTACATTTGATGGAGGTACATGCAATTAATTACTTTCTTGCCCAGGAAAATAAAATTACATTCCTACCATAGTCTTGCCTTCCCCCACACATAACATTATTTATTCGCAATTATATTACGTAAATTTGATGCATTACAAATATATGTTAAAGAGAGACAAAATAACGAGAAAACGATCCATTGGCTCATCCTCCCTCTTATTGTTTCCCTAAAGAAGCGGTTTGTCTCTCTCAATTAGTGAGACTGACAAAACAATGCCGATGCCATTAAGATAATGAAATCGATAATGAATCTTGCTGCTCGAAAATAATAGAAAAATCCTCCGTGGGTTCTCCGAGACAGTAAGTAAACGAAATTAAAATGCTCTTTTATGTAGGACTCCACGATTCAGGCGTCGTATAGTTAATTGAGTAGATTGTGTTATTGGCAACTGTATTGAAGCTACCTCATAGACAGGACCTTATAGTCATTGTCATACCTTATAGTCATTGTATTTTAATCTAACGGTGGAACAAGTACAGAGAAACATAATTTTAAACATTATAAAACAGATTATTGGTCACATTATAAGTCAGAGTTTTATAAAACAGATAGCTTATGTGGGTAATACGATCCTGTTGAATAGCAAAAAAAATGTATCTCAGAACGAAAAAAGAAGGGACGTATGACTTTGCAACTATATGTAAAAATTCTACAGGACGTTGGTGTTTTAAAAGTTAAATAATTTCTAGATTGCTTTGTGTCGAAAAATTATTTAATTGCTTTAAGAACTCGATTAAAATAACCGTTATTTCCTTGCAACAGACAAAATTTGGAATACAAAAGAAACTGAAAACGCATACATTATAAAAGAAAATTGAATATACTTTCTTCAAAAAAATAATGTTTCCTATCCACCAAAAGCTGTATATAAAAAGTAGTATATCCGGTAAATTAACCCGAAAGTAGTATAAAAAGGATTCTGCATAGCTCAGTAGTTGGACGGCCGGGGTTTGATCCCCGGCGTTTTCCTGGAACCTCAATGTCCAGACTGACTCGCAGGTCTAAAATAAAGTGAGTACTGGGTCTATCATGTTGTCAAACTGACCGATGTCAAACTACTTTGGTGTCAAATTTGTATTTTTTCACTTCTAAGTCCCAGTTCATATTGCTGTGACATTTGAAAAGCGAACCCCCCTCTTTCTAACCACCTTCTACCTCTTCTAACACCACTCTCTCCTACTAACGCCTCCTCGTGGGTCAAGTTGTTGGAAAATACACCTTATCAAAATAGCCCTACCACCCACTTCGTACCTCCTATCACCCTCTGTACAGAAGCTTCAATAGCACGTCATATTTCCCATTTACAAGTACTACAATGAAAATAAAAATGGTCGGAACGAGATGTCACACCTCCTAGTGCCGAGGCCTAGAAATTACGGGGCTCTACGCTCCATGAACTCCATGGGCACATCTTCCGGGTCTGTTGTGTTAGTTAGACTTTTTAACTGGTGATAACTTCATTAAGTTCTTTCAGTTTCTCTCTAGGAACCTCTCTCAGAGCATCCTTTACTTGCTACGAAGAGTAAAATGATCAATTATTAAATGTAATGAATTATTTGTTTTGTGCATTTAACAAAGATAAAAAACTTTTTTAAATAGTAAAATGTCCACGAATAGTTTAGATTTTACACGAATTTTAATAGAATGGTTCAGCCACGTCATACCTAAGAAGCGAAAATTCTGCCGGTGGGGTTTCCGCGAGATAGTATAGTGAATACAGTCAAGTTTAGTATAAAATTTGTATTGTTTTGAATTTGAGGAATTAGGTTGCTGTACACGTTTTAGCAAACTAGGAAGTAAAATTATTTCGATCTTACAATATGGTTAGATTTTCTACTTTCCTGGCTAAAAGAATCCCGGACAACGCCGCGTAATCAGCTAGTTCTAAATAAATATTGAGAACAATAAAATTGTGGGAGGTCTAGGACTGAGGAGGATAGATTGGCATGAACAGAGAAAGTAGAGAAGGCGGTGGAGGCTTTGCGCATTGTAGATTGGCATGAACAGAGAAAGTAGAGAAGGCGGTGGAGGCTTTGCGCATTGTAGATTGGCATGAACAGAGAAAGTAGAGAAGGCGGTGGAGGCTTTGCGCATTGTAGATTGGCATGAACAGAGAAAGTAGAGAAGGCGGTGGAGGCTTTGCGCATTGTAGATTGGCATGAACAGAGAAAGTAGAGAAGGCGGTGGAGGCTTTGCGCTACCTATCGGTTGTATTTTGAAGAACTAGTTAAATTAAGTTAAATTAAGTTAAATCCCAGTAGAGGCGCAAACCATGTTCACGGGGGCTAACATTGACTGTCCATGATTTAAGTCTGTGATTAACCCTAAGGCGACATTCCTCCTGACATCAGATGTTCGGGTCGAACGAAACTAACCCCGAAAAATTAAACGGCGTATAAATCATGATATTCATTTCTTACAAGAGGTTTAAAAAATCTAGGCGTTAATTTCTTCAAAATTAACTTGTACTGGCTCTAGGAGGAGTATTTAAGTAAACGTTTTAGAGTATAAGAATTTTCTGATTCCTTTCAATAAATGACAAAAAAAATCGTAACTCTCATATATAAATATTGTTCAATATATTGTGATGGAAAATGAAAAATAAAGTGGAGTCACATGTCAAAAATAATTTCAGTGAATAAATAAATGTATGGCTTGAGCACCAGCTCAGATATATATTTCACATGAAGATGTTACAAAAGTAGTACCGAAACGTTATGTATACGATTCAACATTTGAATATGTTTCGTGTTTTTAAGGATTTATGTCTATTTGTGATATGTTTTAATAAAAATCAGTTGTCTGCTTGATCTGGTGGGATTAGATGATTTATTACTAAATTGCAGACGAGATAGCTTTACTGAAATAAGTTTTCTAAGAGAAAGAAACAAGCCATAAACACTTTAGTTAATAAACAAAATTGATGTTGGGTCGAAAAACACTTGAATAGCTGCAGGATTAACCACAAATTGTCGTACTCTCATAAATCTTAATATTATTTAAAAAATTAATATCTGAATTTCCTAATATCAAATAGTTCGATAAAGAACTAACCAACAAATAAATAACTAATACTGAACTTATTATTCTGAGGTTAATGATAGCCATCCACAAACATATGCAAATTAATTTTTGCGAAGTAATTTTTTACGTTTCTTTCCTCAAGGATAGATGAACTGTCTCAATTATTTATAGATACAATCTAGTTAATTTTGATAAAGTGACCCTCTTGACAACCACGGTTTAGCATTCGTTACTAACAAACCTTTTGGTAATCAGACACGCCACAATTTTTTGTTTGATATAGACGGGAACACATTCAATATACAAATAGTATCTTCGTCATACTTAAAATAATTTCTCATTCACCCTACCATTTTATTACCGAGTTTCTGAAGAAAAATTTTCAAAGACTGTTAGTCTAATATTGTATACTTGGTAACATATTGATTGGCACATTTAATAAATCGAACAGGAAATAGTACACCATCACCATATTTAAAATTAATGCTTTTCACGTTATCGGCGTCGGGCTGGAAAACAAATCGAGGAACTAAATAAATTAATAAAATATAACGTACGGAGTGTAATAAAATTAATAATAATTTAATAGTCTAACGACAATCAGAAGAATATTACAAGAGTGGAATAGGAAATAAAGTTATGTTATAAGCATCAGAAAATTGATATGGGTGTCAATTATGATTCGGGAGTTAGTAGTTCGCAAAATAGTGAAAAGATGTGTTGAAAAGGTAATTAGAAGCAAGAGATCAGGAAACTAAACATATCTGTAGTAAATAAATTTTTTTTGTGGGGCTTTAGGGCTCGTCAACATCGAGGTCATTAGAGCCCTTGTAGTAAATACATCAATTCATAATAATTATTATTTTTAAATAGTTTAAAAGTTCGGAACATATTTCTGTACACCACACCAGTTTGCAGTGGGGCGGGGAGAGTTCAGAAACAGTCTAGACACTGTTTTAAAGGTGTGAAAAGATGGACTGGGGCAGTTTTCTTTTTCGAAATCTGATGTACTAGACAGGAATATTTCTCTTATTACGAACACCAATCTGAATATATAATCTTCATCAATTGGATCATATCTGAATATTTCAACACGGATATTCATGTGGTTTTGAAAGTAAATTGAATGTGAATATACTGTAGATTTCTATAAAAGACAGAGACACGGTCAGTCTTCATGACAGATTAATACAACACTAGGACATGTGAGGGCAGAGGAACGAATAACAAGAGTTTATTGTTCTCGTGTAGAGACGATGATTCATAGTGATATGTAGCCATTATACTGACACACAAGGGTCTGACCGGCCAGAGGGCAGGTCGGTGGGCCCAGACCGGCCGCATGATACACCGACCGGTGGAGCGACATTTTTTTCTTTAGTGTACCTCGAGGACGATGTCATTTGTGTACTTTATATTGCCTCAAGAACAAATTTATTACTCGCCGCAGGAGACGCAACATCGCCAAAACCATCTTAACGAACAGCTTTCGGAAAGTGGATCCCCACATGCCATTCAACATCTCTACATTGCGAGTGAAGATAGCATATTCTTAAAGCATTCCGGTGCTTAAAGTATTAGCACTGATTTTCACCACGCGGCTGAAAAGGACTCATGATTTAATCAATCAAAACTGGATATTATGACCATTTCTTTATACAATAACCACTCGAATATATAAATGCGAAACACGAAAGCGTGTCTGTCTGTTTGCTACATGGTCACGACTCAACCACCGAACCGATCGTGATGAAGTTTGGCAAGAAGATAGCCTATGTTCATCCTGAACATCTAAACTAACTTTTATCTTTTAAATGTGTGACAAGAAAGGTAGAAGTGACTTTTAACGATAAATTTGCTTACTCTGTCAAAACAGTTAGAGACGGGTGACAATTACGAATGGCAATATTCTTTACTTCAAAGAGTTCTAAAAAATGTCGACGACAGCATATGTCGATCTACAAAATATAACCTAAAATATCGAAACAATATTATTAAAAATAGAAGAGTTAAAATACTTGAATTAAAAAATCAATCACAATCAAATTTAATGGGTTATTTGTTTTGTGAATTTATCAAAAATGGAAAACGTCTTTAAATCGCAAAATTTAGGTGAAAAGTTTAGATTTTACAAGAATTTTAAGAAAATGGTGAAGCCACGTCATGCCTTGGAAGCGAAAATTCGATCGACGCAGCTCCCGCGAGATGGTGTACACAGTCAAGTTTTGTATCAAATTTGTATAATTATGAATTTGTAAAATTAGGGTGCTGTACATGTTTTTAAAAACTAAAAAGTATTTTGATCTTACTATATAGATAGATTTTATTATTTCGTGAGTAAAAGAAGATAAGTCTATAGAAATCCGGGGCAACTCAGGGAAATCAATAATTACAGTATGAATTAGAGAATAATGTTAGTTAATCTGAACAATATTCGAGGCCATGTTAGGAAAAAAAATTATAATTCTAACTGATCTGATAAATTTACTAATGTTTCAAATTGTGATGAATGAATATTTGTAACCAATTCTAGACACAATTTACTCACAGAATTTTGTATTATATTGATGGTAGTTTCCTTTCAGAAAGATACCCTGCAAATTTTTAAACGTTTCAAATGTTTAACACAAAGTTTTATCACAAAATCATGGAAGAAATAACATTGGTATTGAGGGCGTAGTTCAGCTTCGAATGATAATTAAAAATAAAATGATCATTACCATTGACATACCTAAATCAGTGAGTCGCTTGACTCGTGAATTGGTGAGTCTAATTTTACTCAGAAAGGTCGGAGTAATTGGATGATATTAGAGTAGTATTCAGTAAAGATTTAGGCCTAACGTAGTCAAAGATCCGGAGCGCTGCACAGAGACATTTTACTCACTTTCGTCTTTTCTAAGTCGAAATAATTCGTTTCTACATATTACGTGACCTTGATCATGGTATTCGATGGCCAACGCACAATATGTTACTATACTGGTATACATATAATTTCCGGGTATTTATAATCTCGTGTCACAAAATAATTCCGTGGTTCTCATTGACTACATTAATATAGCAACACATTTGGACGATTTTTTTCTTGTTATTGATAAAAATGTATAACTACTATGTTGATATATTGATTTATTCATACTCACATGTGTACAATATAACTTACATCTTCAGTAGTGAATTCTTTTATGATAATGTGTTATTTAAATTCTTAATTTGTCGCTTTCACCAGTTTCATTACACATTTATGGAGCTTATCGAGTTTCTTCAAGTTTTGATTAATGATCACAATATCACCAGAATATAAAACGTTTCGTGACATTAAATATCACACTGAAATATTGATATATACTTACGCCGTTTGTATTGAAAACAATATGATATTTCCAAAAAGTAATATTAGAAAACACATTCTATAATGAATAAACAGCATTCTAAAATATTTCTTTAGAAGTAGATAATAGATTGATAGAATTGAAAACTAGTTTGGGTGCAAGTGAAGTAACACATATAGGGCATTAAAAATATTTTCAATTTTCTACAAATCATATGAGAGTTTTTAAAACTAGTTAAGTAGCGAAAAAGCGCGAAAGTATTGAATTGTTACTACTATTCTGTCTAAATCGCCGTCGATGTATGTAAGAAAAGATAGGAACTGATTTTCGAAAACATGAATGAAGCCCTTGAACTCTTCCTAAAGAACTCGTGTACCAAATTTTGAAGTTCGTTCTGCGCGGCATACATAAAAAACTTAAAAAATAATAAAAGTTAAGGTTTTTCAACAATTTCGAACAATATATGGAAGGTACATTAACCAAAACTCGAGAATACGTGAGCTAAAATTCTTTGCACTAGGCAAGAAAATCAAAATAAGTTTCACATTCAATAACAAAATATCAAAAACGAATTTTAAAACAATTTTTTAGTGGTGCACTCGTCCCTCCTGGAGAACGTGAAGATCGAATTTCGAAACTCCATGTTCTTTCTTGGGATTTCTGCTTTCTGCGAGGTTCACTAATAAACATTAAAAAAAATAAAAAAAATTAAAAGCCGAAAAATTGTCTCGTCATTTTCTTATGCTGCACCTATAGAAAGCGTATGCAAAATTTCAAAGCTTTAGGTCTTTCCGCCCACGCACTACGCGGTGGACACAGACACAAAAATTCTGGAAACAAGATTTATAGATTTAAATTTATAACTAAATTTTTTAAACAAGTAAAAGGTAGGTCTCTACCTATTTAAAATAATTGTTTTTTACAATTGAAAATGACATTCTCCACCCGAGCAGCAGAGTTTCATAGTAAAGAACCCGTGATCCAAATGTTCATGGATCAAAACCACTCTTCTAACATTTTACATTAAAAACACATAATTTAATTACAAAATTCACAAGAGTTAAGCCACGGGTATTCAACTAGTAAAACGCACAATACAAACATTAGATGAACAAAAACCGCGATATGAAGAGAAAATGTTTACAATTAACACACAAAGGCTTCAGCAAAATCTTGTAGACCGTGATTGCCGATATAACAGTTTAGCATATTACAATAACATCAAAACTGAAAGATTTCCACATTTCGTAGGAATTATTTAAGACTGGAAACATTTTGAACCCTATTTTTTGTAGTATTTGTAAATGGGAAATGTAGCGTGCTATTGAAACTAATCTACATGGAGCGATAGGAGGTAGCAAGTGGTTGATAGGGCTATTGTTAGTAGGTGGGTTGTAGCCACAGCTATATGTAAACTGGGACATTGAAAAGCTACAATTTCTTTCTGACCTCACCAGGAGTCACTGTAACGAGCAAGCATGCTAGCCCCTGAGACATCGGAGGAGCATAAACCCTAATTCTATCTATTCTAAAATTTTCTTTACTTTCTCCTGCATAAAAATACATAAATGTGTATGAACTTTTTTCGAATACAAATGTCAGTTATTATTGTAATATGTTATGCACATTTATAATTCTTTTTAAATTTTAACGTCACTCGCACTATGATTGTATATTATTCAGTATACTCTATTCTACGTGCAGATGTATTAAAGACAAACAATTTATTATACACCACTGATATTTGCTTATTTTATTTCTACATTATATTTCACTTAAAAATTTGTACTGGTATATTAGAGTAGTTTTCGCATTTTATCTTGTATGTTGTAGATATGTGCCCAAGGATATAATAAACCTGAAGAGGAGGTCAGAACCTCAGCCTCGAAACGTTGTTGTTGTCCTAGTACCATAGTAAAATTGTGAATTTTAATTAATCATCAAGTGATTATGTGATATATTTATATCAGAGGTGTTTAAATAAATTTATAGTTATTGGTTCAATATTTATCATCAATGCTTATAGTCTATTACCCTTAGTTAAACTTAGCAAATGGTGCAGAATTAAATTTTCCGAATGCGTTAAAAAAATTATTCTACTTCTGTACAATACCTTGCAAAGGTACCTACTTTTCGCCATGGATCAACTAACTACAGTAATTGACCAACAGCGGCAAGCTGTAACAATTTTCACAATAACGTTAATAAGAGAAAAGTTTGGACGACTAAATAATAAAAACTCATTTTTATAAACAGACACATGAAACATTTTATAAAGAAATAAATAGATGTAATAGATTTCTGAGCCTTCCTCATTGGTATTGTGCGGGTAGAGTTTCTGGGTTTTCCATGTTGTCGTCATCTATATGTTTTAAAACAGTCATGAAATATTCATTAAAACATTCTACATCATAGTTTACTTGACATTACATTGCATGGATTTCTGTCCGTAAGTGGCCCACAAAGCAAACAGGTTTGGATATGAGATCCAAATTCATAGGAAGGGAAGGATTTCTCCAAACTTTCGGATGTGATATCCCATCCTTTGGATATGACATCCCAATCTTTGAATGTGCTATCCAAACCTTAGGATATAACAGCTCTACCTTATCCAAATTATAAGGTTGGGATGTAAGGTTGGTTTGAACTTGGATCTCACTTCCATACTCAACTATTCACAAAAGCCTCCAGTAACCAAATTCAGTATGGCTGCCTCATGCATAATGCCAACTTCTACAAAATAAACTCTCTAAACTCTATCGCGTTCATCTTTACGTCGCTAACGTCATTCATATGAGCTGATGTTAAGTAAGGTTAGTGTCCTCAACTCCTTTGATATACCAAGTAAGAAACAATTTGTCCCGCTATTAGTTAAATTAAACATTAAGTTATCGCATTGCAAAAAAATAGCAACCCATAGAATTCATCCTCAGTCCTCATGAACAATTTACAAAAAAAATTATGTTTCATTCAGTGTAATATTTTAAGTTACTGCAACATTCTTCAATAATTCACTCTGTGACATATCACCTTCCTCTGCTTCTTTCCGAACTTCTAAAACGCGCTGGTGATGCCGTGATGGTTCTGGGCTTCCGAATACAAACTATAGTTTTCTTATCATCACGGCTGTGTTTAGGGGGTATATTTTTACTAGTCGTCATTCTGAGCGACAAAATAAAAGAATTCGCGCTTTCACAAACAAAGTTTCGTAAAGCACAATAGGACAAATCATAAATAATTGGTATGGTTTCTATAAATATTAACCCTGTCACAAAAGCGACTATTTGCTACAAAAGATTACAAGATAATATATAGCACAAAAAACACTGAAAGAAAAATTCGTTCGACACGCTTATAACACTACTATACCAAAATATATGACTGAACACGATCTGAACACAATGGTGCACATATGTAAGAAAACAGATCTTGCCTCAGGTTGTCGGTACTAAAACTATCCAAATGTACTGCCAACGTACACGTGAGAAACATGTAATAATTATATAATTTTCCCTATGGATCGATGGAGAATGGTTACGTTGGCTATACCGTGTATCAATTTATCGGCCCACACAGTTATCGCCGACGTTGAGCCGACTTTCGACATATTTTCACGTCGAGATCCGAGTCGATGGACGACGTCGATTATCAACGGCGTCCCGACGTTGTATTTCCCGGAATTTGAAGTCGAGATAACGTCGTTATGCGGCGTCGAGACGACACTAATAAACTACGTTGTTTCGACGTCGAGATCGAGTCGAAGTTCGGCGTTGAGATGACTCCGTTATACGACATTGAGACATCACAATTATAATAATTATTATAATAGTGTATGCGTCTCCGCTCCCGTTAATTGTGGCACATTTCTCTGTGGATGGTCGGAACCACATTCGCCATTCTGAAGTTCCGTCTTTCACTGCCATCTGGTAGTGGAAGTTGGAACTCCACTTGGGAGCATTATTCGCCAAGAATAAATATTGCCGACAACATCCTATTATTTATTTGTTTCCGGAGATTACTATTTTACGTGTTTACTATTCATGGTACCAATAGAAGGACAGAGTAGTATAAGAGGATACTAACTTAGAATTTATTATCATATTGCAGTAGTTTAATGGTAGCGTATTCGCCTAGAGATACAAAGGACCCTGGATCAAACCACAACGTAGGCGGACTTGAAAGATGGAGGTTGTAAAACAACTTTCTAATAGGAATGTGTGTTACAAACATAGAATATGATTTAATAAAGTAACATAATATCCATAAAAGTTGTAATAAAATTGATATTCAACATTGTCAATAAAGTAGTGAGACGACATTGTTTTGGCGTCGTTAAGCGTTTTTTTACGACGGTGAATCAATCTTACATGCGTAAGCATTGGCAAAGTCTTCACGACGTTTTTTTGACGTCGTCACGACTCGGAATTTCTATGTTTGAGTTACACTAGAAGAAAATAATTAAATAATTTACCATCAAATAAAAGGTTACCATCCACGTATGATCATAACTACGTATGTGGAGGACAATAAGTAAATACGAGCTGCTACTTTACAATAAACAAATAAACTCCGTGCTCTTCAGTTCATATTTATTTTTCATCGCTGAAAGCATAGGCGGAGAGGATTATACCTTTTCTTTCAACGTTCAGTGGAGAGCATAATTTTGAAGTTGTTAGTATAAAGAATAATAATTAAAAAAAACTTCGTTGTAAACTGCATGTGACCTAGTGGGGGATAATAAACTAAGTTACTCTCCGCAAATAAGCAAGGGACCATCCCTTCAATTCCGATTAAGGACCCAAGGGCAGTGGCAGAATTAATATTTATGAAAGAAATTATTAAATGAATACGCATTGTTATCCATATTCCAATATGAATCGTTATTAGATATTATGTGTAGCAAAAATTCGAGATTAATAAAACAAATATATTAATGACATTCCCGCCCGTGGAAAATCCGTCACTTCCCGAAACCGCAACTACCAAAAATCCACAACTACTGAACGTGCGATCTGTTCCGGGCACTTTCACATAATTTCTGCCAGAGAGAAATATACATGTAAGAGTAGAGAATTGTTCAAAATACCCAAGTCACTAGCATTCTTCATTATATACAAGAAGATTTACGTCAGCAGAAGTTGTTCTTCGCAGACAACTTGTACCTACTAAGGTAGATATCATCAACGTCAGAGCGCACACCATTTGGAGCAATAACTACCCCGAGATGAATCACTTTGTCAAGTCAGAAGAATGCACTGAAGAAGCTTGAACTACGGCAAGACATTACCACAGCTCTAACATTGCCTCCATGTTCCTTCAACGCATACTCTGAGAATCCTCGTAAATTAGTGCCTCAGATAACAGGATTGTCTGTTGTATCTAAAGCAGAAAGCTAATAAGACTCTCGCAGTTACACATACGGTACGGTTTCAAGGGGGTCCTTAAGGAAACAGTTATAGTCCTAAGTTAAAAAGAAGTATAGGGTTCTACCGAAATAATGGAGAATAGTCCATTCTAAATATATAAAAAATATCAACCAAAATCAAAATTACTTCTCTATGAAACACTATTAATATTGTTTTAATTTTTAAAATCACGGTTAAGTACATTAATATATGTTTCCGAACGTAGATTACTGATCCTAGGTTTTCGGAAGGTAACTGACAAATAAATTATTCGTGTCTATGTCTACGACTGTCTTAACAAACAAGGGTAACCGACAAAACGTTGGTACATTTTTATTATTTTTTATTATTAACTAAAAATTATGAGTCTTTATAGAACTTTTTTGCAGCCAAAATCATTTTTATAGAACTCTTCTCGCATTACTTCTATTTCTGCGTAATTTTCTCCATGTCAGAGTGTGCTTGTAGTGTTCAAAATTTTAGTTTGTTTTAAAGAAGTTAAGAAATTTTTTTCATATTTCACGATAAAGCTGTTATTACCATAATATTTATTTGTAAACACAGAATGATTCAATAAGAACAAGTACCTCGATTTTTTCAGAATCAAAGAAATCGAAATTCTGTTTTCAGTCAGAAGACAATGATTTGACGTATTCAAATTTGGGCCTAACCGAGGCACCAAGGAGATGTGAGGTAAGGATCATTCTTTTAGACATGCTTCATATAAGTAGTTATTTAAATATTCTCGATCAAAGCTGTGAATTGTTTAAACGGGTCAAATGATTTTCACTAAGGTCATACCTTAGTGAAAACTGGACTTTGATATCTTTGTCTATTTAAGGTTTCGTTATTATTTTTACACGGTATACTGTCCTTCTCGGTTTTAATTCAATCTTGTGATAGTTTTATTTTTATAATTTTCCAGAATTTACCATATCTTTATAAAGCTCGATAATTAGTCGTTAGTTTAAAAAAATACAAATTATGATATTATAGATGAGTGCTGAAAGAGAAAACTTTGTCACAACTATGAATCACTATCATCCATAAAAATCTCATTCATCTATGAAAATCACAGATATCCAAGTCCTCAAAATCTAATTACAATAAATTATAATATATACTTGAACTTAGGAACAGGATATACAGGCATTCGGTTAATCCAAAATGCTACAAAACTCCAATAAAACTCTACAGTCAATAGAACAGACACCTAATCTAACCTAACCTACAAGAACTAACAGCTGCCGGTCTACTGCAAAATAATCAAAACATGTCCAACCGTCGGGACGTAAGTATGTGTGAAGTATCTTAAACACTTTTGAAGAATTGTGTAGCTTATATATTATAAATTATTAAAGATATGATGTACGAATATATGATTTATTTTTTTATAAAAGTTTCTCTATTACCGATCCTTTTCAATATTTTGAGTACAAAAATCAAGATCTTGAGTTTCCGCCTGTAAAACAGAAGTATATACTTTTTTTCATGTACATTTTACTTTACTGACTGTTGTAAAGCATCCCGAGAAAATATTCATTGCATTAAAATATAAAAAATATTATGATTTAGAACCCAAAAACATCCTAATAGCATTTCCGAATATGCAATTCTATATGCATTATATCGTATGATTTGATTTTAATAATTTATATTAAAGATATATCATAGGGCTAAAACAACTCTAAATAAAGTTTTGATACAAATTATTGATTTTAAAATAAAAATAATCCATCAATTAAGTTTTCGGAACTCTTAACAATTCGTGTGTTATTTATTCTTTTGTTCGAAGAGCGTGAGAAATTGAATTGTGAGTGTGATAATCGATGTAACGAAACAGCATTGCGCATGGACATTCCTGCTGCGTTTTATTGCCAATCGACCGCTCGTAAAAAAAAGACAAAGAGGTCGCGCTGGTGACATATCAATCCCGACCTTCCCAACCGTTTGGATTCGTTCCCCGCTAATATTAGCGCGGTCGCGATTCGCAGTTGTCGCAGTGATTGCACGTGGAAGCGGTTCTTGTGGAGATATTTCCGATAGCGGCTATCTCGAAAGAGGTCGCTACATAATTTAGCACTTGAAAGTTTTGCTCCGTTAACTGTCTCCTTGGCACCGTCGACGCAGATAAGAGGGTGCGGGTTACAACAGCTGCATCTAACGCTTGATTTCAGCGTTAAGAATCTCCGGAGGTATGGTATGCGACATACCCAAGGTGAACAGATGTCTCAGTTTTTCCGGGAGTATACCGGTTTAAAGGCGTACATATTTCCTCAAGATCTTTTTCTTGCACTTTCCAATTAAATGGTTTTATTTACATTTTCCGTCATAGTTGATATACAAGTACAATATGATCTATTAACACACACACAATACATTAATAGATCAATATAATATACATACAATGCAATAAATAACAATGAACTGCTTCCGGTAAAAGTTCTCAAGTTAGAGCTCACTTTGAACTACTAAACATTCAATTGATAAAATCAAAAGTGTTAATATTAAAATTATTCAATGGAAGCAAAGTGTCTATAAAAATACTATGTGGTTACAATTAATTTTATAGTCCAAATACCTTTGATTACTCTTCCAAAATACAAATTGTATGGTCAAAAAAATGGCTACGTATTCAAATAGAATCTCCAAATATCTATTTAGGGCATTTTTTTTCTTTTATATATTCAGCACATGACTAACAAAGTTAGTACTCTAATATTATATGGAAGTTCACGGTAAATGTATTCAAGATCATTTCTCTTCTCCATGAAGGCGTAGATTTTCTAAGAATGTCCAATATTATCTCGTGTAGCCTTACCCTTGAATCATACACAAGACTCTTGTGAACGTTCTGAGGCGTGCCTCATTGAACGACTGTGTTGGAATTACATCATTGGTTCCTAATATTATGAGCAAAGAGGAATAAAATTTTTGCATCATGCTCAATTTTTGAATTTTTTTCTCTTTTTTATCAGTAAAAGTAGTAATAGTGGCATCAATCTTAAAAAATACAACGAACAATTTCGGTCATATAATATTCGGTTTGCAACAACATACTAATATTTTTGGACCGAGAAACTAATACTAATAGTTGCAAGGAAGAATGTAATGATAAAGCATATGTGAAAATGGAAAGGAGTGAGATTGGGACTTCTGGTGAGGACAGAAGCAAAACCTTAACCTTAAACTGCCAATCTGCAATAGCTATAATATACAAGCATAATAGCTAATATAATATATAAGCATTATAGCCAATATCATGCTTTAAATTGAACGTTTCCACACGCATTAGTCAATCAAACGTTCTTCTTGGGTTAGAGATGTATTAACAGCATTATACACATTGAACGAACATGGCATTGCATAGCAGATTGTATGTTAAATGTTCGACGAAGAAACTTCAGCCAATTAAATTTAGTGAATAGATAGACAGAAAGTCTCTTCCTTCAATATTACATCTTAACATTGTAATTAAGAAGCAAATTAAAATAAAAATTCATCGTACGAAGTAAACTTAAAACTAATATTTCGCGTGCAACGAGAAGATACGTTTCATCATTACATCAAATTTTACGTTACATTCAGGGATAAATAATTAATATACAAAATAATTGGACGACAGCTTAGTTCCTGCATTGTACACAGTGTAGGTTGCACTAAAATGGTTTGCCAAGTACGACAACAACTTAGATATGTATGACTCTGGCATTGCCCGGAAGAAAGCGACAGCAGGACGCTCGAAACGTTAATAGTTCTGTCTACTGAGACGCGGTTTATCCCGGAACACCAAATATAGAAATAATTCGAGTTGTCAGACTTTCGTGTTCAATCTTTTATGTTAATATATAAATATTTATATTAATTATATCTTCACATCCAAAATTCTTCGCCCAAATTATGCGGTTAGGCCGAAGAACAGATCTGATTACCTAAACACTCCCTTTTTCCTTACTTTATTTCTTGTCGTGTGTTCATCATTCAGCATTCATGTAAATAAATAATTAAACAATAAATTATATCACAACATCATAAAAGGAAAAATAGAACAATAGAATAAAGTTGTTCACTCCGTAAAATATTCAGTTATGACTTTGAGTGAATGATTCGTTTTACCAGCAGCTCAATCAGGGTTGTAAAATTCCCCTGCGTCAAGTTTTGGTCATTTTGTCAGCAAGAGTGGTTTGAACAAATTGAAAACAGATTGGTTGTTGTTTTTTTACTAGATTCCCACGGGATATAGCCACTCTGGTTGTAGTACACAGTTTACTCAATGCAAATAGATTACTATTTAAAATACGAATGAGTTTTTAAGGTCAGTTTACGGAGAGAGAATAACCGGTTTTCATTTCACATTCGACGTCATGTTCAATATGGAAAGAATAATAATAAGTTTATCTGAAGAAAAAAAAGCGAATTGTGTGATCGAGATATATTATGCCGTATTGAGAGACAAACAACAAAAGGAAAAATAAAAAAATAAAAACATAATTACTTGTTTGGAGAGATGTTACATAACTAAAAAATTCATTCTAATCATCCATTCTTCGTCATCATAAAAATAGTTTGGAAATATACATTGTAATTACATGAAAATTGAACAGGAAGATTTTAATATGCTTGCACGAAGAGGACAAAATGTTGGAAAATATTCATGAAGAGGACACGAATAGACAAAAATAATGGACCCAATAGTATTTGAAGATAATAAATGGATAAAAAATTCTTACTCGCACACCTTTTAGCCTCCGAACGCCTTCTCGCCGAATAATTCGCGCAAAATTTCCGAGCCCCAACTCGTAGAAGAATTCCGAGTATCTACTCGCAAAGCAGTTTTGAGTACCTACTCGGGAAGGAAATCCAAAAACCTTCTCGTAGAGATAGATCGTACAATTTTCTAACTATTGTGAATTAAAACTGTCATTAATGTAATTTTTCATCGTAACAAGCCAAAGGATCACAAAATACAAATTCCTTGATTTTATTGGGAAAAGAAATATGGTTATCAATACGATAAAATTTCACAAGTTACCGATGTATGACGCCACATTTCAAGTATTATACACACCTAACGGAAATATAATTATAAAGATTATACTAGAATTAAAACCTTATACTACCTATTCTAGACGACTCACACTTATCTCACATATTTTATGAGAATAACAATCGTTCTAAAACGTCCCTCAGTTCAACTCCAAACTTGAACTCTTAGTATTGTATAGAATACAACCTAAGGACGTTTTATGAGCATAAGTCGAAAGAAGTTGAAAGAGGAAATTGACATTTTCAAATGAAATTGCTCGTCATCAAGTCATTCCGGTAATTTGAAACTATAAAATGGATGTCAGAGCTTTTGCAAACATGCCATATAATTATTTATATTCTTTAATTTGCCTAATTTGATGAGTTAAATTACCCGTATAAAGAAGTAAAATGTTTACGTAAATTAAGGAGATATTTTATGCTTAGAAAAATTAAAATATCTTCAGACACGATATACACAACATACTCCTTGTATTCTTGTAATCCCTTAAACGTGTACTAATATTCCTTGTCACTTGCCTACTTCATGTGACAATATTTACATCACATAGTTGACAGACATACACCGTCAGCATTAGGACATCCAATCCATTTTATTGGGGAAGGATTAAGTTTAGGTGGAATGTTGGATTACAAATCACCGAACTATCGTTCGTTTAAAGAAGCGGATAATTACAGCAGAAAATATTTTCAGTGAAAACAGTGGAGACGCAATTATAAATCCGAATTTGTATTTAATTTCTTCTTTAGTTTATCGTAATTACTCCAGAACTGTTATGAAATGCGCAAGTACCCATAGAAACTGAATATAATGTTTTTGTTCTTAAAACATTCATGAAATGTTGAGAGATAAAAATAGGAATAATATTCATAGTCAATAAGCAATTTTCTCCTTCCAACCTCGAACTGTTTTCTCATAAAAAACATAAAACTAAATGATATAAAATTTATCTTCAATTCCAAAGTGATTGTCTACATTCCAATCCTCTTTAAACACTAATTCTAGTATAAATAGTCATATTCCATATTCGAATCTATAAGTTCTTAACCAATTGCTTCCTCTAACACCAGTCTACAAAAAATGCTAAATTCATTCATTTACTAGAGTAACATTTATTTGCTGCGTACGTTTATTTCAGTACTTCCCCGCTGGGGAGATTCCTTAATGGTGTCTTTTCATTTTAGCAAAAACAACCTCTTCAGTTTTCTTGCTGTTCCTTCCTAATCTTCTTTTCCCGACAATACAATTTCTCAAAATATAAATGCAAGACATACGTTTACAATTTATATTCTTGTTCCATTCAAACGAAAGATTATTTCTAGTGATCTTCCTTACTTGCAGTTTATTGATTAATTTTGTACATGTTACCTCCGTCCACGACTGAAGCAAATACAATATTCATAAAATTGTTCATGGTATTTTTGAGTTGCTAAGTTAAATGCAAATAGAACATGACAGTTTACACTTGAACTAACATGCATCTAATTGTGTCGACAAGATCCCAACCCTTTCCTTTAATATTCTATTTATTTTCTTCCAATATTTGTTAGGAAATGTGTCCAGAGACTATGAAGAATTCTTATAAATATTAGTTATCACTTATTTTCTCGTAAAAACAAATATTTATAGTTTATTCTGTCATATGCTCTGAACTTTCCTATATACTCTGAAAAAATTAAACATACCTTGGTGACTCGTAACGCCCGTGAACTTAACGAAGGTGAAATATTTGACCTCAAATATTGTCCACTGGCTTATGAGGAAAATCTTCTAACTGGGATTTCGTTCTTATTAGATGTGAGACATTGGTATCATCAAAAGGCACCAAGAAAATTTTGGAGTGAACCCGTTTGGCACCATCGAAAAATACAAGGAAGGTTACAGTTTCCTCTAGTGAGTAACACCTACTCATGGCATTGGCGACAGAAAATACAGGCACAAATAATTCTGCGATGTTAAGAATCAATTCCTTTAGTCTAAGAACATAAAAACATAACAATAAATAGAAATTAAGTCCAATGTTAATTATTTAAAAACAATAATTTGAATATCACCATTATTTGTAGATTATGAATGAGGTTTTGTTAACAATAAAAATAAAAAATCCAAAATATTTAACTCAAGTATCAAAGAAATGTTATCCAAATATGCCACATATAAAACATGTTAAGCAAGTCATTAAATTAACATGTTTTATGTTAATTTAATGACTTGCTTAACATGTTTACATTAAATTAACACGTTAAAAAATTAAAAAAATTCCTGCCCACAGTTAATAAGTAAAAAGTTATGAATATTCTATTAGTATCATAATACGTAACTCCATTGATAAACGGAAATAAAATACTCATTTGATCAGGGTCACTTTTTATGCCCCAATTATTTGATGAATATAGAAAGACATTATGTATTAAACAAAAATTGCAAATCATGCAATAAAAACATGCCAATCATGCAAAATAAACAATATGTTTATCCAATATATAATTATTATACAATAAATGTGTACTTACACCCTACGATATGTAGGTAAAAATTATCTTCTATTTTTTCTGAATAATTATTTTTACTTAATTCTCGTGAAATCAAAGACTTTTGTTTTCGAAATAATATTTATATTCTATTCATTCAAATATTTTATTTACGCTTTTAAGAAATCATGTTAAAATTTATAAAAATACGCCGCACGATCTCTTGAATAAAAATAAATTCTGCTGCTTCCACATATTTTTTTATTTTTGTAAAAATTTTATCTTAGTTCTAAAAGGGAGACTTTCTCATTTGCAAATTTGCGATCTAATAATTGCGTCGTTTGAATAAATCATTCGTTTGCACAGGGTCAACAAAACACATTTCAGAACCAACGTATTCCAAATGCATTTGAATATAATATATTACATGTTGTTGAACCTTTTTACCCATTATTTAATGATACGATATATATTTGGAAAAAAATATTTGGTCAAATTTTATTACAGTCAAGTCACATTTTGAAATTACATTTCTCAAAATAAATAATCATCTACATAGGCAAAGATTAATCAGATATATTGTACTGTACTTCATACTCGGAACATATTTTATTACGCTAGCTTCTGCAACCATTGAAACAGAAACAGAACTCGTAAAATGCAAATGGAAATGTGTATTACATTTGAATGAATTGAACATCCATGTTGTTTTAGCGGTTTGTACGTTTAACTGAGTTATTTGCTGGAAATCGATATAGCAAAATAAGAAAAAGAAAAGGATTCTAAAGACTTTATTATTCTGCATCAGCAGATCTACCCGACGTTGCCCAGGATTTGAAAAGAAATTTACTGACATTCATTGCTGGACATTCAAAATTATAAAACAATTCACATATAAAACAAAAATTATAAAAAACGTTTCATTTCTATTGGAATTCTAGGGAAAAATAGATAGTGTGAATGAATATATTTTAATTTGTTTTACCCTACAGAGTGTATTAGAACTCCTGTCAACAGGTCTGGATATTTTATCCTCCACGCAACAACAAATAAAACTCACAAGTGAGTGAAACGCCAAAAAATGGGTTCTTATAAAAGACATCAACAGGAAAACGATTCTACCTCCTACATCCACTATGGACTTAAATATCGAAAATTCCAAAATCCTGTTTCAAGATATTAAAATTAGCAATGTTGAGGCATAAAAAAACAAGTCGATATTTCAATCAGTTCTTGAGTCATACCGAAAAAAGCAGATATTAAAAAGTAATGAAAAGGGGGGATGGGGTACATTTTGAAAATCTCAAGAAGACAGTTCTCTTCTCAGTATTTTGAAGGTTGTGTGTGCAAATTTTCATCATGCTCGGATTAAAAGTGTAGATTTGTACAAAAGACGTAATAACACACATACACACACCGCTCAGACACTTATCTTTATATAGAGAGATTACTACGAGAATTTCTCCAATAGTAAGTAAAAAAATGTGGCAGGGTGATCATTAATGTATTATTTGTTCAGTTTTTTGTGAGTAAGGTGTAGTCGGTATATTAACGTTTAACGTATTTAAAAACAATTTATTTAAAAGTGTATAGTACCCGTTACGCACTATGAGTAGCATAGCATGGTTTATAAAATAGAACAAAAGTACTTATGCTGGTAAAATGGATTTCCATATTGATAAAGGGCAAATTATTATTTCCAATCATTTATTCTAGTGAATTTTACATCAGTTGCTCAGATTTTTGTATCGCAAACATTACGGATAACTATAATAGAAATAGCGGTCAAAACGTTGTGAGTTGGTATACAAATTTTATTTCTTTAAAAGGTCGTATAAAATATTACTATATATAACTCGGAGAATATAGAAATGAAATGATTGTCTGCCTTTTATAACCTTGATACTTCACTAGGACAGTTCCCTTCCCAAAGACCCAAAACCCTTGGGGTTGCTCCAAGCGAGAAGTACTAGAGCTAAAAAACCTGTCTAGGGGGTGAGCAGATTTACCCCTTTTAGTACAGGTAGCATAACGTCTAGTCTTGAGAGCTTGCCCCACTGCCCGATTTCAACATGAACTGCTAAAGGAAACGGTTCCATCCAGTTATCCCTGCTTGCAGAGCATGTGAGATCAAAACGGTCAAAAGGAAGATCTACTACGGTCTAAAGGAAGAGACATCTTCCCGGAATTAGAATTATTCCGGTAATGAATGTAAGTTAAATTTTTATTAGGTCATTTAATTTGTGTTTAATTAATGTTAAAAATAAAACATAGCTTCCCAATTTACCCAGTTATATATGAAGGGTTCAGGGACATTCGAAAAAATTAAACTGTGAGTTATCTGCCATAAAAGACAAAATTCTGCCATAAAACTGTCGGAGGTGAAGTGTGAGAGCAAAGATTCGTAGTTTTGTTCTTCAATTGTGCTTTACACGATAATAAACATATATAGATTATTGGATGTTTCCAATAATACTATATTTATACCTCACTGAATAATGAATCAATTTGAGACAGATGAAGAAACTTTCACGGGGTTAAAATACTTGATAACGTAAATCTGTAATGATAATTTCAACATCTCTCATAATTTTCAGCACTATGGAATTTGAACGAGGAACTTACTAAAGGAAAAGTATTGCAACAGGCATACTTTGTTCATGACACAAAATTATTGAGGAAGACAACCTTGACTTTAGGAGTTTTTAACACATGGATGGGAAACAAGATATTATTTTTCCCATTCCACATAAAGGGTTAAACTACCTTTGACATAACGCGCATGAATTAGGGATTTTTTTAACCTTCATTGTTGTTTTAGAGTATTATATCTAAACCATGGAACAGCCATAATTATATTTCGTAGTGTTTATCTCGTCACTGAAGAAGTTTTTCTCTGTTTGGTTTCAATCTATGTAATTAAAAAAAAAAGTTTCATATTTGATATTTGGCGGAGTACTTAAAGATTATCTGTGACAACTATATGGAAAGATGATGAACCGTTCAGCATATATCAGACAGAGATACAGTTAACATTTCTTTTAAATGATGGCAGACGTCATTAAAATAATAGGTGCGAGAAAAATACACGAAATATGATAAACCCTTCAGCATGCAAATTCGGGAAAATTACTATTTTTATTATAACTGCTGAGAAACCGCACTTTATTTATTTTTTGTATTTTCTGTTCTTAAAAGAACTGCCATATGATGTCATCATTCTCTTCCCCAGTTTTCCTAAGATAGCACGATACATCTAACACTGGTCCAGCTCCCGCCCCCCTTTAGCAACACTGAGCAGCTGCCGTTCTAGGCAGTGGGTGTCCCCCCCCCCACCACCACCGCGAATGTTACTTCGGACGCGCCCCACGCTTCAAGCCGTAGCATCGATTAGCCCACCAAATGTTCGGCATGTTTCTCCCTAGCCTACAGAATGGGAGGCATCCAGCTACCAATGTCCGTACTAGGCCTCGCACCAGTGGCGCAAATTCTGACCGGGGGCGGGTTGAACCTCCAAAGGATAATGCATTTTTTAAGTTATTTTATTAATTCATCTCAATAATTTGAATAGCAGTACAACCTTTTTTTCGTTGTCTTGTATTGTTTTATATAGGCATCACACGACGTTTTAATTTCTTGTTTTGAGTCATCAGGTGTCGAAACGTCGTGTCTTGTTCGTATGGAACAATAAAAGTATCTACGATAAAAGGTCGTCCAAAAATTAAACTTAAACGTGATAAACAAAATAAAGTAACTATTATTAATATATTTCTTAATGGCAATAACATGAAACTAATGTCTACAACAATCTAGTCTTTCATTATTTATTTAATTAATTATATAGTAAGCGTTAATTGTAGTAGAATCTAGTCTTTACCTGAATTCTGATCCACAACCCATTAGAAGTAGATCCTATTTACGCCAATATCGGTGATATCGGTGAGACGATACTAGTATTCATTTTTAAGAATAAATGAAAGATGTGTTGTCTACTAGTAAAATATTTATTCAGATAGTACTTTCACCAGCTTAGCTGGCAACTTCAGTCCGACAATGTCAATTATCATTTGCCCTGTGATACTTGGCATAGTGAGACTGAAGATGCCAACTAAGCTGGTGAAAGTACTATGGGAATAAATATTTTACTAGTAGACAACACATATTTCATTTATTCTTCGCAAACCAAGGTTATGACCCCAATTTTACAACTTACACATAATGCCATTATAACTGCAGACTGAGTAGAAAAAAATACTTAATTTTTATAAAAGAAAGAGCATCTAATTTTGTGAGGACATATGATTGTGAACACGGCATATGCAAAATATGAAGAAAAACAACAGATAGTAAATAATACTGCGTAAACGTCAAGTAAATGTAAAAAATACGAGATTTAAAGAAACGAACGTCACAAAGAGAAAAAAATATTCACAAATAACCTTGCTTTGACGTAATTACGTATTTTGCAAAGTTAGGTTATAATATAACAGTTAAGCAACCGATGTTACTACGAGTATAACTCCAGTTTCATTAGTTCTCGAAATTCAACCAAAAGGTCACAAGGTCTAGAAGACAGCGATGGTTGAATTTTAACACTATCACAAGAAATATCTATAAGCAAAGGTACCACAAAAGAAAAAAAATTGACACTAATACAAGGTGATTGAGAACAAATATCATCATGAAAATATGAAAAAGACAAAGAGTTCACTTTAAAATGCCTCTAGACGTTTTGTTCCCAAGAGTTAGCCATATCAAGACACACGACGTGAGCTTGAGTTCGATGAAGGTCCCTGCATGTTTACAAAGAAGTGTGGAGAGCATTCACTTGTTACAAGCGTTTGACTCATTCAAACATCTGAAGTACCATAAGACGGAAACAATGTCGTGTGGATGAAACGTACGTCGCAAGATGAACAATGTGAGTAGAGAAAAAAGCATTCTCTATGAATTGGTAGACGTCTTGAAGAACTTGATAATTGAAATTACTGCACTTCAATTTTACCCTGCTATTTTCATAATGTCTCAGTTTTTAACATTTTAAAATATTTTCGTACATAATAAACAAGAGATCTGAGATTAAGATTAATTTATTACCGAATATAGATAAATTGACTTAAAATTTAACATACAAATTATATAAAACCACATAAAATGTGAATACAACACTACCTTTCTTCTCTAATCACGTGAGCTAGTTCGGTGCGAACTACAGACTAAACCTCAGGTGGATTATATTTATGATGCGATACTTCAAATAAATCTTTTACCCCTCAATTAAAGAATCTGTGGATGAGACAAAACTGAAGAATTGGTTTTAATGTCATTTGGACTAAGGATTTGTTACAAGACAGCTTGCGACCTCATTAACTTCCTGCACGCAACTTCCAATTTTAAATTATGTAGAAGATAAAGCTAATTTATGTCATAATTTAAGAAATTGTAACATTTATCGTTATTCTTTTGCAGCGTTATCGAAATATATCGAAAAATCTACCATCAATCAAAAAGCTGATGTTTTGGAACTTCGCTAGCGTAAATTTGGAAATATCTGAACTGACTCAAGAAATCAGACGTAAAATACATCCGTGAAAACCGCTGGACCGTTTAAGAGAGAAACACGTTCAAATATTTTGCCCTCTCCTATGATTAATATGACAGTGAAATGGTTGGATATAATATATTAATGCGGCAATTATAGTTCAGAACAAGCAAGATTATCCAACTTGTTGAGACCCTAAGTTATTCTAAGTAAAAAATTATAATAGGGAATATACGCAGAAAACGCAGCAAAATAAGCACTGCAAAATTTTACTGCTCGAGAAACACATATTTATTGTGTACGGAAATGATTGAACATATATACAAAATAGTACATCTCCCAGAAATTACTTTTGATTTGAGAAGATGATGAACCAGTTTGTAGTTGGAAACCAATACGGAATTACCCGTCGCGCAAATTTCGTTTTACCAATTTTAACACTAAATCGTCAACTGTATATTCATTTAAGGACATAATCTAACTCTCAAGTTCAAATTCACACGATTTAAATGTTTACCAACGTTAAAAAGTAAAAGAAAAAACACTGATAAGGGTTGAATACATAAGGCTGTAGTGAAACCGTGTCATCATGTCAACATGCATTCCGAACTCCAGTTCGACTCATTATATTTGTATTCTTTTGTTTTAATTCGAAGATTAATTTTAGTCTGGCATCAAAAATCTTTTACTTTAATATTTTCGATACATCATGATCGAGATTCATCTAATATTTACAAAAGGACATTATATTTTTATTTCATGAGTTAGTATTTAAAATTTACTTTGACAACCATGTATCAATCAATAATTTTTTTTTAATTCAAAATAAATGCAGATATCAATTAATAGAAATAATGTACAGTATTTATTATTACAATCGAATGTTTCGAGTCCTTTAATTCCACAAAAGCGATATATTTACAGATGACAGTTGTGCTGTTGAAAACCAATTCTTAGAATAAGATTTAAATTGGTATGACAGACGAGTTAAGTCTACTAAATATTTCATTCAATGATCACCTCTAAATTTAAGAAAATTAATTAAGGAATAAGTGAAACCTATTCAATACAATCGTAACAGGATTCGGAACTTCAAAAACAACACAGAATGAGAGAAACACGTAGTAAAATAAATAAAATAACAAAACCAATATTTAGTTTCGAAATTGCTATCACAAGAAATAAAAATTTCCACGCAATGTCATATTCGTCAAACTACGTACCGAACTATTTTTGTCTCAACAATAGCCCTATTTTTTCAAGGACTGCTATAAAATACTATTGCCATGCATCGTGTGGTATTGTTGATGCAATTACTGAACGGGTTTCATTTTAATGTTGTATTTTTACACCGCTTCAATTTATGTAGTAGGTGTTGGAACAGATTAATACACGAAGATCCCGAGTATAGGAAACCGGGACACGTCGTATACTTTACTTCAAGATTAAATGACTTAAGATAGACGACCGTCAAAATTATTTGGTATTCATTTCAGTCATATGTTCCTCTGTAACACAATTCATGATATGAGACTTAAAAACTTTTCAAATTAAGTCCTATTGTACTCATTATGTAATATGATTTAAACCCATCACTAATTTGCACTAAAACACATTTTAAGTGAAAACTGAAAAGCGTTATTTAAAAACCATAATCAAGTCTCACGAAGATATTAATTTAAAATATATTACATATATTTCATAGATCTCTGGAAGTCGGGATGAATTTTCTCTTTATAACAAGAAATTTTCTTTCGGAAAACAAAGTATTATGTAATAATACATTCAAGAGAACAGAATCTAAACAATTTCTTACATCTATGTCGATTTTAAACTGATGTCCGTAGACAATATTGAATGAAAAAAATCGATATGGAAACAAGATTATGTAAAATAATAAATTTTTAATATTATGGATGTTCTTTTATCCAACTTCGCGTTCAATTGAAAGCAATAAATTATTTATTACAATTAGGCCTACTTTTGCTTTATTATTTTACAAAGATGTTGATAGGAAAAGAAACTGAACGAAACTCTGCATTAATTCAACGTCTTCAAGATATTAAGATACAGAATAACAACCCAAAAAAATTCTAATATATTTTCATATAACTAAAATATACTGTCAGCGCCCTAAAAAAATCTTAGGAATATAGATCATCTTTTAAACACACAAATAGAAAATAAGTGCAGTCAGTAAGTAAAAGTAATTAGTAACTAAACTAACTAGATAATATAAATGAATGATTCAAAATTATTCAACTGCGATAAAATAACTTCTATTCGTTCATTAAAAACTACCGCTCAAAACTTTTGAGTTTCATGATTCACAACTCAGTGACACAGTATGAAAAAAATACAAATAATTAAATTTTTTAACCTCAATCAAATCTTTAATAAGCATATTCTTCTACTACGCTATATAATACGCAATAATAACTGTCTTACTTTCACTGCGTTATACATCAGTAAGGTATAACTAAACTGGAAGAGAATCCAAAACAAAAAAACAAAAAAAAATATTCTTACTAGAATTTTACACTTTTTCATTTCACACTTCACTTTGATTGTGGCGACAATGCATCCTAAAACATTCGGAAGAAATAGATCGGTTAAATTTGACTCTTAGTTATCGAGAAATCAGATGCAATATTTGGTTCCCGAATAGACTGATTGTTTAAGCCAAAAAAAAAATTATTATTCACTATTAAAATAAAGGTAGACGATATTTATTAATGCTGCACATATATTAAGAAAACATAAATCGAAGAAAATAATGTAACATAATTTAGTCCTTTTCCATGTTTAATACAGTAGGGTGTCACTACAAAATTACATTGCATAAATTTTACTTAGAGAAATGCTATATACTAACTTCCTCTAAAGTAGATCAACCCTGTATCTAGAACCCTCACAATTGTTTGTCTCATTGGTTCCACTTTCCTTTTATATTGCCATATGGACAGTATAAAAATATGTTATTTAAAAATACTCAAAAATGTTTCATATTTGTTTCCAATTGCCCACGTCTTTATTTTTTCCTCCTACGTTTCTTCTTTCAAGACTTTGAATCATAAATGTTGGATCATACTAATGTTTTAATCCCAAAATCACTTCATACATGGTTCTATTGCATGAAGATTATGAGAAGGTACATTTTGAACTCGAAATTCGAATCATTATTTCAGAAGAAATAAATTACTATTTTTATGTTTGGAATTGGATCTATTTAGTTGAAACATTTGTATATTATAGGAATCGTTTAGTACAACGAACTTCGATGTAGATCAAATCATCTTAATATGATGTTAAGAATGGTTCATAAATTTTACTACAAAGTTAATAGTTAGCGTTAATTGTTCATACACTTCCAAGCTTAAGTTCCTAGTAATCTCTTCTTTTCTTTATGCTTGCTGAAGACGAAAAGTGAAATACTTTTCTGATTTGTTTTCTTTCAAAAATTCTGCTCATTGCTTTGAACAACATACAGGGAAATTAAAATAATTGTAAATGCTTTGTTTCAAAACAATATAACAATGTTCTACTTCATATGTCAACACAAGTTCATACAAAATTTTTATAATTCTAATCAAAAACAAACAAAAATGTTACGAATATATAAACCATTTTTTCAGGAATTCTATTTTCTGGAAGTTGAAGCTGACTATACATAGTAAAACTAAAGAAAAATCACTCAATTTATCTGGTCTTCCACAAACATGTTCTTCCGAAACCTGTGTTTGGTAAGAAAGTTTAGAATAAAATAAAAACTTTATCTAGTCACATCCAGATTTCATAATTACTCAGGTCACTTTAGGTGTAAATCGTCCTTGACCATTCCGACATAAATTTATGCCTACTCCTATTCGTAACACCCAAACACAAGTCTTCCGTTAAGGATTGCTACCGTGTCCAAACCCCACCTGCGCCCACCACTCTGAAGCGAGGCTAAAAGGGAGGTCCTCATACCCGAAGAGGACTGGTAGCGAATTTTATGAAGGCAACATTCCAAGGAGCGGACGCAGAGACATGCTCGTGCCCTCGCGGGCCGTTCGTTCGACCGTCCGTCCGTCCCTCCGTCTGTCGGTCGGTCGGTCCGTCCTACAGGCCGCCGCCGCCGCGCCGCCACCGTTGCTACGTTCGGTCGGTCGCCGGACGCGAAGGCCGGCGTTTGACTCTTCTCGCGC
This sequence comes from Laupala kohalensis, assembly GCA_002313205.1. Classification (NCBI taxonomy): domain Eukaryota; kingdom Metazoa; phylum Arthropoda; class Insecta; order Orthoptera; family Trigonidiidae; genus Laupala; species Laupala kohalensis. The sequence goes on from NNCF01127806.1 coordinate 1,180,479, forward strand.
AAGCCGGCCGGCCTCCTCCGCAGCAGCCGCCGTGCCGTTGCAACGCCCTCCCGCCGTCCCGCTCACTCGTTCGCCTATCGACCTTGGCCGAGCGCTTTGCCATTGTGTGACTTGGAGGTTGAGGTCTCTCATACTTCGTCCGGTTGCTGCTTGGAATTACTCTTCTGTAATAAAATAAATTGGATACGTGCGAATGACTACTTCTAAATTGATAGACAGGATATCGGTTGAGTGTATTGAATATTCATTCTAAATCCTGACACAATCGAACCCTCGTCATTCTAGCCTCGATAACCAGATTCCGGTTTATACAAGGTTATTGACATCTAAAGCTACAAATGCTTTCGAGTTTGAAAATTCATTCATCTTTAGTAAAGAAATTCGCTTGTATAATTTTCACAAAGTACGAAGAAATTCAGTCATGTAAGTAAATATGATAACACTAGCATTTTTGTTGGTAACAAATAACTCTTCAGTGATAATAGTTAAGTTGGCATAAACCGAAGTTTTAAGCTATACATGGTAAAATGAGCAATTATGATTAAATTCCAGAAAAATAAGCATTGTCGTGTAAAACATTCACAAAATAATCGCTTAATTTAATGCTAGTACTATATTTCGTAGGTTAAAGCGAATGAAGTGAGTTGACTTCTCAAATATCCTATGTATTGGTTAGAAATATTGATTATATCTTACATTTATTACACATTCGAATGAATTTGTAAAATAATATTTAATGTACGACTGTGTTATGTGTAATGTCCCCGAAACCCTTGTAAACCTTTATTCAAGGAATTAAATATCTTAACACTTCCCTGCATTTATATTTATGAAACAGTCGTGTTTGTTAAGTCCGAATTACTGAAGTGCCACCCTTTCTTTATACGAAACAGTCTCGTTCACGAACACTATACACGCAATAGTAGTAATATTCATCGCCCTAGAGTGTCAACCACTCTTTGCCAAAAGGGACCATACCATTCGGGAATCGTTCTATATAATTCCCTGCCCAAGAATATAAAAGATATTATGAAATTGAATATCTTCAAATCCGCGGTTAAAAACTACCTCCTGCACCAGTGCTTCTACACTGTAAAAGAATTTATTGATTTTAACAAAAGTTAAATTCGTCTTGTGCTTTATCACGCCATTGCTGTAGTACTTTTTAAACAACTTATAACAATTTCAAAAACTATTTTCTTGCATGATTGTGTTGTCTTATGGCTCATATTAATTTAGTTTTATGTGTACTCAACATTGGCACGTTTGTGTACATAAATTCTGTAGCCCCATCCTGGCCCGGGTTTTTCTCCGGTTTTCCTTCGGGTAGAGGCGGATTTATCATACAGGTTCTCTAGGCTTTGTCTAGGGGCGGGTCTATTGTAACAATAAATCGTGAATTTAGTGTTATTTCAATTTTTAAGCACTATACTCAGAATAATCTATAGTTCGATAATAACTTACATGTAATTTTTTGCTTAAAATTACAAACATATTGACATTCTATTAGTATTATAACTCGCAGCTAACTTTTTATCTTATCTAGGAATTTTTGCTGAATTTTTTGAATCCGCCTCTGCCTTAGGGCCCTTGATCGGAATTGATGGGATGGTCCCTTGCTTGCTTCCGGAGAGTAAATTAGTTTTTTTTTCCCTCCACGTGGTCATACGCAGTTTGTACTGTTTTTTGACAATAAATTTATTTATTATTATTGTTAGTTTAGATCTGATATAGTTATTCTATATTCTATTACATTGGTGTCATCTCCATCAGTTCACACGATATCCCGGATACTAATTTTCTGATATAGTGAAATAATCACATCATTGACTAAATAATTAAAATACTGTGTTAATTGTTTATCAATAACTCGTGGCAGCCTAAGAATGTTAAATAATTTTAGTTTAATAAATAAACGTTAAAACATATGTTGTACGTACACCTAAACCGTACATAAACTACAGCTTAATTTAAGTAACAGTTAAAATTACTATTTTGTGAAAATAATCTACTAAAATATCTAGGAATAAGAAAATCTGTCAACATAAATCCTGTGTTTAGGTAATTAATTACACGAAACAAAAATTGGAACAAGGACACATACCAACACAATTTCCATAAGCTTTAGATACGGAAACTACTCGACTTAAACAAAAATATAAGTAAGCAATTAAGCAATGATACACGTTTCGCAAGTAGTTACAGCTCGAGGAAACCCAGTCATCGCCCTCAAGTGAGGGGAGGACGAGAGGTTAATGAGAAATGTTTTTAGCCTAAAACACACAGAGCGCACCTTTTGCATGGTTGAGGTAGGGTTGACGCATCCTTCAAGGTTGCTACAAAGCATCTTCACTGACTGACTGGAAGGCAGGGCAAGATCAAGATCCGTGGATCACTGCGTCGATACTGGGAATCGTTCACACATTTTTTTATATATTTAATTTTTGGCCTAGGAATTTTCTTAACTAAAATATCAACTTTTTATAAATATTTGTAAATGGTAAAATAGTCTGTTATTACACTCATTACAGGTATTATTCTTTCGAATGTTTCGAAGATCCATTATTGTGAACGATTCGTTTTGTACACAATGAACGGCACATCAAAACTTTAGCGTAAATCCAAGATATGTACGTGTATTTTTATAATTGAAATAATTTAATTCACTAAAAAAATCACTTTTTCAAAAGAATTAGTATTCGTGGTCCAAATCACAAAACAAAACCGGGAGGTTCATCGCATCGAAGTCATCGATCGTAGCGAAGCTCTTGTAGAGGGCGTCCGACGCGAGACAAGCGAATCGATATCGTCGACTTCGAGACGCTAAACACTGTTACATTCTCCACTTCCAAGGCGTCCTCTGAACACGGATAGCGCCTCCGACCACTTCGGAAAAGACACGAAAGCACACTTTGAGCGACGCGCGGGAACAATCGAACGACGCCGCGACGGAAAAACCGGCGTCGCGCGCCACGACACGTCTTTACCCAGCCACCTCGCGGCTGCGCCGAAGGTTTGCGCTGTACTGATGAGGGCTACAAGGCGAGGAAGGTGGCGAGGGAGGCGGCGATGTCTCTCGAGCAGTGGGGGAGCGGAGTGCTGGACCACGGCAGCCGGACTCCTCGACCGACCAATGGCAATGCGCGCCGTTCAACCAATGGCGGCAAGTGGACACGCGCTCTCATGCACTCAAAGGGGGTTTGCTTTGCACGCGTCAACACCGCCCTCGCTCTCTCATTCTTCCTCCCCCACCCCTGCCATCCCTCCCTTCCACCCTTCACAACCCTTAATATCCGTCGCCAGAGGGTGTTGTAGTAGAGGGTCGTCCGTTTCCACTGCGTCACAGACGCAGAGCACCTGTTGTGAGTTGAGGCCGGTCACGAACTGTTAGTGATGCACGAAAGGTCGCGTGGGGACTGATTTGTTTGGTGAATTGAGGGAAAGCATACGTTATTAAATTTCATGCCAAATTTTGTACAAATAGAATAGAAAGATCAATACCAACAAAGCAAGCTCTTTTATATTCTCTCCCTCCATTCTCGAGTTTCACTGAAACAATGTCAATGGTTCTCTTCATTGACAAACGTCTCTTCAAATAATATTAACAATATTACCCCTAGTTTTAGTATATACCCCAATGGAGAAAAAGAGATAAGGGCATTTCAAGGGTACTTAAATGTCCGTAAATAAATTATATTTAGGATATCTCTGCAGAAAAGTCCGAGGTTAATCTATGGTCAAAGTAAGTCAGTGATGAAATATTTGTTCAGCCATAGGGTTCAGTGAGGAATGCCATGCCTCAGAACATGGCGTCATGAATTAAGATCTGAAATAATTTTTTCCAATAATACACCCTTTGGCATAACAATGTATAAAATTTTCATATTTTTATTTCTTTATCTCTACTTCTTCATATTGATATTTATACTATGGAAATAAATCTGGGAATAAATATAATTAAAACTTACCAAAATTACACCGAAGACCAGTTTATATTACACCGAAGACCAGTAGAACAAGTACATGTTGGGTCTAAAAAGGTCGGAAAGCAATATTTCATGGCATTAAAAAAATCTTTCTTCCTTCTTAATCCAAAGGTATCAAAACCCCGCTGCAAGAAAATTACTTTGCGAAGGAGTGTCAAGACTTCTCGAAAAACTAATTCTACTTAAATTGAAAATGATTGTCCCCTTATTTTTATTTTTTCAATGTTTATTTCCTTCTGTTATTTATTTAAAAATAGTCAACTATTTTATACGGATAAATTGTATAAAACGTTACACATACTAAAATATATTTTTTGGATAGAAACGCCCCGCCTACCCACTGGCTAAGTACGTGGGTGCTAATAAACAGCACACGACTTTCATAAACTGTACAAATTTTTGTTTTGTGACGATGGGGGTTCAAATGTGGTGAATTATAATTCATTGTCACATTTATGTCGTTCTTCTTTTAGTTCACCCCTTTCGAGGCACAGGACTAACGCACACTGAGTCAGGTCCTTAGAATCTTGTGAGTCCAAAACTGTTGCAGTTTTCAAAAGAAATTGTTCAACCCTTTTTAATTCTATAACTTAACCAAATTTTACATATCATAAAATTTCTAATAATTTTACCGTTTAAATAAATTAATATTCATATTCCAGGGCAAAATCATATCTTTTGTTACTCAAATAAATAATTTCCGATTGAAGGATTTAATTTTTGTGTATTTTCCCTGTGCACGAAATGACGAAAAGTCTACGGCCTTCAGATCGATAAAAATATCTCCTAATGAACATTTTGTCATTGTCATTGTCATTTTTTTATAAGACTACACGAAACGGTTTTAAAATTTATTTTACGATACAGAAAAGTTTTCTATGGAATCGAAGTCAGTGGGATGGATATCCCGTTCAGACAATGGGGTTGACCAGCTTAGCATCTCCCCTAAACATGAAGAATAGGGGAGGATATGTACTGAACACGACTACATACAGCAACCTTAATGAAGATAAAGTAGTAATTAATGTTTCTTTTCTTTGTCGATTATGGAAAAATTATTGATTTACGTTACGGAGAAGTAATGTAACGATGAAAAAACATAATTCTATATTTTTACAGATAACGTTATTATGGTTCCATGGTTCCAAAAAATGAATTTTGCATCCGTTTGCCAAAGCAATACAAACCTTATCCTACAAGCGCAAGATATACAGAAGATTCGCGCATATCCGGCCCCTTTTCCTATACGGACAGGGATAATTTGTTTTAAACAACCAAAATCAGTGAATTTATGTGCCAACTAAAGAACTAAAATGTCAGTTTAGAGGATGTAAGGAGCTGGATTAACAGACATGATGAAGAGGAGTTGGCGGGAGGAGATATAGTGGAAATGGTTAACTATAGTGAGGAGCCGGGAAACGGGAACGACGAATGCGCAATCAACGCAGAACAAGGTGTCACGTTTTCGGTTCTTCACGAAGGAAGGAATAAGTAATTTACATGATATAAAGACAAAAGAAATATTTGAACGGTTCAGGAAGTATATGAACGAGATAGAACAAGAGATATATTGAAGAATTAGGGGTGAAAAAGGAAAGAGGACAGAACAAAAGGTGAGACAACAAAATGTAAAACGACGTGACAGCTAACAAACAAAGAACAGACATGGATGACAATTGACAGTTAGTGAGTGACTAACGTAAGTAAAAGAGAGAGAAAACAACAAGAAAGCCCTGCAATGGCAATGTTATAGGTAAAATGGTAAAGACCGATCTCTCAATAAAAAATGAAAAAATGTGTCACAATTTCGCACTAAATTTATTTCAGGGAGCACTGGACTACATTTCACAATAAGAGGTAGCTACTCCGACAGATTCTATAAGTTTAGGAAAGCGACGAGATGTTAGTGCTAAGAAAACAGCTGATACAAAGAAGCAGAAAAAGAACCATAAAATACTTTTTTTAAAATTTTAAATGCAGTATCTTATAATTTACAATACCCACGTAAGATTAAATTGAACTAAGAGAGATAAAGGTAAACTTAAGTTGAAGTGGACATGTTAATTTATGCGAGCCAGTTTAACAATTGCTTGTTTAGAATAAACCTCCGACATACCCAGTTATTTCACAACCTGGTCCTGCCGGAAGCCTCAATAGGTCGAATAGGCGAGAGTGTACTGTATCTGTGGATTGTCTAGAATGTCTCAAATAATTATAATTAAATTCGCAGCATAGTTCATTACGTTCGCAGACGTGTTGGAGACGGTAGTGGCTCAACACGATGATATTAACCCACGATACAAGTGATTACACCTACGTTAAGCTAGCAAAGAAATTGTAGCAGAATTCAATATTCTAATCATAATCAATTAGTGCATATTTAGTGCTTATAAAGTGCACAAGAAAAAAATTAGTGCAGTGTTCTTTTAATTGTTATAACATTTTTCACTAGCTTAATATTAACATCTCAGAAACAAAAATATTCCATTATATTTGAATGCAATCTATAGAAACCTTTAGTGTTTGATTAGAGCTACAACAAAAATACACATCCGACCATGATCAAAAAAATTTAAACAAAATACCAAAAAAAAAAAAAAAGAATAAAAATATTGAACTCCTATATCCTTTATTTTAAGAAAGCACTTACAATTACATTTACACAATTCCAAATAGCGCTCATTACCTACCTACAAAGTGCACTACATTTTTTTTAGTGCAATAATTTTCAAAAAGGTTATAAACTTTTTCCGTCTACTATTTGAGCTAGCAGTGCATCAGGCAAAGAAACGTAATATCTTCATGACTGCTTTCAAACTACGCAATTGTTTCAGCGCTTAACCTCTACTAATAAGAAAATACACATTTGGTATTGTCACATCAACAAATTCGTAGTAAAAAACGTAATAAAAATATAATTTTTCAAATGCATTTATATATATATTATAGAACAAACACAAGTAAATGGCACATAAAGAAAGTCCTCATAATTTGCGTAATATGTGAATTAATAAAACGATTAGTGCAATAATTTTCAAAAAGTTATATATTTGGTAGTTGGATACGACGATTTGTTTATGACTTAAACGTGATATTGTGCAATCGTCAGGATGCGATAACTTGTAACTGTGTTTGTAAAAAAAATAATTTTTCTGTTAACATGTTTCTATCAGACATGTACAATTGGACAAGTTGTGTATTTTTCTTACGTGACCATGTTGCGTATCTTAGTCATACAGATGAAAATTACCTCACGTTTCCTGTGTTAGCCTGAGAAATACGAATAAAGACAAGTAGGATTTAATGTAAAAATATTGTTCCAATGATTCCTTTTTTTGTGAACTATAAGAGGTTGTTAATAACAATTCATAAAACAATACTTAGTATTTTCCTTGTAGAAGAGGTAGAGCATTAAAAAGTTTTTATTTTGAAAGCAATCATGAAGGAATTATCCTTCTTTTCCTGGTGCACTGCTAGCTCAAATAGTAGACGAAAAAAGTTTATAACTTTTTGAAAATTATTGCACTAAAAAAATTTAGTGCACTTTGTAGGTAGGTAATGAGTATTATTGGGTAATGTGTAAATGTAATTGTAAGTGCTTTCTTAAAATGAAGGATATGGGAGTTCATTTTTTATACTTTTTTTGGTATTTTGTTTATAACATTTTTTTGATCATGGTCAGATGTGTATTTTTCTTGTAGCTCTAATCAAACACTAAAAGTTTCTATAGATTGCATTCAATTATAATGGAATATCTTTATGTTTCTGATATGCTCTGCTGGCTTAATATTAAATGAGCGAGAAATGTTATAACAATTAAAAGAACACTGCACTAAATTTTTTCTTGTGCACTTTATAAGCACTAAATATGCACTAATTGATTATGATAAGAATATTGAATTCTGCTACAATTGCATGGCTAGGTTAATGTAGGTCGTGATTCTCGTAGTGATATTCGCTCACCGCTTGAAGACGCCACTGCGTCGAACTGCTAGTTCTCACCTTTATTCGCGACTGTACGATATTAGACTGTGACTCTATTTAAAATTTTTACCCTTTACTTGGAAACGGATCTAAATTTTCTTGAAAGCTCTTTTGCGGGTAATAGAGAGAGTAGGCGTCGATAAGGAGGGTAGTAGAAGCGGAAAACTATCGATTGTACTATCGATCAGCATTAATTGTTAATAGCAGACTATCGATAGTTTTCGATGGTCACATTTGAATTCTCCAACGTCCCTCCGGAGCTGTAACCTAGTTTTCCTACAACTATGAACACATGAGCGGGATGGTTGTAAATCAGAAGGATCAATTCGATTAATGAAATCTCTTCTTTGAAACTCGACGGTAGATATTTGAAAATTTACTTTTTGCAATTAGGTTAGTAGAGTGGGAGGAAATTTCTGTTGTTTTTTTAAGACATTTTAATGGCAGAATAGATAAATTATAGATTATAAAACATCTTATTCCCGTTAACTGTTAAATACTATTCAACAGTTAAAACTAAGGAAGTCGATATATCCGTTTTCGTTACCTAAAATGCATGATTACAAGTACAACACGTATTTTGCAGACATTTTCTTTTGTGGGAATGTTTTGTGACTTCTTTGTATCTGAGTTGAAATTCTCATATATTTGTTTCACTGTATTGTTTATGTCGTCTTTGTGTGTGCGTGTTTAGCAATATTATATACTACATACCAAAATTACATGTATTTCTTCCAAACAATTTTCAGTTTTTCAAGCCTTGACAAATTTTACAAAATTAGGAACCACTCATATACTGAGCTGACTAAATTATCGAATAGTAAAGAAATATATCCGTCAAGAAACCATATTAAAGGTAGGTGTTGTCAATTTGTCTCCGCCCCTAGTGGGTAGTAAGGGTTGGGTGAGTACAACTAGTGCATAATACAAAATTATTATTTCAAATCATATTTTCGATCTACGTTCTCTTTGTGGAGACTAGAATAAATAGAAGGAACAGATTGATGAGATGACATTATCAATTTAATTTCTGTCACAGCAAAAATTACAAGCTCTTGTATGCACGGAATTGAAGATCCAAATTCATCTGAAATAGTTACGCATTTAATATTAATTCTAGTAAAAACATAAATAAATTACAAAAGTTTGAAAAAAGTTGTGTTTAATTATCAGTAGGCAAAAGTATTGAGACAACTTTATGAAGTGAAAGGTTGATAGGATCTTGCAGATCTTTCTTCGACGAAGGATTATACGTTATGAATCGTCACGTTTGTGTTATATTCCATTCAAACAAAAATAGTACCCAGTAAAGGAAAATATACCTTACGACCTTTCCTTGGACGATACAGAATATAGGTTTTGCGTTTTATTTCAACAGGACTCGAGATTTTGGCTATCCTTAGGTGAAAAAATTGTAAAAAATATAGTACTCATTTAATTTCAGAAAACTATATACTACGATATATATTTTGATAATGCCAACTCGTATTTATATTCTCGCTGATTTATGCAACACTTCATTTTGTTTTTTAATAAATAATCATTTAGCAAGAGACCTTTCAAGAGCTGTGCGAACCGTGGGTTTCTCGTCGCTGATACTTCATCGGTAATTATGTGTGATTTTAAAAAATTGGAAATTTACACACAAAGATATTTTGGAACTGCTATATACACCACGATGAGCTATCTTGACCAATGGCATTCCTAATTGATCCATAAAGAAATTTATTCATTTAATTTATTACTTAAATATTGTAGTCCAAATGATAAGTCCATCGATTTACCAGTGTGAGAAAAGTTCTTCAATATTACCTTCACTCCTCTATAGGTACTGCGCCTTAGTCATAATACGTTCCTAAGAGATAATAGCAGTTGTTCCTAACAACTTCATATAACGGCCTTCAACGACAAAAATGATGAAAATAATATACTTGGTAAGTACTCAGTAAAACGTTGTTCACAAATAATTATCTGGCACGGAATGAGTGATTGTACTTGACAGATACGTGTGTCGAACGATTAAATGAATAATGTATTATACAGAAAGAAATATGATTCGCAGTGATGAAACATACATGAATAAAATATTTCTATTTTTTTTAGAATAACACGTTATGATAGTTATAACTGCTCTTAAAAGCATCCCACCATTCCATCAGCATAGAAGAAAAGTTATTTCTTGTGGAACTTTTGATCCACAAGTGACACTACGAAGGAGAACCGGCTCATGCCATCTCCTGCATCGACATCGCCGTAAGGCCATTTTGTTTCTCGGTTCGATCAATTGATTTCGAAGCGATCCTAGATAACATGTCGAAGCACGGTCGTGGCAGACGTTGTCCTCCTGGTTGTCTGGTTCCTGCGAGAGAAGCCAGATCCCCCTTTCGTCGTCCCCGACGCCGACCGCGTCGTCGCTGGAGCAGCCTCAGGCGGTCAGGAAGGACTCCGCGTCGCCACGTCGCGGCGCACAATGGGCACACTCGAAAGTTTTCGAAAAAAAAAATTACATTCTAGTGTTCTCCTATTTGGAGTCAGCGTGGCTCAGTGAGTAAAACGATGAGTTGCTGGATGGAAGCGCCGGGGATAGATCCCCGGTAAGATGGGACATTTCATCACACTTCAACATCCAGACTGGCTCCCAAGCCTACTCTTTCTGTTGTAAAATGAGTACCGGGTCTTTCCGGGGATCATAACGGCCACATCTCCTCATCTTAGTGGCGAGGCCAAGAAACTGTGGAGCTCTACCCTCCGCGAACCCCTTGGGCACCTTTGAGGCCTGTTGTGGGATAGTTGATTTTACTTTGACTTGTTCCACTATTTACGTACATTATATAACATACAAAAGTAAAATATGTCATTAGACCTTCTTTGGATGATGTACTTGAAACGACCTCGTTTATAAGCAGACCAATTTTGTTACAGTAAATTTGCTCTACATGTCAATATAACGAAGAATTTAAAACGTAAACTGTCAAGAAACATTACATTATTTTTCACCTGAAATATGAGATATCTTCAGGTTTTGTAAAGTGACTGAATGTCTTATCAACGTCTTCGAATGAAAATTAGACGTCTAACGTAAAGGAACTAATATTGATAACTAAATTGAAAAATATATCATATACCATTGTTATATTTCCTTCGAAGACATTCAGTCACTTTATAACACCTGTAGATATCTCATAATTCAGATGAAACGTTACGTAATGTTCCTTGCTAGTTAAAACCTTTGTAAATTATTTGTTAACTGCAGTGCAAGTACTTGGTTAACAAGTTGGTCTGCTCATAAACAAGGTCATTTCAAGTATTTATAACAGATAGCAGACGTACCTACAACGTCAATACAATATTTATTGTTTTGTAATGTTTTATGAAATAAAAATGGAAGATGACCGAGGATCGAATCCGGGAAGCGTAGGTGTGCTAAACACTATACTACCCCATTCGCCTCTCACCTCTTTACGAAAAAGTGAAGCCCTCCTGAAGCAAATTGAAAGAGATACATTCTGTACTTTCTTTCTAATACGCCGTCTACTGTCTTAAATCAAGAAGACTTATAAAAACTTGCATTATCTCTTTGAGTGCAGTGAAAAAAGCAACGTATGGTGTGGGGAATGTGATAATCACTTACGTAATTTTTTACGGAAGTTTCTGAGATATTATATTTCTTATTCATTAATTCTTCTCAGTATCCCTACCTGTAGAGATAGCGCAGTGCACTGACTCGAATTGAAACCAAGAACCCTTCATTGTATTGCAATAAAACTCAGAACAAAAGCTGAAAAAATTGCTCCTGATTTTCCGGTTTCGTTATTATTATTTCAACTGAAATTACGTATTTCAGTGAATGAAACTGAATCGTAACTTGTTTTTTTAATACAATATTTAATCAGTGTAGATTAGTGATGTACCGATTACGATATCACAGAACTAAAAAAACGTGATTCTGGATATTTTTTGTCCATGACACACTATTCGATTCCAAGTCCAAGAATGTAACACCTATTTATATTGTTTTGGAGCAATATTTACGGCAATATCACGAAAATGAACCCTAAATATATTATTCCTAGGCCTATTAGTGCTTTAAGGGCCGTTTACACGGGGCAAGCTGCCTGGCAGTTACTCTGCTCTCCGTTCCTTCTCCTCGAATCTACTATTCGTCCCTTCTTCTTCATTCCTTTACTAAAATATACCGGTGGATGGAACATACAAGATCATGGATAAATCTGTCAAACAAAAACAACATACTTGTAAATAAAATAAAAGAGAAATTTATTTATTTATCTGTATAACGAGAAATCACATCTAAATTACTGAACTTATCTTGATGAAATTCAGCAGAGAGGTTCAGAGGATATGTTAATTAATCATAAATTTCGTACGCTATAATTGTAATAGAATTCGTACGTTGTTTTTTTCTGTAAAAGAGGATATATTTTTTCTATTAAAAATCATGAATATAAATATTTAACAGCTGGTTATCGGCGCATATATCGCTTCTCGTTTGCCCGATGAATTAGCACTGTGGTGTCAAACTATAGCATAAACTTTCCCATGAACTTTTCTAAGTCTTGACTATTTGGATTCAATATTTATCATAGGTATATTTCAACATATAAGTATACAGTGAATCTGGAGAAATAATACATGTTGCAATAAGAAGTAAATACTTTTTTGAAAATGTAAAAAAGAAATTAATACATTTTGAATCAATACAAAGCAGATGCGATTTATCAGGTATTAGTTTTTTATTCTCCTATATCGCATACCGTTCTCATATCTTCGGTTTCGTTCTTCCAAAACCAATTCTTCCTGTTTTGTATATGAACATTATTCAACTATTTCAATGACTCAAGAAAAATAACCATGTTATGCTGCATCGGGGAGATATTACAATATTTTACAATATTTATATGAAATTTTGAAGCGAAATACTATTTATAAGTCTGCGTAAGCGTTTGTAATTACTTCTCCTGAAAAGAAATGTACCCTTCCAGTACACTAATTACACTTTCTGGACACATTGTTTATACCATACTTCCATTTTTTAGGAAAATTTCATTCCTACAATCTTATCTACATGAAATATCATTTTGATTAAAGTGATTAAGTGACTCCAGTCAACATTTATACCTGGACTGCCCACGCTAGCGCTCAACGAAGTCGCTTAAGTTTGCTCCGGTTCGTGGTCTACAGCACGAGAGCGCTGCTCGCAGAAATACGATCCAACGTCACACAGCGGGACGACTTCAAGTCATACAGCGATAACATTCATTCGTCATCAAATTAGTGAGACTGTCACGTAAATTGTATTGAAGTGAATAAAGTTAATAGATATTGTCGCATAATATTCTTCTTAGAAAAAACAATTTAAACTCTTCAGTATAAAAATAAAAAATTTAAAAAATGAAAATAATACAATTACACAACTTAAACTCACAAATAATTTAAAAGAATTTCTGGTATCTTATAACAGAAAACATAAATTTGGCAACTATAGTAATAGAATCAAAAATAGTCAGAAATATTTTTGGAAAAATAAGGTGGTAAATATATCAATTACTTTTTCTATATTTCTTCGTTTTCTTCTAATTAGGTCAAGTATGTATGTTACATATAATTAAGTGCAACTTATAGTCTTAATAAGCAACAACCCATTGAAGCGACAATCCCATTGTGTCCTGCATTAAAACGTCGAGAAATATTTATCTCAACTCTCAAATGTCTCACACGTTTGACGGGTTGATTATTGTGTAGAAATATAATATAATTCTCTTATTTTTCGTCAGTTATCACAAAAAGTAACTTTTTTTGTAAATTAATTTTCGTCACGTATGACTGCTCTGCGTTCTTCATTTTTGTACTTCTCATACTCTTTGAATGATGAGCATTATAATGTCGCTGTAAATTAAACGTCTCAACGTGGTGTAATATCTCGTGGTAAACAAAGTATTTGACATATCCCTCGCAATACACAAAACGACTGAAATATTCCCATTCAGAGTAAAAATATGAAGATTTACTTTCAGATCAATCCCTTCTTTAACACTCTGACTTACGACTGCGCGGCGATGCTCTTTCCGTGCACCCTAGCTATTTTCTCCGCAGCTCCTCAATCCTACTTTTTTTTATATTGTACTATTTGTAAATGGGAAATGTAGCTTATCCACATGGAGCGATAGGAGGTAGGGGTTGGGTGGAAGGCTTTTGTTAGTAGAAAGGAGGGTTCGCTTCTTTCAGTAATCACAACTATATGAACTGACATTAATGTGAAAAATTACTAATGTTTTTCAAGTCCCACCGGGAATTGGACTCGGGTGACGGGTTAGAACGCTACCACCTGAGCCACGGAGGAGTCCAGTGCTACTTGCTCTCTATAATCTATGTGAACGGCTCTGATTATAATATTTCCATTCATCTCCTAACGGAGTGAGCAAGACGTGTGACTAAGTTGTGCCAAACAACAATGTTCTAACTCCTTGGTTGCAATATTATGAAGTTACAAAGTCAATATTTCTGTAGTTGAAAGTTATTTTCATAAAAACATATGAATTCTATATTTATAAAATTTGTTGATCTTGAACCATTTATTCAGTATTTAACCTTACTTAATTCGTGATTCTCTGTTCAATCAAAAAGAAGACTTTTGGATAATTTTCTTTCTTTCCTTTCTCATTACGTGTTAAAAAAAATGTAGTGTCATTTGTGGTGTAAAATTTTGTAATTACATGGATAATGAGTGAAACTAAATCGTATTGTACACGTAGACATTTATTTTAAATGCCCATCGAAGGATATTTGAAGTTATTTTCCTTAAAATCAGATTGTCGTGCTGTAATATTTTTAACCAAGGATAATTATTACACCCCCCAGGGGGCTAACATCTAGTTAGTACGTGTTTGGCGAACACGGGGCCCCGAGCTGAGTCTGGCATTGCTTCCACTTACTTGTGCCATGCTCCTTCCTTTCTCTTTCCTGATCTCCCTTGGTCACCTCTTGTTCTTTTCGATCCCGACGCCATTAGGGCTAGGGTATCTTTCATTTTCCTGCCTCGCCCCAGGGGACTAACATCTAGTAAGTACGTGTTTGGC
>NNCF01127806.1:1195630-1349331 GCA_002313205.1 Laupala kohalensis
AAAGCCCCAAAAAAAAAAAAAAAAAAAAAAAAAAGATAATTATTACGTATTATTTTTAATTTGTAGATCGAGCAATTTCCTCGTTTTAAAATGTCTTTTGGTTTGTCCTATGTAGTACTTATTGCATGTTTAGCAACCAATTTTGTACGTAATTTTGCTCAAGATTTTCCTCTTATCCTTTCTTTTGACTATTATTTAATCCAAACTATTTGTGTTCGTACATACTAATTAAAAAATCTGATTTTAACATATTATTAAGTTTATGGAGTAAATTTATTGAAGGGATACACTGCATTTGTTGAAATATAATAAGGAATGTGTGGGTATTATAAGAAATACAACAAGGAAACAGTGACTGTAATAGGGAATTAAATTTTGGCCCCGATATTTACCCACAAGGACCACTGTGTCTGTGGTTGCTAACCACCCCTTCGTCCCTCGTCTAAAGCCCTCCCTCTCCTTGCTCTCGCCGTTGCATCTCCGCCCCCGCCCCCGATTCCCTGCTTGCGATGCTCGTCAGGTTGTTCGAGTGCGGCTATTGGAGAAGTACAAAACTGCAGTGTTAAGGAGTAAAAGAGAAAGAACGAGTCAGAGAATGCTCTTTCTGAGCAGGATCCAATTATCAAGAACTTACGTCTCATATGATGCAGTCATTAACTTGATGAATCTCAGCTATTAAAACGGAGTATTGACTTGCGTTATGGACGTCTGTAGTTCTATTTCTTTTACGACTCGTAAAACAATACAAAGAAATACGGAGCCGAATCAATAGAATAATAAATAAATGACTTAATAAATAGAATAATAAATAATCTCTTATCACTTCAGATTAACTGTGATGGTTTGACGTTCTTGAACTTCTTGTTTTCTTTATATTACAAATCAAAATAGTAGATTTTGTCTGAAAACATTATATGTAGTTAAAACGCTGCTGCCATTCTGTATGAATTTAAGGCGACAAGTAACACAGACACTGCACTGTATTGTAGTCAAGATTCGGTACAATAAAACTTTATAAACGTTATTAAAAATTATTATTAGGGAGTTTCTGCATAGCATACTTGCGAGCTACCCTATCCAAGTTACTCATAGCATACTTGCGAGCTATCCACATCCAAGTTACTCCTCCGCATGCTCAGAAGTTAATGGTACGCTAACTCTCCTAGCGTTGTGAGTTACAACGCCTTTGTTTGCGTATGTTGTTAGTGGTATGCTAGTGAGCGAGGTCTGGATTTGAGGTTATGTTGATATCTGAGAGGGTATGTGAGGGTTTGTTGGTTGTGTGTGCCGTCTGAGTACGTTATGGTGTACTCACAATACAGTTTACTTGTGTACGCATGCATAGAAGTAATGAGTTTGGGTTTACAATATTTATTATGATTTGATTTGAAGGTATGTTACGCAAAATACATCGATTGCACCATGCACGTTAAGCGGTTAGCGTCATCAACCGAAGGTATAAGTTAGGAAGCATGTATGTTATGCAAAATCTCTGTATTACAATGACACGTTTCGTCTTCAGAAGTACAGTTACACATTTAAAACATGACTGAGCGACGTGCATCGAGAAAAAGAGGTAAAGTCAATCCACAGAGGATATATATTTTTTATTTTGTGAGGTTTTACGGCTCGTCGAAATCGAGGTCATTGAAGCCCTAAAAACTTGTACAGGTAGGGAAAATTCAGTTACGCACTAAGGACAGCCAACATGACTCTCCCCACGTGTGGGACTCGCCGAATGACTCAACCATACCTACTAAAAACCCTCCTGAATTACAACATACCAAACCATATCTCAAAACTAAAAATTCAAACATTGCGGACAGAAAATGAGGAAAATGAAAGATACCCTAGCCCTAATAGCGTCAGGATCGAAAAGAACGAGATGTGCCCAAGGAAGGTCAGGAAAGTGAGAGGAAGGATCCCTGCAAAAGTAAGTGGATGTAATGCCAGACTCAACTCGGGGTCCCGTGATTGCCAAACACGTACTTCATAGATGTAAGTCCCCTGGGGGGTAGGGGTTATAGGGCATTCAAGAGAACATACAATAATAGCAGGGAATAGAAGGTAAAAAAATCAGATGTACATGAACAAGTATAAAAAACGATCTCTCTCCCCCTACAATACTTAATTACACCCCCCCCCCCCAAATAGATAAACTTCTTAATTATAATTTTTATTGATATAGAAATATCATTATTGCATTTTTTCATTTTATTAGATTTCGCGGTCACATCTCAATTTTATTATTGCAATTAACTTACAATTAGTGTGTCCCACAACAGGTCTCGAAGATTTCCAAGGGGTTCAAAAGGCTCAGAGAACTCGGAAATTATAAGGCACTAGGAGGAGGAGATGTGGCCAACATATCACTCCGACCTTCTGACCGCAGGACAGACCAGTTCTGAGTAAACCTGAGAGACTGAATGTTGAGATGAGAAGTCCCTACCTCCCCCTCCCCTCAGCGATTGAACCACACACATGCAGCCAGCAACTCAGCGCTATATCCACTAAGCCAAGCTAACTGCACCTTACTATGAGTATTTAATAGTATTTCTATAAATTTATGGAAATGGCATTGTTTAATCAATTGAAACTGGAGAAGAGTTTTGGGCTCAAAGTAAAAGGTTTATGTTGATTTGTGTTCCTTGGTA
The DNA here is from genome assembly GCA_002313205.1 of Laupala kohalensis. Lineage (NCBI taxonomy): Eukaryota > Metazoa > Arthropoda > Insecta > Orthoptera > Trigonidiidae > Laupala > Laupala kohalensis. The sequence continues at coordinate 1,198,285 of NNCF01127806.1, forward strand.
ATCAAATTTGGCATATACAATGTAACTGTGATGTTATACAGATATGGTGGAGAATTGGAGTGATAAAAATAAACGATAGAAATTATTTTGAAAGAAATTAGTAGAAGATTGATGCAACAAATATTAATGAAGTTCAGCAGACTCTTGTGACAAACAGGACCTGAGAGAATATATTAAATAAAGAGGAAATTCAAAATTGTATCTATCACTAGATGGCCGACGCATCAAAACGTACTAGACTGGATATTTCACATCAATAAGAATGTCGTTCCCACTCCTCTTGGAACCAGACCCCATGACCAATATAGTCAATTGATTTGCTAGAAAAACCTTTCCCTTGTTTCTGTATCCCAAAATATTCTGCTGCGTTAATTGAAAAATAAAAGTCATTTTTCCAATTGGATATTTTGACGAAAGCGTTTAAGGGAGTGAACCAAGCAACGCCATTTGTCCAATTCTGGAATAAGCACAATCCCCTTCAGAATTTTTTACCTTATGTTAATAGAAAGAGGCAGACAAAAAGTCCGTGACGAATACATATGCAATAATAAAGAAATGACTAGGTCGCTTCCGTCAAGTCTCCTATCATGCAGATATCATTAATTTTTTTCATCCTACCGAGACGATGAAACGATTTAAAACAAAAAATATATATTTAATCTTGAGTTCTTGGACGATCTTGTCGGGAACAGTTGAATATTCGTTTTCAGATATACCGATGCTCGGATTGTGGCACCGGAAACTCGGAGGAATAGCTCCATTTAGTGGCGCTAACATCCTCCAGAGAGCGTTGATACCAACGAGTAAATTACGGGGGTAATATACAGAATGGGCACTTACAATGATTTTATCTAGCTCAAACTAGAGTGACAATCGAGCGGATGACCCGTAACTATCGACACCTGTCATTATGAAATACTGCTTCCGCACTGAGGGATATGAGAGTTTATTTTTATATGCTTTCTATTTCAGTAGACTCGAGGATGGTCTTCCTCAGTAATTTTTATATCTAGAAATGAACTTCATTTTATGGTTATGGACTCCATTCGTATATTTCACTCCGGGATTCGGAGAACCTACATAAAGAGTGAAAACGTTTAATGTGTATTTTAATACAACATCTGTCGTGTCGAAACGAGACATAAAGCTTATTTTGAGGAATTATAAAACTTCTGCGAATACTTGAGTTTGAGTGAATAGATTAGGACATAAATGTACATCCGACGACACATTTGCTCTTTTCCCAGTAAAACATTAAACTTCTTTGAATGAATAAATATACGATTAGTATCTCGTAGGAAAATGGATGTTTCAAGAGATTTGGTTCAAAAAATGCTCAGCAAAAATGAGCACAGTGGTCGTCTTTCGATGAGGTAGATTTTATAAAAGGTTCATTTGCGGGTAGAAGGTAAGTCAAAATATTTTTAAATCTCCATTTTTTGATGACCCTCGCGAATGTGTTATGTCTCAGCATAGCGTTTCTTCATTACATTGAGTAATGTGATTATAAATAACGTCGAAATATGCATGTGCAAGGGACTGTTATGCGGGTTGCTTACCCACGCGTTCAGCAGGTTCCTTACCCGTCACTGTCGATGTCTTGTTTTTTTTTGTAGGGCATTAGGGCTCGTCAACGTCAAGCCCTTAAGAAGTCTTGTTTGTATTGTCCCGGAGCGGAGTTTTGAATGAAATATAACACAATTTGATAATTTTTCCATGGAATCCAATTCGATCTGAATACCAATCCGACAATTTTACATCGATTCAGTTTTCTTAGAAAAATTTCACACAAATAATACACCTTGAAGTAAGAGGATTCATTTTCCCAAACAAATAAAAGGTATTACAAGATTTCACCTCTTCAAAAAGAACCTTATCTACATGGGGAGGTAGGTGGATGGTAGGGGCTAGGTTAGGGTTAGTAATTAGCTGGGTTTACCAACAATTGGGTCTACGTGGAGGTATTAATTGGAGTAGTTAGCAGGAATTAGTGATACTAGTAGTAGTAAGAGGCGGATAGAAGAATGAAGGTTCGCTTTTCAATTCTCTCAGATACATAAACTAGGGCAAAGATGTGAAAAACTACAATTTTTTTGGCCCCGCTGGGAAATGAACCTGGACTGACTCGGGTGGCGAGCAAGCATGCTAACCTCTGAGCCACCAAAGGGGGTCTTCTATAGAAATATATTTAAATCATGAACGATTTACTAGATTTCAAATATAAGCGCATTCTGGCAGCAGTTTGCATCTCTAGAACAAAGTGCGAGTGTAGTGTTTCTCAATTGTCGGTGAACGAATGAGTTAGCTCACTAAGTCTTCGCATATGTTTGGCTGCAGCTTTTACCACATTGGGAACTATGTATTCACACAGTCTGACTAAAACGTTGTCAAACTTTGTCTCTGGGTCTTGTTTATTCGCCCCAAGTGCATTAGGAATCAGATGAAGCTTGTCAGGTCTATCTTGAAGATACAACTGCGGCAGAAGGAAGGAGATCAAAAAATAACAATGGATTATTCCATGAGGTTATTAAAGATGCATCTCTTCGTTCCACTCACTTTTTCGAGCAGCAATATGAAATTACGTATCATAACTCACATATCACTACAATAAAAATCATGGTTAAAATACAATTGTTTTTGTTAAATAAATTTGGTCAAATTCAAACTTTTTTTTACGAACGAGCAATTCATGACACGGCATTGACACTTGACAGACAACCATCTTCTCAAAACACTCTTTGCTACCCTTTAACGTTTCGTAACTCAGAATTCCAGCACAAGACCTACTTGATAATACTAGACATTATCGTATGTACTAGACCTTCTCCATGTTGTTTATTAACTCGCGCCAAGCCTTGCGTATGTCTGTGGCGCTATGATGAGAATATGAGATAATTGAATCTAAAATTTACCGCAAATTAGGAATAGTGTCAGTCCTTTCATTTGTATTGCACAAGAATCAGACTCTCCTGCGCCGTGGTTCGGTTTCCGACTACCCTCTCCTAGATAGCGTCACAGACATTTGAAATAGAGGGATTTATTTGTGATACGGGAAGGTCTTATATGAACGATAATTAGTAGTATGATCAAGTAAGTCTTGTTCAAACATTGTGTGAATGGTTAGCACCCATTCTGTTTAAATGTATGTATGTTGACATGATTTGTTGCAAGAAATTGTTTATGGTGGTCTCTATAGTGTTACTGGTTTGCAGTCCAATCGCACTGTAAGCTATGTGACTATTGTTAAATTCGGCAAAAAATTTTGACAGAATTCATAATCACATGACTCCCCCTTTTCTTTTTTATCCGGGCTTGGAACCGGTATTGACCAGGATGTTGTGTGTCAATGGCAGAGTTCAGAGAAATCAATGCATGAAGGGACATCAGCAACAGTAAGAACTGGAAATCCTGAAGCACCTCTGTTCAGTGTCCAGACTGGAGTCCGGCAAGGCTGCATTTTGGCCACGACGCTTTTCCTTATATACATCCATGTCATAGTAAAAAATGTCACTCAAAAATGCCCACCTGGAACCAACATCATTTAGCGAAGCGACTACAATATGTTCTCTAGAAGAGGTCTGAAATCAAAAACAAAAATAAAATACCAAAATATTTAAGACCTCATGTTTGCAGACGACTGTGTTCTCGTAGCTGACTCTTCTGAAGGGCTCCAAGAACTTCTAAACACCTTCCCCGAAACTGCCCGTAGACTTGGACTACAAGTCAGCAAAGAGAAGACAAAATGTATGTTCATTAACTGTCCACCCGTGGCCATTACCATAGATGATACACCTATTGAAACAGTGAGTTCATTCAAATACCTAGGCAGCCAAATAACTTCCAATGGAGCAGTCACCTCCGATGTAGAGAACAGAACTAATGCAACAAGCAGAGTATTCGGAAGACTGTATCAAAGAGTGTGGAAACTTCATGAAATGACGTTATCCTCAAAGCTTAAAATATATGACATCATAGTGTTTAGCTGCCTCCTGTACGCATCAGAAACATGGACACTCCTTCAAAGCCATTAGAAAAAAACTGAACGCATTCCTCCTCCGATGTCTCCGGTATATATTGCACATAAAATGGGAAAACAAAATACCAAATGAAACCGTTCTTGAGAAAGCAAACATGCTCACAATTGAAGACATCATAAGAACAAGACGTTTAAGATGGTCTGAACATGTCAGTAGAGTGGAAGAACATAGACTGTCCCAACAAATTGCGTTCTCAGAATTCACAATTCGCAGCAAAAACCAAAAAAAGCGCTGGGCAGACACAGTAGTAAAAGAAGACTTGAAACACTTAAATGTTAACTTTCACAATTGGAGGAACCTTGCTTCAATGAATGGAGGGAGAAAATCAAAGAATTAGTGACAGGAAAAAGTAAGAAAAGCCTGGAGATCAAAAACGTAAGAAGAATAGAGAGACGCCAAGAAGAAGACTTCTACACATGGAAATGCCCTCTCTGTCCATTTACTTAAAGGACTATGTCCAATCACACTTAAAATAAGCCCATAAATCACCCTCTGAAACAACAAACTCAACAACAACAGAAACAAATAGAAGAAGAAGACAAATAAATGTGCCTCCAAATCTAAAATGCACTGAATGTGACTTTGAAGCAAAGTCCGGATAAGGTCTAAACAGCCACGTGCGACACATACATCCAGAAGTCCAAGATAACAGCATCAGACCAGTCAGAATAGATCCAAGAATCTTGCAGCAACTTTCCCATACCCCGCAAGCAACTCCCATATATCCATCACCGACGTCGCAACCTACACTTCCAACTAGTCAATGGGTGTGTACCAGATGCGGAAAAAGCTGCAGATCTAAAGCAGGCCTGGCCAGGCATACCAGAAGTGACAAATACCCGGGGACGAGATGATGAGGAATCATCGACATAGATGGAACTTCTGAATCATGTATGTATGTATGTATATATCTCGTTTCGGCCAGCTAAGGACCACGAATGACGGGTGCCAGTAAGACTCAGTGTTTGTGTGAGTTTACTCACTAGATACATCGTGAATTGTACCGAGATGGAGGAACAGCGTCCAGATAGGATCCAGATTGCCGTATCCCAGTATTACAACTGCGGTTTTAGTCGCAGAGGGTGGTTGTTAGCCGCAGAGGGTGAACTTTTCAATTATCACAGTTATTTAAACTGAGACATGGAAATGAAAAGCTACAAATTTTATCTTGCCTCACCTGGGCATTGAACCCGGGATGATTTGGTGACGAGCGATCACGCTGACACCGTAGCCACGGAAGGGACCATTCTGTTTAAATACTGTTTAAACCGTTCATAACACTAAACAAGTGGTTCCTTACTGCGTCGATGTGGAGAAAAATATTCGAATCGAATTTTCACGAGCCTCCCTATGTATTAGAAACTTTATTTTCTCGCAAGGAAATACAATATTGTAGATCTTTTGTTGCATTATATTTTTAAAATCAAACAATTTGTCATAAAAACCGTTACTGATTTACAATAGAAACCTTCTTAAAATTATTTTTACTTGGCGATTTCATATGTCCTCTCTCTCGTTAGTACATAAGAATAATTCATCCTAAATATAGTAAATTTGTGTTACGTGAATCAACGATATGACGACATATTCCTGACACATACAATTTACTGTTAAATTATACATTTGAACTGAAAGGAACATATTCTAAAGGTTTGAAATTTTTAAATATTCATTTTAGTCATTGGCGTTACCTCCTTGTCTGTGACGTAAACGACACAAATGTTATTCCTGTCTTCTGTCCTGTACAATTTTCGATTATCAGTTTCTAATCCAACAGAATTTCTCAATTTCTAAATCCACAATGATATTAAGATATGTGTAATAAATCGATTTAAAAGTGAGAAAACCCCAATTTTCCACAAAGGGAGAAATGTTCAAAGGGGTGGCTGGCAGATGATTTCTTCCATTGATGAAAAAACACGTCAATATTGGTCCTTGGAGAAGCAAAACACAATCCTGAGTAGTTTTGGAACATACGCCGTTTTCAGAGGAAGTGGGGAGGAAAGGGGTGAGGGCGGGTCATCAGATGTTGGGGATTTTTTAATCTCATTTACTTGAGTGAACATTATTGAGTCCGTGTACGTGAGACTAGCTCTTCCCGACATTTTTAAGTGTCATCTTTTTGCTCAATTTTCTCGAAAATTGCATTTCTCTTCACTTTAAGGGAGTCCCAGTGCGATGGGGATGGTACAGACAGCTCCCAATAAGGGAGTGTCTTGATAAAACATAAGAGCTTCCTCAGGCGAAATTTCACTTTGATAGATTTAAAAACATAGAAGTTACGGAGCGATAAATTTACTGCGTCGCCAATTTTGTGGGGCAGTATAGTTTAGTAAGATATAATGAATTTAATTTCATCCATATGCAATGTTACAAAGAAAGCAACATCATGAAAAGACAATTTATTTGTAGTTTAACGTCTCCAACGTTACGCTCCTAAACCGAGGTCAAAGTTTTGACCTGAAGAGAACCTCTCTCAGGGTTGAAATATAGTAGACTTTATATTTAATTGATATTGTCTGCTGATGATGTTGTTGGTAATTTTGTTTTATTGCCTTTCGATTTATCTCAAATCTAAATTGCATGGAAGAAGATATCTTCAAAGATAATAAAGAAATCAAATTTTAAAAGTCTTTTATAAATGTATAAACGTATTTAACTTTACTAGCATTTAAAATTTTTAAATTAAAAATAAAATAAAAATGGTAATAAAATGCATTTGATGTTGTAAATAAAAAGAATTCAATATAAGCTCCAATCCTTCATACATCTTGTCATACATACATACATGCATACAGTTCATACATTAGTTTAAATAAGCAAATACTTCAACTTAATTCTCGTAAGTGATCGATGGCCCTGGCCACTTTGCCCCGTTTCCTGGTTTCTTAGCCTCATGATCCTGGCCACTTTACCCTGTTTCACATAGCTACTACCTTCAACGTCGAACACTCTATTTCATCATATGATATATTATTTTAAAGGTAAGTAGGCTGAGTTTTCACCCATGTCACTACAAAAATAGAATCAGTAACGCAAAACAAAACAATGAGAAAATAGCTGAACACCTGCTTTACATCAGTAGTAGAGGAATTAGAAAATTGTGAAAACTTGAGAAATCTTATTAACTGATTGAGAGAATACTAATGAACTTCTCTATAAGTTAATTCACATATTCGTCATCAAATTGGAGTAGTTTCCAGTGAGTATAAGCCAATCGACACTTTACCCCAGTCTCCCCTACCCAGTTATCAATTTACATGTAACAGGAAATATAAACAATGGATATGACAAGATTTACACCCAGAATGATATTTCTACCCCCTAAGCCAATAACGTAATGCCACAACTCTTTTCATCTCAAGAAGATGATTTATAATTTACAATGCAATACGTAATTGTTTATTTTTAAATATTATTGCACTTAATACCTTCATAATATTTGACCTCACAATTGTTGCAGAAAATTAGACACGTTTAAATAATTACAATAAACTATAAAAACTATAAAACTATACAATATAACTATAAAAAGTTCCATTCAACTTCTTCATGACGTATTCGAATGTATCTGAAATTTTTCTCTTCACTCTTTTTACCTCCAGTTTCATCGTTCGTCTCTTTGCCTTAAGTTTCACCGACGTCGCCGTGTGTGTTCATTGAAAGAACCTCATTTTTCTGTATCGTAGATCGTAAACGATCCTTAATTCTTTTCAGTGAAGAACAAGACCTTTCATGCAAAATAGTAGTTATTTTAAAAATTAGATGTACTGTCCAAAAAGAAAATATTCCGTCGTAGGTGTAGATTTTAAAATGTTGAATTTAGTTTTGGATTATTTTGAACTATTAAATAAAAGAGTTTAACTGTTTTTTGAATCGAGTTTTAAAGGCCATTTTTCCCCTTGATAGAAGGTAAAAACCAATCATTCAACCAATCATTTCGCCATACGAGTTCGGCGAAAAACTTTGACATGAACAACAACGTTTCTAACTCAATCACCTTCATTTGTTTATACGTCCAAGGTAACTATCATGTGTCTTCCAAGTGTCTTCCCACAGTTTCGCTGAAAATCTTGTGAGGGACAGGGTTATCTAGTGGTCGAAATCATATGCTTGTGAGACATAAATGTGACGCTTATCAAAGTCATAGTGGGTGATGTAGAATAACCACAAATATATTTCTAAAACATCTTGAAAACCGAGATAAAGAAAAAAAATTGAGGCAGGTAGACCATCTTCGCATCTGAGGAGTCAAGTTGACTCTTCAGTGAACAGACCTTCAGCAAAAAAATATCTTAATAATAAAATCTGTTTATACAAAAACAAGTACAAATGGATAAAACTCCAAACGACGTCCCTCTATCAATACCATATAAATACTTAAACTGAAGACCGAAAATATCATGCCGATACTAATGACAGGAAATTGCCTAACACACAAAATTCTGATTAACTATTTTATTAAATTAAATCTCCACGCAAAAAAATAATTTACATCCTAATTTACAACATTCTAAGTTTTGTCTACATTATAGTTGCAACTCGGTATTGAAACTCGCCCTGCTACTTGTTTAAGTAGAGATCAAAAATTGTTCTACAGCAATAATAATGTATCACCAACCACAAATTGATAAGAACTATTTTCACGACTGCCTATTTAATGCGAAATATATGATTATCGATTCCTCATAGCTGGAACTAATGCATAGGACAAAATTCTGTTTAATTTACATAATTATTTATTGACACTCGTACAATCGAAAAAATAATTTATGCATTATAATAAAATAACATAAACCCTTTACTAATCCTTACTCCAAATCCTACTATCGTATCAAAATCTAACTCTGTACCTATCCCCATACGGCCACGAGTGGATTGCCAAATTTGGTAATGTGGAAGCTTCATGTCGGATCAGTTAACTTAATGTAGTCAACGCTTCCTATAAAAGCAGTCGTCCTAAGTCGCCTCCAACCCGATAGAAGAGCACAGTGTGTGAACGAAGCCGTGATGAGCAGCCCAGAAACATGCTTCTAATCCAAATGCAGTCAAACTCAATTCTTAAATTTGGTTTTGTTGCATCAAATTGTTCGTGAGTTTTGGAACGAACAAAATCCCTTTCACACTCTCATACTACATTGCATATCATTGTGATAATTTGACTCTCCTAGTGCCAATTCATAAAGATCCGACGAGATCACGATTGTTTTTCGCATTTTTGCAATTCTTTCTTTATACATTTCTTGTATAATTAGAAAGCAAAAATCCATTAATAATTTTAAACTTTTTACTATAAACATGTTTAATTTTAAACTATCAATTTATTTTTTAAATAACTTTTTTACTCACAACGTTTCATCTTCGTGACATATTTTTCCATAATTTCAATACATTTATGTGGATACATTGCATTAGTTTCAGAAACACGATGATACAGTTCGGAAACGTATGCTACAGGATACGTTTCGTAAATCTATTGACGAATAGTCGTGAGTAAAATACAGTTGTTTGGCTAAAAAACATCGTAAATGTTTAAAAATTAGTGATGTAATAGCACGATGATAGACGTAAATAGCACTATAAAAAACCTTTCTTTCGAGAAGAGTTGAAGTATTATATTTCTGTGAAATACCATGGTACCAGACAGTGTTTAAATTAGAGAAAATGTAAAAGGGAGAGAAACTTTTGAAGCTTGTCTTTTCATATTTCAATAGTGTTTTATAAAACTGAAAAGAAAATGTCCCTATATTCCGGGCAGGGGTATTAAAATAGATCTCATATTTTTTTGCAATTTTGTATTTAATTCTGATACGCGAAATATATTGACCTAATGTAAACTTGTCTAGTTTATTTTTCTTACCATTGTAGTGTGGCTTATTACAATGACGTACATACATTCTATGAAACATTTTTGACTCATTTGTTGAAAATATGATTAATTGTATTATTGATAATACCAAGAGGAAATATTTTTCCCTTGTTGGTAGTAACATAAGAAGTTGAATTGGAGGAAGTTCCCTGGCTTCTCCCCTCTCCCTTTATTTGAGCCCTGGGACTTGGGCAATCGATTCCCCGTGTGCGTCCGCTCGCGCAGTATCTCCTCGACGCCCACATCTCGCACATGGAAGTGTATCACACGTTGAGAAGCGAACGAAGATCGACCGACTGCGCGCCGCCCGTTCACAGTATGTGTTGCTCTGCTGCAGTGACGGTCGAGGAGTGGCAGCGGGTAGTGGTTTGATGCGGGTAGGGGGGCGGGAAGGAGACGGGCGAGAGGGCAATGCACCGCTGCGCAGCCGCCGCCGCCGCCGCCGGACCGACCGGTTCAGCGTCGAGGCCGCAACAGCAGCGGGGGCGGGGGACCGTAGTGGGAGTAGCGGACGAGAAACGGCGGTGGCGGCGGCGACGACGACGACGACGGAGGCGGTTCTGGAGCACGGCTCACCTCCACACGGCTCCCTCCTTCCCTCTCTCTTCCACCCCAGCATCCATATGCCTTACGCCGTCGTCGTCTCCACAACGACCTGGCGCTTTCCGTGTGGAGGCGGTGGAGACCTGCTACGACGCCGCGCCGTGGGCGCAGGCAGACCAGCGCTGGTTCTCATCTAAACTATTGCAATTATCCTAAACTTATATCAAACGATTAACCAAAATCTTCTTATTTTCACTCCCAATGACCCCCCAAAATAACGTGTTTTTATCGAATAAACCTAGGCAATAAAACGAACGAAAGGATAAACGTACGGTTCTTGTGGTAGTCAAACATGAGGGCTGACAAGGGGAGCAGGGAAGGGTACCTGCCCCCCACATGAATTCTAAAAAGTAATGAAAGAAAAGAAAATGGACATGAATGCAATTCAAAATTTCAGTATGAAAATCACGCAACTGGTCAATGAATTTTCAAACGAATCTACCATTTGTTTTCTTAAAATGAAATTTATAATAGAAAATTTAAGATTTCCGCAAAAGATTTTATGATAGAACGTATTTGTTAAATATTTTTTCCATTCCTTTTAATTCTAACCTAACATTTGTTGGTATTCTGTTCATATTATATCATGTAGCTAGCTATTTCTATTCTTATCTTAGGAGAGTACAGAAATTATACATAAGCCTCTCCCTTAGGATCCTCGATTAGTTGGATCCTTTCAGAGAGTAAATCAATTTATTGTCCTCCACGTGGTCATACGCAATTTTTAACTGCTTTTTTGAAAATAAATTTGTTATTATTATTATTAGAAAACTTATCGCAAATTGACGTTAATTCTGCGTCCATTCGGTTCTAGGGATGGATTTCGGTCATCCCATGGTTTTTGATAATTCACAATTAATAGGCTATAAGAAAGGAGTCTCCAAAACTAGACACTACTACATAAAAGTCGGAAAAACATATCACATATTGATTTCAAATTATGTCAAATATAGTTCGCAAGATGTCAAATCTAGAAAACAAAAGCATTGACGTCCAAATATAAATGTACAAATATATAAAACAAAACAAACATTGACAATTCTATGAAGCTTTTATTTTCAAAAGAATTAACCAAATAACATTAATAATTTCAAGTTGTGTATTACATGAGGCAAGGGATAAATTGATAAGAGATAAATATTTTGTAAGCAATATGATGACAAATTTCTTAGATACTAAATCAAACTGAAGTACTATTTGCGCAATCAGTAATAGAAAAAGTTGTCATTTCTTTAATAATTCAGTGAACGCCACTGAATTCCATTCCCAATAACGGTTCTTGGCGATACACATTTCCGAGAATTTTGATAACTTCAATTTTAAGTTAACTAACATCAATCCGAATCACATTTTCCTCCAAAACTTATCTTATTGAGCAATTAATTACTGGAATATTGTTAAGAATAAAATACAGCAATTTTCTTAATAGTTTTAGTTTTTGCACTAACAACAAATAACATTTGGTGCAATCGTGTCTAGAGATTCGCATATTTGTCTTGTATTTTTGGTTGGTTCTTGCTTGGTCTTGCAGAAATACTAGACCAAGGTCCAAGACCAAATAATGCAAGACCAAGACTTTAATTGCAAGAACAAGACGCAAGACCTAGCCTGCTAGATTTCGAGAAAAAGCAAGACTCTTACAAAAATTACATTATCATTATCTGAAGTATAATTTTAACGACAATAATTACTTCTAATATGATGCGTACTTACAAAATAAAGTATATTTTTATTATTTTTAATAATAGAATTATAAAATCATCATTCCAATTTATAAGCATATAATTAAATATTTTGAAGAGATTTTCCATTTGAATAAATAATATAATAAATGTTATTTTATCTTTGTTGATATTAAAATTTTTGTACAATAAATTGATTTGTATATCCAAATTTTATACAGTACTTTTGTTCAGCGAAAGGTAACAATGGTTGATGTAAAAACAAATTTAAAAGCAAATTTAATAATAATTATTCATAATCATTATTTAACCTCTAAGAAATGTATGTACGGAAAATAAGAACTTGACCCAATCGTATAAAATCGATGCCAAGACCTTCGAGACCTACAAGACCCACAAGACTCATGACTCGTTGTAGAAGATCAAGTCCCAAGACCAAGATAAATATTTCTGGAGCAAGACTAAGACCGAGATAGATAATACAAGACCAAGACTATCATATATAGTTTGCATATTACTAACCGTATCTGGACTTTGGGTCGGGTCTAAACGGTTCAGTGTTCCAATGCAATTCGCAAAAACCAAGAGCATATGTTTTGTTCACATTTAAAAAGTACATACGACAGCCTGTGAACATTGAATATGACTCTCCACCTTATCTAAAGTGATACGGAAACGAAGAAATTAAGAATTTTAGTGGTGACTCATGGTTATACGAATGGGAGTAGTTCTTTCCATCTCGACTCTAACACACATGCGCACACCAACACACTCATAGACGCGTACACTCTCTTATTTGTATATTTTACACATTTATAAGAAGCTCAAAATCAACCTACTTATCACATTTCATATGAAAATGATATTGTCGAGGTTGCTGAACACCAACTGCTTTGTTTGCAATTGAATAGTTATTGTAGTAGGATAATGGTTGAACAAAATATTAGAACTGACACTTTTCACTTAAATAATGGACAAAGAACACTAAATTCGAAATTCCAACTAGTACCAGAGCTCTTTGGAATTTGTATTTTTTTTTCTCTTCGCAAGAGCGTGAAGAACTGATGTCTTCTTAGCCGAATGTATAAAAAGAGAGTGCAATGTTGTGCCTAGTAGTAGACAAATTGTATTTTGTTGTACACTGCTTAGTATCTTACCTGGATGGAGACCCAGACCTCCCATAAGGAAGCATGGTGAATGAAGTCATCACAGGGTTTCAATTGCTTGCTGAACCAACTTTACACCTGTATAGAGTGTAGGGGATGCTTCAACATGCACTCATGACATAGTTCAATCGATTAGGTGTAAATTTTCTATCAAATAAATAACTTAATATTTTTTGTTTTATTGTAAATGCTGTATCCGAGAGTCCTTATGGATCAGCCGTCACTGAATAAATTTTCTTGTTTGGTATCGTATGATACTTTCACTCGCAGCTCAGAATAACCGCGTGGAGATTATGTTTGATTGGAGATCATGAAAGAACCATGTCCACAATTCCATATAAAGACCTAATGAAAACGTGAGCAGATTTACTTCATAAGTTCTTGTGAAACCTCAATCACTTTTGGTGAGCAAATATCACAAAAATTGAATGTAGTGTCAGAGATGTAATTTGAATGAGCGACAGTGGCTCCTTATTCTTAGAGCGGCGTGAGCGGGAACTGCGGCTGTGCGGGTGTAGATGGAGGTGCGCGTCGCCCAGCACACCGTGACCGGTGCGGCCAATTAAGGTAATTATTCTAATGAAATGGTGCCGGACGCAGTCGAGCATGCGTTATATGGCGGGCACCGCCCGTCACCCAGCCACCACCCGGTCGGTGCGCCGCGCCTTGCGAATTCACGCATCACCTCGGCACAAGGCGGATGGATACGTTGTCTGCTGCTACTTCTTGCAGAAACGCGATTGCTCTTCATCTATTTTTGTTATTCATAAACGTCAGCAAAATTAGTTCTGCGTTTTCAGGATCTTGTTTTGGAGAAACTCCCCAACAGTACAGAAACCTTGTGACATCCAAGATAAATAGAAAAAGTTATTAATGTTTAGATATATAGAATAAACTTTATATTGTTCATTAACATTTAAGAGATGTTCTTCATGTTTTCGATGTGACAAGGTTAGATGTGTCTGATTACGTAATGCTACATCTCATCACAGAAACATGCAATACATTTATGTTCAATTCAACTGATCGTGTATTTAATGGAGTATTCTTGAAGAACTTTATCCGCAATGAGCGGTAGCTTTATCAAAGTATTTGCCATCCTGACGGATGTACTATTTTTATAACACTTCTATATTTTTATCATCTTTTTGCGCCCTTAATGAACATTTATAAACAAATATCGCGTGATCATGGATATTTTGATCTTTTAAATTTGCCTATGAATGATAATTTAAAATGATACAAATGCAAAGTTTTTTAAATTGGGGCTTTAGGGTTCGCCAACACCAATAACATTAGAGACTTTAATACAGATAAATGTTGTAAAGAAGTGCGTATGGCTTTGAAGATAATCATTTCATTTTTCCCTTCCAGAAAAAAAAAAGAAATATTGGGTGATTCGGGTGTTCGAAAATAAAATGAAAGATTTGAAATGTGTGAAACTATTGTAAATACATATTTGAATAATACGTACATTCTTATAACCCGTATTGACGTTAATAGAATTGGAAAACACTTGAGTTAAAAAATACTACGGTGAATCCAATCCCGACGGTAAAAAATCTGGAGTGAGTCCTACTCAACTTTCCAATTATATCTCTAGCAAATAAACAGTAGTAAAAAGTAAACATTACAATAAAATATAATATAATTTATAGATAAGAAAAAGAAAAATATTAAAATTATCCAACTCGAAGACAAATTAAACAGTTCAATCTGCTTACAGAAAAAGGGTTATTTGAAATATTATCTTCCTCCATGAACTCATTGCATTTGAGTCATTTGCTAATTTGAACAAGGCGCTTCCAAGAAATTTTTCACATATCTCAAAAATGGTGTGACGTACAGATATGATGTTTAGCAATCTGTGCGCAGAAATTCCTGCACAATAAAATTGTCTATATTCATGTTTTCAAAATTTTGAATTTTGACGACCGGAAGTGGGGTGCAGAGTGTAAATGAAGTCGGAATGTGCTGTCCAGAAATAGGCTTCTATTTCCAATTCATTCAAAGTTAATTCTCAAGTTTAGTTACGACCAATTTGTTCGTGAGTTACCGGGGGAACAAAATTATCAACATTACATACACTCGCACATACACCTACGACATTGGACACCGTCGCCAAAATTCTAAAATAGACTCTCCTGGTGGCAATTTTGATCCGAAGAGAACTCAAAAACAATTTTCAACCGAATACTATACTTTCCATCTATACATTCTGAATAAATGTAGTAAAAAATAGCATGAACCATAGATTGCAGGAAATATCGTTCTTGTGCATTGGAAAGAAACATTCGAAAACCGTAATATTAAGCTCCAGACAAATACCTGAAGGCATTGCAATTTCCGCCAAACTCATTATAATGCAACAAAATAAAAAAGTGTTCATACATTCCTAAAAACGAAACCATATATATTCAATTTGTATATACACTTGTAGATCTATTCCATACACTTGTATGGAAACCACAGGAAAACCGCATCGCAGACCGAGATGATCATTGAATTAAGTAGAGAATGCACAGCAACGTGAAATAAGAAAGACGTGAGAACAAATGATTCCTTTCGAAAAAAAGATAACAAAAAATGTCACTGAATTATATCATAAGAAAAAATGAAAGTTAAGACTATAGTACTCTAATTTTTCGAAGAGTCCTCAATACTTATTGCATACATTGGCGGATCTAGACCGGGAAGCACTTTTGTTTAAAAATTATGATTTTACGACACTACAATAAATAATTAACAATTAACTATCTGGTATTATTAATAACAATAAAAATTATTTATTGGAGTTATTTTTATGGTATTATTAATCTGGAATTATTAATAAAATTAACATATATAATATTAATGATAATAACAATTATTTATTAAAGTTATTAATATGGTGTCACTTTTACAAAGTATGTCATTTATTAACTTCAATTTTATCTGTTAAGAGTATACAGATCCCATGGGGGAGGGTTGTAGCCCCCTTAGTTCCCATAGCTGTAGCCCCCTTAGCCCATAGAACTATCACTGATTGCATACATTATGTAAAATCAACCTCCTAGAACAGTGAGTTCACTATATTTTGACTCTAGAATACCTACTACGTTCAGAACTACTTCAGTGATTCCTTTCATCATAATCTCCTTGATCAAGAACAAACACAAGATAGAAACGCTGTAGCTACTGAACAATTAAGTGTGTTATACGGTATTTGTGCTCATATGAGTTTCTTTTGATAACTTAAGAGATTGATTCATTGAGTGTATCGTGTTTGAAGAAATGTCCCATGAATCAAAGCGTTTCCCTAGCCTTCACGTATCTTTTCCTCTTCTTGTTATTTCTTAATAAAAACATAACCGTCGTGAAGTGCATTTTTGGCGATCAGCAAAATATGTTCGTGATTTGAGTTTCCGTTTTTATAGACGTTTTGAAGAATTTAGTTAAGAAGAGAAGTCACACGTTGACGCCATCGAATGTATACCATTTTCTTACTGAAGAGTAATGAACATACACATAATCCAATGACAGAATTAGTATATTCATAACGTCTACGGAGAATCACCTCATGATAACACTGCCGTCGAGGAAGGGAGTCAGAGGGCACCAAGTCGGGCGCCAAGAAATGGGATCCTTAGGAGAGGGGTCTCCAAAATGGGAAGGTTATCATCGAAAAAAAAAGTCATGTTTTCGACAAGGAGGAAGGACCCCGTAAGGATCAATTAAATTGGTTTTAGTTAACAGGGCCCCAAATTCAAAATCGTCCTCTTAATCCTCTCAGCGGCCCTGTACATTTTACTACAATACCACAGCGACAAACTCGCGTGTATACTGTACATTCACATACAAGGTTTTCCATTCGAATAATTTGCCTATTCTGTATAATATGTACATTTCAAATATCTTTACTACCAAATTTCAATGGATATCATAGTACTTTCCCTAAAATATGCAAGGGTAAATTAAGACAGTACACGATACAACACAAAATATTCACTCATTTTAGATTCAAATATTCAGACGATGAGTGCGTGAAATTACACACGGAAGCATATTTTTTTACTACAAAGTTTCACTGTGATGTGAAATTAACATACGATAGTGAGCACGCATGAGTTATATTTTATTTTAGAGTAATGTCATAAACGACAGCATCAGGTGAAATGTATTTTACACAACTTTAAATGAAGAGGAACTACTTCATTTAATCCATGATGTGAAATGATTTATTTTCAGTATCATTAATTATTTGTCTTTATGATATATTCTTTCCACATACAAGGAAAACTTAAGGTAGTATGAACGTGCCAGGCTTCAAAACATTATGAAACATTCAATACTATTATCTATTCTTTTTATACTAAAAATAGTCATAGTAGAGGTAATTAATGAATTATGGTGTATTAAAAACTGCGAAGTTCATTACACTGTTTAAATTGAAATAATATTTGAAAAAATAGTCTCTAGTTTGACCAGTTCACTATTTTCTTTGAATAACTTGTTGTTGTACGAAACAAGTAGACTCCTTTTCTGCATTAAATTTCTGACACGCAAGATAATTTTTATATCGATTCTGATGGAAATTACGTGGACATTTATTTAAAGCACCGTCCTTTCAGAAGCTTATTCATAAGAGTTCATACATCTTCCAAAATAGTTTTATTGAAAAATTCCCGCAAGGCCCAAATTTTTTTATAGTGGTATTTGTAAATGGTTAATGTACCGTGCTATTGAAGCTTATCTACATGGGGTGATAAGAGGTAAGAGGTGGGTGTTAGGGCTATTGTTAGTAGGTAGACCCGCTAGTGTTAGTAGGCTGGGCTTACCAACAACAGATGGAGGTTTTAATAGGAGTAGTTAGTGATAGTGACAGTTGGTGATACTAGGAGTAGTAGGAGGTGGATAGAAGGAGTATTTGCTTTTCAATAGCCACAGCCATACGAACTAGGACATTGAAGTGGAAAGTTACAACTTTTTTCTGGCCCCGCCGGGAATTGAACCCGACGTAACCAGGTGACGAGCAAGCATGCTTCCCCCGAAGCCACCAGAGGGCAAAAATTTCATTTGACGAGTTGATAGATAATCTTCTTTCGTTTAAAGAAAAAGACATTCAAAAACAATTTCCAGGTCACTCATACTACCTTAAATGTTTGTAGATTTAAAAAATTCAGTTCTGGTTTGTGCCTTTGGGGTTATAAAAAGTGCCAAAAGGAGATTTGAAAAGCAAAACGTGTATATATATATATATATATATATATATATATATATATATATATATATATATATATATATATATATATATATANATTTATAATTTCCTTGCACGTTTTATCTAAACTTCCGCTTATATTTTGCATTTACCTTTCGTGTTCAAAAGTCATAAAACGAGTCACACTTGTTGAATATGTTCTGGTACAAGGAGCAAACTGAAATTACGTATCCTAAGATGAAGAATCACGGCAGAGAATGAGCAACACTATGAGGTAGGTTATGAACAAATATGAGTTACGATTCGTCTTTTAAACTTGATCGATCGTAGAGAAAACGTTATTTTATCTCACTAACATACCTTAAGTGGATTTTGTCCTTCTGTATCACGTTTACTCAAAGTTTTGAAATAGGAAGGAAGAGAAAATATCGGATCTAATTTGCCGCCGAATGCTCTATAGACAATTCCCTCTAACTGTGTGCAACGACCGTCAAATTACTTCGTGAATCGTTCCTACGCACAGATCTTCACACTATGTGGCGGATCTAGACCGTAATCAAGGGGGAGACTTACCGAGGAAGGATCTAGGGAGCATGAAATAATCATTTATGTTTGAAAATTATGGTTTTACATCACATATAATGTTTATACAATTTGATGTGTTGATGTATTTTATTACAATATAATGTTTATAGTTTTATAATAAATAAAATACATCAACTCATCGAATACATAATTAACAACTTATTAAATAGTGGCCAAATTTCTAATTGTCCAAAATGGCAAGGATAAGGATTTGGTGACCGAATTAGAATTTTCTAAAGATACAAATAAAAAATTCATGAAAATCTATTTTTAATGCAGATGTAATGAACAAACAACAAATATATGATAGTTATAAAATAATATCCCAATCAAGACTTCAGCTAAGGATATATACTTTAAAACAACTAAACTTATAGACTATATTATGAACCTTTCATTACCATCCACTTATTTTCTTAAAATTGTAATTCTATTTGCCATATATTTAAAAGTTATGATTTAAGTATGTTCCGAATATTGTATCTTAGTATGTAATATCGTTTAAAATGTTTAGTGTTTTATTACTTATTTAAAAAACTATGTATTAAGATTTATGTAAAATAGCAAAAGAGCAGGCCTATTCACCAGTCAAATTCAATTTATTCATATCGTGTTGAGAGTAGTCTATGTTTGTTGACAAATGAATGTATCCTACTATTTTTTTATTAGTTTAATCAAAAATGCACTTATTATGAATATTTGGGTTCTACACAAACTGAAGTTATGAAGTTCTTCAAAACTGCCGTTAAAGGAAAAATTTGGTAACACAAATTGCTACTCGTATGAAGTTAGATCCACAATTGGTAATTCTCTCATACGTTTGGAATAAGCTCAAAAACATTTTTTCTGATGTTCTGATAACATCCGGATACTGTTTCAAGTATCTTAAAAAATTAATGTAAATTTTATAAGCGGAGGGAAAAGAAAACCAAAGAAAACGAACAACAGAACTCTTCTGACAACGATGAAAGAGAAAGGAGAACCTATTTTCTTGTTCTCGATGAAGGAAAGAACTTCTTCAGTACGATAATCCTCTGAGTTATCCGTATTTCCGTAGTTCCATTAATTGTGAATGTTATAGTAACAATAAATTGAAAAAACGACTAATTTACTGATATAGTAAATTATTTGTAGAAGAATATTCCTTGGTTACTCTATGACAAAAATCGATTAGTAAGATAGAGATAAGTCAAATTTAAGTAGACAAAAATAACAACTGCAAATTAAATGGGATGATAAATTATAAAGTTCTTGGCAAAAATTAAGATTCTTTTCTTTACTCACTCCTGTAATGCATGAGTACACTTTTATATAGTGTTGGAATTTTTCAAATCATGTTTCTTTCATTAGTCATAATGAAATTCTTATTCACTGTGCCACGGTATATGTGATGTGAGATTTTCATAGAAATAATAAGTCATGATTGTGTTTTGGCATGCATTCTAAAGAAACATTGTTGAATTACTAATATTTTCATTAATAATGAACCAACAGAGACAAATGTTTTTTTAAGAGACACAACGTTTTACACATTACAAAATGAAGGCTCCTGATTTTATATTTCCGAACAATTAGTTAAAATATTTTGGTAAATAAACAACTTTCTGGACAAAAATTAGTTACAAATTGAAAACACGGAGAACATATACTAATTTACTCTCCAGAAGAAAGCAAGAAACCATCCTATCAATTCTAAAAAGGGGTCTTAAGTTAGTGCCGTATCTGTACCCCACAGTATAGTATTGAAATGCTCCCTCTAAAATAATAAAAGAGTAGTTAGCTGCTTGCCATCTAAAGAATATTTAAAATATTAGAGGTATTACCCCCACATATGTGAATTCAGTTCAGACCGTGCCTCAACCAAGAGACTTTCTCCCTATCAGTTCAGCAGCCCCAGTGCATAGGGAATCAAGCAACCAAAGCTATGCCAAGGTTGTCACAAATTAAAAGACACAGCCAGAAATCGGGTGTATAATACAAGAGTAATTTTTAAAATTCGAAAGTATCTTACGAAAACAAGCAGAGCAAATCGACTCGTTATTGCAAGTCTTGACTGTGTTAATAGCAAAAATACATTAATTATGACCATTTATAGGTAGAGACATGGCGCGCCAATGGTAAAATCCAAAACAAACAAGAATTAGAAATATTCTTATTTGCTAACGACATAGATGTAATGCCAAGATACAACGCCAATTCACGGAAGCTAATCTCAAAGATTACTTTAAATCAATAGAGAATCGGAACTACACAGCAGGAGGTGATTACAAAGCAAAAAAATAATCTATGGGGAGCAAGACTAATCACAACGAGAGGGCGCATTCTATGGAAGATCGAAAGTGCCTTAAAGTTAAATACAATATCCACTGGACAGCCAATACACTGGCCAACTGACCACAACAATACCAGAATTGTCAGATTTTTTCATTACAAAGACATCAGGTACATTTTCATTACATTAGAACAGAGCTACAATGAAATTTCGTCACTGTCTGATCTATCATCTGGTCATTCCCCTGCAATCCTCACAATTTCTTCAACTATTTTATAGAAATACGAAAAACCCTGGTTAAATAACAGATTACAATATACAAAACCTGGCTGGACATAAATTTAAATGTCAATGTACCGTTGAAAACGAAATAATATATTGATGAAGCAGTGGACTATATCACCACCAGTATTCAACGAGCTGTCTGGTTTGCAACCCCAATCCTGCCACAAAAGAAATGTCGGAAACTGTCAACCAATATCCAAGAAACAACAGAAGAGAAAAGAAACTTAAAGAAGAGACGGCAAGAGTCTCATCATCCATACGATAAACTTCAACTCAACAGAATCACCAAACATCTGAAAATGATACTGAAAGAACATCAAAGTCAAAAAACACACCAATATCTCACCAACTGATCTACAACTAAAGATGCAGATTACTCACTCTGGAAGGTCACGAAACATCTGGGAGACCAATAAAGCATATACCTCCAACAAAACGAGATATGAAATGGGCAAGAAGTAACACTGGAAAAGACGAAACATTTGCAGAATATTCCACAAAAGTTTTTTAACCATTCCCATCACAGATCCACCGGAAAAATGATGATGAAATAGAAAAATATCTCGAAACGTCAAATCAAATCTCCCATTCGATAAATTGGTTCACAACAACTGAAGTTTCAAACATGTTGAAAGGTACGCCAAAAATAAAGCTCCGGGATTTGATCTTATCACAGGAACAGTGTTAATGAACCAATCGAAGAAGACTATTGCTATATTGACGTCTATTTTTAACGCCATACTTCGAATAGGTCATTTTCCGTCACAATGGAAATGTGCCAAAATAATTATCATACCCAAGCCAGGTAAATCTCAATATGAAGTTAATTCATTTAGACCCATCAGTCTCCTGCCTATCATGTCTAAAATCTTTGAAAAATTACTCCTCAACCGTTTATATCCGATTCTAGAAAGTGGAAATCTTCTACCCTCACAGCAATTTGTATTCAGAAGGAAACACTCTACAATTGAACAAGTTCACAGGATAGTGGAAGCAGTAAATGATGCACTAGAAAGAAAAGGGTATTGTTCATCTGTCTTTCTAGATGTCAGACAGGCATTTGATGAAGTGTGGCATACAGGACTTTTGTACAAAATTAAAAAGACGCTACCGCAATCATTTTTTTTTAAATTTTACAGTCTTATCTGACGGAAAGGTATTTTCAAATCAAACAAGCCAATCAATATCACAGATTTACCCACTAAAATAAGGAGTACCGCATGTAAGCGTGCTTGGACCTATCCTGTATTTATTGTACACCGCAGATCTCCATGCAATGATGATATTATCACAGCTACTTACGCAGACGACACTGCCGTATCAATAACAAATGAAACTGAAGTGGTTGCTGGGGACGACTTAGAAGAACATCTGACTTTACTAAGTGACTGGTTTAACGATTGGAGAATAAGAACTAATGACGACATATCCATTCATGCTACATTTACTTTAAAACAGAAAACAAACCATCGTATCAAAATGAACAACAAGACCATCCCCCAAAAAGATTACATGGGCTCTAATAACCTCGATGTTGACGAGCCCTAAAGCCCCAAACAAAAAAAAAGATTACTTCAAGTATCATGATGTACACCTGGATAGTCGAATGACATGGCTAAAACATATACAATCTAATAGAAAAGAACTTGATTTAAAAATAAAGCAATACTACTGGCTCCTCGGAAAAAGATCAGCACTCTCACTAGAAAATACGTTGCTCACATATAAAGGTGTTCTTAAACCCATTTGGACTTACGGAATTCAGCTGTGGGGAACGGTGTCACTATCCAATATAAAAATCTTTCTACCTTTTCAATCTAAGACACTTAGAATGATAGCAAATTCTCCATGGTTTCTTAATATCAAAACACTTCACAATGATCTCCACGTACCTTATATACAGGAAGAAATCTCAAAGATAGTCAAGAAATACCAATCGAGACTTGAAATACACGAAAATACTCTAATCCTCAGTTTACAAGACAGCAGTGAAGAACTACGAAGATTAAAACGATAACCTCCTTTGGATATCCGATTCCGATTTCAAGAATAAATTACATTATGTTATAACCATTATTTATTTTGTTTATTTTAATGTTTTTATTCTTTTGTTCATATAGGATAAATGCAAGTAGTATGTTTCTACATGTAAATAGTAAAGTCTATGTAGTATAAATAAATAGAAGAATTGTCAACGGACAACTCCTCTTACTCTATGCAGAAAATTTCTCTGTCATAAAATTTACCAATTGTTCTCTGTAATCATGAACAAATTGCAACTAAATTTTTAATTTAAAAAAATATCCGTACTAGTAAAAGTAAATTCTATGGAATACCTTTGATATAGAGGAAAGTACGTGATTAATTGATCTTGAATTTTGAAGGGTTCTTTGTAAGAATTGTTGTAACTAACGTGCAAAGTATATTTAATATACGTGGAACACAAGAACAAAAAAAAAAAAAAAAAAAAAAATTNAACTTCACTGGAATAACTTATGAATATCAAGCTGACAGATGTGTCCGCTGGAAATTGATAGTGATGCGCGAGTAGGAAGCCTGACGATCCAATGAATGTATAATCTTCATAGCATAACTATGAAAGCAGAATTAAATACGTAATTAATACAAATTCGAAAAGAGTTATAGGAACTATATGTATTTTGTATATTTTCTTAGTGAATATATTTTATTTTTTTGTAAAATAACAAAAGGGCAAGTCAAATTACAAAGTACAGAAATTAAGAAACTAACATGTTATAAGTAATAACTGAAGAACCTAGGGCAACGCCGGGACAATGAGCTAGTTTTCAATAAAATATGACAGGACAGATATTTCACAAATAAAACTGAGTTAATCAAAAAAATATTTATTTGTGCGAAAACAGACTTTTATAAACTTTGCATCATTCTAAAACTCGAGTTAATTTTGCATTGTCAAAAAAAGAAAAATGTGGAAAATTGCAATTGTAGGTGTTATTCTCTGATACAACAGAATCCTTTATTCCATGATTTGAGATGAAAATCGTTCAGCGCTCCGTCTATTCAGATCGATATATCGGACGTGACTCATCCTGAACAATGATTCAATATCCAGCTCACAAATTGAGAATCTACATCCACCCCTAGTCAACATCCCCCTAATTCTCTGCTAGACAGGTTTTCTACAATAATTCATTTCTTTTCGTCGTGCAACCTCTTCACACAAAGGCAATCTGGTTTCCCTCGCAAGGCCAGGAACTCGTGTGTGTGTATGTATGTGGTCTCCTACAAATACATTCTGAACCACCAGGTTGAAGAATGTGCAAGTGAATTCTTTACATTCTTGGACTAATCGCTCATTATACGATTTGGTTCACAAACGTTTTGCAAATAGTTATTCGGTCTCGTCAAACTCTTCTTTTATTGCTTTCTTCCTGTCAAGTTTACTCTCGTTAAACACAGACGCTGAGAAGGGGAGGAAATGTTTGGCACCGAGCGCCGCTTCGAACTCCCTACCAGAAGAAGCGTTCGAAGAATTTTATCTTCAATATCTGGAACGCAGACCGGTTCTTATCACGATCGGAGATCACACGTTGGTTTCAGAGCAAACTCAATTAGTATTTATATGAAGTGCTAGTTCCAAAGTCAAGTTGGTCAGGGATTGGATCCGTCGCATCAACATGAGTTGATTAAGTTTCGTGAAGGTTTTTGCACCTGCAGTGGGAAAAGAGGATACCTTACACACAGTGCAACGAAATAGAATCATTACATTCCGATTCCACAAAAGTGATGTTGATACGAAGTAATGATTTCGTTTAAAAAGGAGTTCATAAAGGAGATCTTTCGTGTTTTTGCAAATTGCGAATTGTAGTACAGAAGAGCGTCGATTATCAGAACGCCGATGTTGAGCTTTAAAGAATCCTGCCCCAAAGAGGAAGTCACCTTTGAAGCAGATGAATATTAAAACTTTCTTCGTGTCAGAATTACTTATTTTGTTTCTCATTTTTACTTTTCAATTATACAGTATGTATAATAGAAGTATCGGTCGAAAAAAAATTCCGGATCTCTTCAGATCTATACAAATTGGCTCTGGTAGAGTTTATTTTCAAATTTTTGTGATGATGTCCAATATCGCACGTGTGTGAAGAATTTTGTTTATCCGACAAGTGACGAACAAATCAATGAAATCAAACCAAAGTAGAGAATAGAAACCTATTTCTAGTCAGCTCATTCCGGTTTCATTTATACGTCGCGCTCCACATCCGGTTTCTTAAAAATTGAAAGTAAAAAAAAAACAATTTTATTGTTCGTTAAATTGTGCTTACAGATTCCTCAGTAGCATTTCCGTGCGTCGCACAATTTTCTAGGACAGACTCCAGATTTTTTCATTAAGTACTGAAGATGGTGCATGCAGATAAAGTTGCTTTGTGTAAAAACGTAGTTGTTTGTGTTGAACCTTTTTTTAAATTAATTTTGAGTATCCGAATTTCTTAATATCCGAACCATCCATGACAACATTACTTCGGATAATGGACGCCTCTGTGATTATGCTCGACATTCCGCGAGTAAGTTCAGTGTCCTATGATTTTATATGAGTAGCGAATATTTCGGTTGTTTTGATTGTTGATGAACGAATCGATAGATCTCAACGAAACTTGAATACTGTATTTCGTAGTGGAATTAAGCTCTATTTTTGGTCAGCCAACGACACCGCCATTTCCTTGAAGTATGTAACTTCCATTCTCTAAATTTGTATAACATTACAAAATTCATGGTATGTAATTCAGTGTTAAAATTGTTCCAAATTCAAGAAATCCCTTGAAATAAAATTCCCGTAATTAAGATATGTGAATAAAATTAGATAACCTTGTCTAACTCTATATCATGTCATGGGTACTTCCAACATACCTACAAGCCAACAAGAAACTAACATGCCAACAAGTAAATAAAGTTTATTAACTTTAAAAACTGTGGAGACTATTTGTCTATACTTTTTGTGAATACGTGACCTTGATATTTATTTTAAACTACCAGTTTGCTCAGTTTTCATTAATTATTTGGTAACAGAGGGGTCTTGCACGTATAACTTCAAACGTTAATTTCAACAGTGCCGAAATTTGCAGGGCTGGTGTCGCTGTACTGCATACGTAGATAGTAAGCTGGAGATTGCTCAGGATAGTTCTGCAGTCTTCATCAATAGTACTCCTCAGTATTTCTATCTGCGCACAACTACTACTTCATAAGAATCGAGAAAACGTAACAAAACCATAAACGTTTGAATTTACCCGACACGCAGAAACCCTATAAATTCAAGTTTTTCTCTAGGAATAACTATATATTCATCATAATTTCTTGTGACATTTAATAATATAGAAGAATTGAAATGCAAAATACATTTGAAACAGAGAAAAAGAAGGAAATTACAAATATCACATGTTTATATATCCGACACACACATCATATCAATGACTTTGGATTTTTTTTTCAATTAAGAGATCTATATAATTTCATATAAAAGTAATAAATACAACGAAATTAAATGGATTTTTAACCTTGTTCGATCAACTAAAAATTAATATTATCAAATAAAAATTTTTTCAATTGAAATATTCATAAACATTATATATGTAGAGATTATATGGACGTATTCAACTCATCTCAATTCTGATTTACGATCATATTTTATTGGTAAACTTTATAATTAATAGATGAATTTAAACATTATATCAAGAGATCGAAATATCCTATACTAAAAATAAAATACTTCAGCGTTGTCTTCCAGAAACAAAGCCACTTACTTGCGGAATACCCCAAGGTTCAATTCTCGGTCCTATACTCTTTTTATTGTATGTGAACGACATGTCATCATCCACATCAGATTGCAAAATGGTTCTTTTGCTGATGACACTAATTTACTATGTAAATACGTCAACGCTCGAAACGTTTTCTCTAACTTTTCGACATGGTTCCATGCAAATCGTCTCATTGTAAACACTGACAAAACAGTGTCTATGTCATTTAACAATAGTATCACAAAATCTTTACCCCACGTTTCTCTTTCTTTAAACGGAACACAATTAAAAACTGTTACGAATAAAAATTCAAGACAACCTCATATGGAATTGTCACGTTGACAATCTTAATTCCCAATTAAGCAAATTGTGTTACGCATTCCGAATCTTAGTCAACGTAGTTAGTCCACGTATTTCCCGTTGCGTATATTTGCAAACGTTTACTCCCATTTACGTTACGGCATTACCTTCTGTAGCAATTCAATCAGAGTACTCAAACTTTCATAATTCAGAAGAGGATAGTTCGGATAATTTGTAAATCTCACCCCCGAAACTCTTGTAAACCTTTATTCAAGGAATTTAATATCTTAACACTTCCCTGCATTTATATTTATGAAACGGTCGTGTTTGTTAAGNAAACAGTCTCGTTCACAAACACAATACTCGCAATAGGAATAATATTCATCGCCCTACAGTGTCAACCACTCTTTGCCAAAAAGGATCATGTCATTCGGGAATCGTTCTATATAATTCCCTGCACAAGAATATAAAAGATATTATGAAATTGAATCTCTTCAAATCCGCAGTTAAAAACTACCTCCAGCACCAGTGCTTCTACAATGTAAAAGAATTTATTGATTTTAATAAAAGTTAAATCCGTCTTGTACTTTATCACGCCATTGCAGTAGTACTTCTTAAGTAACTCATAACAATTTCAAAAACTATTTTCTTGCATGATTGTGTTGTCTTATGGCTCATATTAATTTAGTTTTATGGGTACTCAACTTTGGCACGGTTGTGTACATAAATTCTGTAGCCCCATCCTGGCCGGGATTTTCTCTGTTTTTCCTTCGGGTAGAGGCGGATTTCTTATACAGGTTCTCTAGGTTTTGTCTAGGGGCATGTTTATTGTAATAATAAATCGTGAATTTAGTGTTATTTCAATTCTTATGATTTTTAAACACTATACTCAGAATAATCTATGGTTTGATAATAATTTGTAAATGTAAAATAAATTATAAACATATTAAAAATACTATTAGTATTATAACTCGCAGCTAACATTTTATCTTATCTAGGAATTTTTACTGAAATTTTTGAATCCGCCTCTGCCTTAGGGCCCTTGATCGGAATTGATGGGATGGTCCCTTGCTTGCTTCCGGAGAGTAAATTAGTTTATTGTCCTCCACGTGGTCATACGCATTTTGTACTGTTTTTTGACAATAAATTTATTATTATTATTATTATTAAAATATAGCAAGTACTTCAGAGCTTTGTGTTGATCTATAAAGCTACAAATCGGAATTGGATACTTTTAGCATCCATGATTATAATTAGGGATTACCCATTTTTTAAGTAAGGTCGATTTATCTCTGCATTCGATATTGGTTTTTCAATAATACATATGAGTTGAATTAAATCCGAAATTTATTTCCATACCTTTGGTAGAACCAAATAACATGTGCTGAGAATTATATGAAAAAAAATAACATTTACATGAGTGCTAATATGTTTTCAAATAGTCAATATATTTATTTTATGGAACCAGAAGAGTATACTTTAATTAATATAAGAAAATCGTTTGCGAAGTTTATAATGTGTTTTGTACTTCAGCAAGGCACTTTATTGTGTATTATAAGCAATGTGCATTTTCTTCTTTTTAAATCGAGTATTTTTTAATGATACTAGAACTAGTATTTTAAATGATACTAGATAAACTAGTATTTTAGATGGAGTATTTTTAACAATACTAGATAACTAGTTAACATTTTTAGTGACAAAGTAGACTTCGAATCATTTACTAGAGACATGAAATAATGTTATTTAATCTATTTTGTTTCTTCTCGTCTTGTGAGTCTCAATAACGGAGGTTATTTTTTAAGTACAAAAGTTGCAGCTTGGAACAGGTCGTTAATTAAAGCGTATAAATCCGCCCAGTAAAATAATAAATATGTTTTCTTAATGAAATGAAACTACCGTGAAAAGAATAACAGTGGCGAGGGATAATTGGATGTTTTGCTCCTTCCCGGATGCATCCAGTTGAACATTTACCAGAAAACCGCTCTCTCGCATCCTCTTTCCCTTAATTTTCATCTTGGGGTTAGTTCTAGTGCTTCTAAATATTTTTCACGTAATGAGGCAGTTGCTTCAAAAGACTTGATGACCTGCGTGGTAGCACGTCACAGGACGTGAGTTTGAATTTCGATGTTTGTGAGTGCGACGGATAGGGAAGACAGCAGACAAGACGTGTATGTGCAGAAGAGGATTTGAGAGCTTTGCGCATGTGTGTAGAATGGGAATGTTTTTTTATACGGCGAAAAACGGTAATATTTTTCGAACCAAAAGAAAAAGAAATGAACCTAACAAGACTATGCGTGATAAGGGATATATATATATATATATATATATANATATATATATATAGGCCACTTCGCCCACTTCCCTGTTACGCGGACGGGTGCTTCCTGCGGAGCAAGGTGAAGTAAGAGGCGTAAAAACAATGGAGAAAATTTACAAAAAGAAGAGAGATATTATCCTCATAATTACTCTGTTGAAGATGTGTATAATATGTAAAGTTTTATTGTACCAATTTATACGGCGAAAAAGAAGTGTTAATTGTTGTTTGTGAGTGCAAATTTATTTTACGGACCATTTCGTGCTTAATCACCACCACCACCACTATCATCCTGACGCATTTCACCATATGAGGACTTTAATGCTCTAATGAACTTGACGTTGACGAGCCCTAAGGCCACCCCCCCCCCTTCCAAAGAAAAAAATACCATGAGGAATTGATAAATATACCGTCATATCACTGATTACACCTGAACTCAGGTATGAAAATAATGTGGGGTGAAGTGGGGACGAACACCGCAGTTTTTGTTTTCTATTTTTGCAATTTCAAAAATATACAAAATAATTAACTTATAAAATTATTCAGTTGTTTAAATCTTAAGAATGAATCTTAATTTTTCAACTATTAATAATCTTGTTTATGAAGTAGAAAATTCATCCACATCATATTCTGCTAGCAGAGTCAGATACCGTATGGGTGCTACTCTGCTATTTTGAGATGTGTGAGCAACACAGTATAGAAGCAAGCGCAGATTTTTAATATACAAGAACCTATTCTAGTTATAACCAATTCTCAAACGTAATCTCAGCTTGTAAAGCTAAAAAGTCGACGATAATCTGTGCTAAAATAATTTTAACCAGTACCTAAGAAGTGTACAGAATAAATATTGAAAGAAACTCAGAAGAACTATGAATGAGAAGTGAAACACGTACTACACAGGACACGGTACAGATATTAGGTTTGACGAAAGGAACTTTATGTTAGCTCAAATATAGCTCTCCACGGCATCTGTTCCAGTGCGGCGTCCGTCCACACTTAACCCCAGTACATATAAAAAATTAATAATAATAATAATAATGAGAAGAAGAAGAAGTATGGTTTTTTACCTACTTCATTTTTCATATTTCAGTTTCTCATTGAAAGTTATAAAAATTAACCGATTCGGAAATGAACTGCTTCAACTATCAAGGTCGATTATTCATTATATAAATGTAATGCAAAAATTTGACAAAATAGATAAATATTGTCGAAAATATAAACATTATAGAAAATGAATGGACTGGATCGTGACAGAAAATTTTACAACAAGAAAAAATAAAAAGTGTGTACAACAATAGAGGCTTCATAAAAAATGTGATTGATATTCTGCCAAACAATATTATCGTTTATATTCTATAAAGTGAAAGATTAGTTCGGACTACAGCTCTTAACCGCATGACAACTCGGGCGGGCCATGAACAGCTTTTTGTTACTTTTAATGCAGAACACCACGGAAAATCTTGGTTGGAGTATCTGACCCATCATTTATGAAAATAACTTGCCCTATAGGTATACGATCTCCCACTCCGCAAGTACAACCAAAGCAGTCGGCGAGATTTAATTCAATAAATTAGTTTAAACTAATAGCAGTTTTCTACTACTGGTTTCTTGACTTGAAGTTTTTTTGTGCATCCTTGATGATAGAATTATCCACGTCCCGAGTATCCATCCATTTTTATCTTCCCTGTTCTGCATTCCTTTCTTCATAATTCCCCGAGCACTGGTTTCTCAGAGCGAGGTGTGAATCGACTTCCTTCAAGACCTCGACGTCTGTCCGTCGCCTAACTTCTTTGTGTGACACTGGTTTCCCTCTTTAGGTGATATTAGAGGTAATCCGGCTGCTATTTCCCACTGGCCCACTGAGCTAGTATTTAGGGCGGGGTGTGAATTAGGCAGAATGAATGGGTCAAAAGGGACCAAGGGTGCTAGGGTCAGGGTGAGGAAGGGGTTGGTTTATTAGTTTGGTGAGTTGATGAGGGTTGGAACCGGTCAGTCTTGGAACGTCGGTTAGATTCCATCAAGGCTTTCTGTAACTGCTGCTTCCACCTCCACGAGATGAAAGATTTTGACAACTGACGGATAAATGTTCGGTAATATTTCACTAAAATGTGATCGGTCAGAACGTAGCCTCCTATGCAACCAAATAGGTGTGAATGAGTGCAATTTTAATCCACGTGGAGTTGATATGAATATTGAAGCGAACTGTATAAATGACAAAATTGCCAATTTATTTGAACATTCAAATTCTTTGCTTCAATTTCGAAATATTTTCACGTACACCAGAAGAATCACAAATTTGTTTTATTATCTTTTAGGGCTGTTAAAGAATCAATAACAATTACACTATCAATATTTATTAAAAGAAATTTCTGATTACACCTAAATATTGCATTTTTTCATACGTCAAACCTATTTTGATAACTGCGAATTAAATTCACACGCAAAATAGGATGAATGGAGGTATACTTGCTATTCTTCAATACTGTTTTGCTAAGTTCTAAAATCATGTTCCATTGTTACATTGCAAAGAATCTTGTGATTTCTAAAGAAACTTTTTAAAAAGTAGTAGATCATCAAATGGCTGCTTATTTTTCATATTCTATTGTTAAATCATTTTTCGAATTGTGTACCAACGGCTTCATCCGGTTTATGATTTATTGCTGTTCTGCAGTATTTCTTTTCTTTCCTTGTTTCTGAAAAATATGGTAGTTAACTCCATTTCATGCCATTATATTATATTAGATTATGATTTTTATTATAATTGATGATCACAAAAATTATCTACAGTGAACCCCAAGTATTTTCTTCAATATTAATCTTTACTGCTAAGAAAAAACTAAATACATAATGAGATATTGATTATTTACCAAGACATGGCAATCGAACATTTTTAGATGAATTCGTGTTCATACAAGAAATCGGAGAAACATGTGGAGCACCTCGGAAATTCGAACAAACCCTCATCTACCACCGAGCTATGTTGTCACAGGCTATGACATTCCATATAGCATACACCCAGCAAGTTGGTTATGCTGTTATTGTTTCATGCTTTCCTGTTTTTTTCTGTGCTCGAATACTATTGTGCCAACTGACGAATACTACTGACGTTAACAGAACAATTGTCAGATACGTTATGATAGTCAGTAACTGTGGATATCTAAGCAATATCTAAGAAAGTCAGCTTTCTTAGATATCACACCGGAATTCGAAACTCGGAAATACTTTTGGCATGGACAAAATGTTTGTACTTATCACCATTGGCATACATACCACAGTTTTACCACTCCTAATCTCTATGACCAACGCTTTCCATACGTGATAAGGGGAGTGGAAGATATAATTTCAGTAATCCTGTACCTCATGCACAGAATTTTTGTTCTTCCAGAAAATAATTTCTTAATTTTTCTCATTAGATTGCTTCATTTCAATTAGATGTAGTTTCAATCGTCCTTCATTGTTTGAACTGATTCGTTCTCTTGGGTTTCCCATTACACAAGGAATAAATCGAATGTTAAAAATTGAAAATACTATAATTCTGAATCTGGATGAACGTAATAGTACCAAAAAGAGAAGAATCCGAACGATCAGAAAATTTATCATATCCATTGCATGGAGAAAACGCGCGCGCGCGTGCGTGTGTATGGGAGGGGGACTCGTATTGTTTATTAACTTTGAAAAAAATGGTCCAGACAAATTAACCAGACAAAATATTAACCTACAATCGTGATGGTATGCAGGCATACCGGTTTCTTGAAGATTATAATTTACAAGATATAATTTTTATTTTTCGCTATACTATTTTTCTTACTAAAGCTTTTACGAACTCCTAGCCAAAAGACAGTAAAAAAAACTTGTGACTTTTGCGTCGTAAATCCGTAAAAGAACATTTCAAATCAATTTTAAATCAAAATACAAGTTTACAGCTATCAATTATGTTTTAATAAATCATTTCACAAATGTATTTAAGTTGGAAACCAGGAGTTCCAGAAAAAATGACGTCGTCATCAATGTTATCAAACAAAAAAACAATTTGCACACGCAAAAAAATATTCTTGGTTGAGTGCGAATAGTAGTCCTCATAAAACATATAAGCACCAAAAAGGTACTTTTTTCTCGCAGTGTTAAAAAACTATTTCACTTACATGTATTGTTACAAAACAACTCCTTAAACAAACCACGAATTCTCCTGCAGTTCGAATAAATCGTGGGGACGCCTCAGCGTACGGAATACGCAAATGTTTGTGCTGGGAGGGGACCGCCTCGGTCCAGATGAGGGAGCCATGGATGATAAAAAAAAGTGTTAGGGAGTAGTCAAAGTGATGCGGGAGGGTGCGGGGGGAGGGTGCTTCGGACAGAAGGGGGGCACAATCGGACAGAGGAGATATCGACGCGAGGGCCCGCGCGGTGGCGGGGGAGTGTGGAGGACGAAGGGTGATTCGGGTGGGGAGGGGGGGCACTCACAAGGGGTTCGGTGACCGTTGCCCCTCGAGGAGACAGACGCACGTATTACTCATCTTTACCCTCCCGTCTACTCAGGCTCAGGGAGCGTCCCTCCCTCACAGGATCTTTGCCTGGTCTTCATGCTCTGAATGGAACGGAAGACGCGAATTCGTTTCATCCAGTAGTGTATATCCTCGAACCTTCCAAATATATCAATCCCAAATATAATACAGTGGAGCGTCGAATTAATGTTAATTAATTATTCGAATTAATTAATATTCTATTCGATGTACAAATATATTAAAGACAATCGTTATAAGATACAAAACTGATTTATTTCATGATCACTTGATTGTTAAAACACATAT
Organism: Laupala kohalensis; assembly: GCA_002313205.1. Taxonomy (NCBI): domain Eukaryota; kingdom Metazoa; phylum Arthropoda; class Insecta; order Orthoptera; family Trigonidiidae; genus Laupala; species Laupala kohalensis. The sequence continues at coordinate 1,233,177 of NNCF01127806.1, forward strand.
TCAGGTACTGCATGACAGTAACGATGCCGTTCACATATATGGCAGAATTGAATTTTAATACAAACCTACCCAATCATCTATGTTTTTAAAATTTGACATGTAAATTTCACAACATTTTGTTTCAGGCATATCAACACTTGATATATATAATAGTGCAACGTAAAGGAATGGAATGAACCTGAATAGGAGGCTAGAGTCTTGGCCTCGAAACCTTTTTGTCCTCAACCACTGAATGTGATTTTAACCATCACGCGATGAGTAAATCAGTTTTGTATCTTATAATGATTGTCTTTATTATATCTGCACATCGAATGGAATTTTAATAGATTATATAGACACATTTTTATAGAGTGAGTAACGTAAAATTTATTCGAATTAATGTTGGCACGAATGGTTCGGATAATCAAACATTCCGTTACTCAAAATTCACTGAAAAAAGAACGATACAATACGATCAATCACATCAGTACAAAAAACAACTTTGTTTATGTGCATGAATCATGAAGTACATAGTAAATAAAAGTACTCACAAACACAAACGACACAAAGAAAGTTTTATTACTCGTTAGCTTCAAAGTTTATTTCTTCGTTTTGGCTGTTAAGAAGTTATTAATTCTTTTAAGTCCGACATCGTTGCGATTGCCTTTTTCCTTCTCTTTTTAATGGCACAGTTCGGATAATTGAATGTTCGTATAACAGATGTGGCGACATTAGACGCTTTATTTTATTTCAATTCCAAATATAATTTAACATTCAAATAATATTCTAAATATGCGGTAAATAAATCCGTTCCATTCCCATAGATCACACGAGTGCAAACATTCATGATGCTTTGTATCATTGTGGAACTGAATGAATATAGTAGTTTCTTGTGGAATTAATTTGATAAGATCTGAAGATATCTCAACAAATTTTTGTGATATTTTATATTGTGTAAAATTTAAAAACATTTTGTTTCTAAATTATATATATATATANNNATATATATTTATATATATAAAATTTAGAATTTAGGCGCAATATATAAAACAATACTTGTATATATTACACACATAAAAAAATGTGATTTCATATCCCTTATTACACCCTATGTTTATTAACGTCCTTATTCATTTTTTTCAATAATGTAATATACCCTCTACTCTCAGTAGCAGAAGAAAACTATTGCTCTAAACTCCACTCGTGGAAAATTTACGATAACAACAACTAATATTATTCTAAAAAATATTATGATGAGTGCTATGCCTAAATATCCTTATTCAATGTCAATGTCTATCGCTGTAATATTTAAACGACAAAGAAATAAAATTTTACTTTTTGATATTTTTGAAACTTTAAAACGTCTGTAAATACTACTTTTTAAGTGTTCTGGGACATAATGCTTACTTGTGGAAAGAAAAACCTCTATCGGATTCACAAATGCTGTATACTTAAAGCGATAGCACGAAATCGAATCGTTCGTAGTCACAGCAGTCGGGAAGGTTTATGAATAACCTCTTTATTCTTCGCCGAACACATAATTAGAAATCGATCTCCGTGATAAAATGGAGCGTGATACATCTATTGCAGTCAACGTTCTGACAAACGCCTATGTTAACAAGGCGCAACAATGACGAAGTAAAATATGAAGGAGGTGTCGGCGCATATTCACGATTACGTCCTCGTGTGAGACCCGATCTCGATTCATGTTACGAGAGTGCGATGAAACCAGATGGAAAACTATTCCACGTCAACTCTAATAATAATAAATTTATTGTCAAAAAACAGTACAAACTGCGTATGACCACGTGGAGGGAAAAAAACTAATTTACTCTCCGGAAGCAAGCAAGGGACCATCCCATCAATTCCGATCAAGGGTCCTAAGGCAGAGGCGGATTCAAAACAGAACAGTTTTAATAGATTTTATACATGACCATCTCAGATTTTGATTAAATTTGGAAGGCTGGTAACCATCGTATAGACTGAATATGTACCAAGTATTGCTCTAAAATTTTCCTTCATTTGGAAGTTATCCCAACGTAAAATTTGAACAAAACGCCCAAATATGGAACTACACAAAAATGTTGAATTGCTCTGGAAACTCTCCAAACTAATATTGAGAGGTGTAATACGAGCCATCTTATATCGCATTAAATGATATTTACTACGATATATTACATGACATCGTGAAAACGGGGAAAAATTACATATTCGAAACAAAAATTTTGGTTTTTAATTTATCAGAAGATTCAATTAAAAATTTAAAAATTAATTCTAAAAATAGTTCATACTCTTGTAAATCATCTGAAAAAAATTAAATGTCGGATTATATTTTTCAAGAATTTCTGGAACTTTTCTTAGTCTACATAATGATTATATCCATACTACGTTTTATCAAATTCTCAGATGATGATTTGATATGGATTGACTCTACAGTCCTACGAACATGAACCCTAGGGAATACTAAAACATTGTCAAACTTCTTGCCACTAAGTCTATGCTTGCCTTCCGAAATAATTCATAAAGGTTATTTGAAATACAATTATCGAGTGAATACAACATATATTTTCATCCCTTTATTCTACCCCAAATTGTATAAATTTGCAAACGTATCAAGTGTACATGATTAACTGTTACAATGTTTCAATGACTTCTTTATATACACGATCAACAAATTTTGATATTTTTTTATTGTTGCTGTTTTTCACGACGAAATCTGTGTATATATGCGGACAAGAACTTAAAATATTACGATAAAACAATTAAATATTATCCTTTCTCTTCATTTAAGGTTCAGATAAAGGCAAAACTTCCAAAATAAGGGCAGGCATTTCAAGACTTAATCATCATTATTGTTTGCATGTACCAGTATTACACTACATGTTTTGAATCCAAGCATGTTATGGTTTTATTCATTCTTTCCAGTTTATTAGCGCCATTGTCATCTTGCATTTACCTCACAATATCTTCAAATCGTTTGACTTTGAGATTGCTTAGTCACAACACTACATTGTTTTGTATCTTATGTCCCTAGCGACTCATTCGACGACACGCGTAAATCATTGTGGGAGTTTATTATATCACCTCGTTTCTGATTGTCTGTGAATAATACATAACTCACTTTTCACTAGTACATATTTTATTACATTCTTGTACACAAAATATTTCATCATAATTTTGACTGAGGACTTGCTATTCAAAGAGGAATCAGTAAAGAATAATTACAACTTGATGAGAAGACATAATTTTGTTTCGAAACGTAGTTGGTTCATCATTACATTTAATGAATAAATATATCATGTGTTGGTACAAAGCTGTTTGAAGAATCCAATATGATTGTCCATAATAAAATATGTACAAGTGAAAAGTGAGTTTTGCATTGTGGGAGCTAACGAACCTAGAACAAATTGAAAGAACTTTTTTTATATTTGACAGTTTTGATATTTAATAATTTACATTGATATTTGACAAGAAAGTTAACATTTTGCCAAAGAGTGCAGTCCGAAACTTTGAATGACTTTCTTTCATTCAATAACAAATCGTTGTTTCAATTTCATACCCTACCTTCCGCTTACGGTTCCCGGGAACGACTTGAAGAGCAACAGCATCACTGTCCCCGACCTCGGCTGCAACGCCTATAGTTTCAGACGACTCTACCTCACAGAGGTTACAGTAAAACCACGACATTTTGAAAGACCTCTGGGAGGCCAAGTCTTCACGTCATATCAGAAACAAAACTACTCGCAAATTAACAATTCGAACATTTTCGCTGAAACTGAAAAACTGTAGACTTATGTAACAAAATGATTCACTACACCGTGATTCTCATTAGCCTGACTGCCGTGCGAGTGATCAATGAAGAAAATGTGAATTGATGTGCCTTAAAGTTAAAGTGGGATTCAAAACTATGCCCACTTGCAGCTTGGATCTCAATGATTCATTTTCAGTTAGTCTTTATTACTTAAAAACTAATCTAGCCTGGGAGCTAAACTTCGAACATGTCTTACTCTCCTCAAATGTTTTAAAGACACGGAATCGATTTTCTCTATCTTCAATATTAAAGGTAGGGGAGAACAAAACTGCATTTGGGTAAAATGACCCAATCGAGGATTCTAGTGTTAAAATAATTATTTAAAAAAATCCTTCTTTGATGAGCCTGTGAAATGCAAACACAACATCCCGTCAGAATTTCGAGAATATAACGTTCAATAGTTTTCTCTCTTCGTTGAAGAATGATCCACTCAGTAAAGACAGCGTTACGAACATTTTATGAATTAATTTTTATATATTTGATTTAATAATGTTGACATACACATACCGAGATGATACCTCAATTAATTCGTGAGATGTAGTGAAAGTAATATTACTAGTTGTTAAAAATTGAGAGCATTTCGAACCCATTTGCACCGAAAAATGAAATACGAAGAAACTCGTTTTTAGATATTTAAATTAACAACATTCACGTAAGTAAAAGATGATACCTCAATTAGTCAGTGAAATAATTGAGCGAGAATAGCAAAAATTTCATAGTAATACCTTAAGCGCAGGAAAACGAACTATACATATGGTTGTCAGAAACAATGAAGAGGATTATCATTCACTTTGGTGCAGAAACATTACCTACATTATTTAAAAAACATCAGGAAAATTGCACTTATTAGCATATTCTGTCTTCATTTACCTGGTTTTCTCTTAGTACAAATTAGCACACATTGAGATTGATTATTGACTAGCCTAGGCCATTATTCAACTTTTTTGTTTTATTTATTATGCGTTGTTTGGTTCAGAGTTGTTTTGACAAGTGACGAGCAGCAATTATTTACTCACAAAATGTAACACCTGATACGAATGAAGTCTCGGAAATCTGCAAGTTACATAAAAAAACTAGGCAAAGTTTTCTTCAATCCCGAGCCTAGTAGATTATCCATTACATAATAGCTCACTAATTCCTTGTTGTACCAAAAAATTGCATTAAATTAACATAATAAATGTGTGATAACAAAGAAAAGGACGCTGGGAGAGTCTAGGGGTCCAGTACGTTCTTATTGTTGGAGAGAACAGGACCACTACGTCATTATTCTTCTTCCTTTTGTGAGAAAATCCATTAATCAGCCTTATTGTTTTATAGTACAGTTTATGAGTTACCAGAAATTCATGAAAATGTACAGTGGGGAAACCACTGTACCTCCCAACAGTAAATTTTATATGAAATTGGTAACACAGACACACTGAGAAAATTTGAAAAAGAATGTTCGCTAGGGTTATCTGATGTTGAAACATCGAGAAACGTGAAATATGTGGAGAGAATCTATTAATAATTCCTTGAAAAAGTAGTGTCGGAACTATATTGAAGTGAGCTGCTATATGAACCTTCCGAAGATTAACGAAAATATTTTATTATAGAATTCAATAAGGTACTGGAGAAATACCTAAATCTATGTGCAACATTTAATTAATGATGAACCAAAGCGCGTTTACCGATAGCCGTATCAATTTGTTCTGAAAACACAGTAGCTGTAATGAGGTAAGACGACCGACTCAGTTCGGCACGAGCCCTTGGGTGCGCGAATGTTAATCGTCGTTGTGTTCAATGCTCAGGGTCACAGTCACCGGACGAGTGGAGATCACCGGACGTGTGGAGACTGTCAAGGTTCTGGCCATTTGAATAATTAGGTTACCAAAGTGCTTGTATCACTCAATGAATGTTCCTTGTCACATTGAGACTAAAATATCCTCGAAGAAGCCTGAATCGCCGTTAAAGGACAGATCATATGAGCTGGTGAGAATCAGAGTGGTGTAAGACAAGAAAATAAAAAAATTGAGTTAACTCAATATTTAGCACCGTTATGCAATATTCTGTTTAGTTTTAGGGTGAAGTAAGTCAGTGGTACACCCAGTGGCGGCTGGGAGCCCCATATAATTTTCATCTCAAACAAAACTGCCAAGATGTTTAGAATGAGATAGTCAGTCGACGAATTTATATTGATGCAAACGTGTGATGCTAAGTGATCAATAGGTTGTTTTAGTCCTATAATTTGGTTTATTACATACTAATGGTGGTATGAAGTCGTACATATTTGATATTGTCGCAGTAAATAGATATGAAACTGACGTAATCTTGTTTTTAGAACTGAAAAGTCAGAAAAATACTTCTATTGATATTTTGATGTTATGCCTATATTTATGGATTGACAATGCAGTAAAAATAAGACTTTATATTTATAAACATATTCATATTTATTGTGAAAAGTTATGCTTGTAAATCCAGGTGTTAAACAATAAATATAATAATGAGTAGGCCTGAGCGGAAAACTTATAATTGGTTACAACTTCCCAGTATTGAATCAAAAGGCGATGTAGATAGGAATCCAGACTATAACATCGATGAAATGCTTACGCCTTTTGAACAAAGACTCGACCTTATGGTAAGAAGAAATATATTATTTTCTACGCCATTTACAAATGCTCAGTCCGATGAAAATAATGGTTTCATCGATCGACTGCATTATAAAGTTAAAACTAGAAAAAGGTTTAGGAAACCTGAATGCCATAAAAAAAGCCTTGCTAAAAACCTGAGGAATTCTAGGGAGAAATTTTTGAAAATAAATGGCCTCACAACCGCAAAGAAAACAGTTGCGTTGCAGCTTCACCTTTTACTTTCAACTTTATTTGATATCTTGTGTAGTTTTTCAGATATTTACAAAAAACAGTTTCGCGGCCCCTTCTGACACCCGTCCCCCAGGGGTCCCACCAGGGCTGGAGTTTTGTTTCCCCTTTAAAGTGACCCCGAAATCTAACTTTCTGCCAAGTTTCATAGTAGTAAAAGTCATTTAGGCCCAGTATATTTTTTTCCTTAATATTGGTTTTATAAAGTTTACATGTTAAAAGAGAGGGACAATTTTAGTACATAAATATTCAGGGTTTTTTTACAATGTAATGGGACTTTTTTTTATAGAGAGTCTAATAAATTCTTAACAATCTCAAATCAAGATAACATTGACTTCCACAACTTTTATCCTCACCAGCTCATATGTTATTTGTTGTTGAACTTCGAACATCTCTATCACTTTCTAAATACCCCTAATAAAACGCTCCAAACACCTTTTGCTCTATTTGTCTTGTGTTCTTACTCTGACTTTTCAATGTCTTCCTCGGGCTATGTATCATTGTATCTCCTCCTAGAGACATATCCACCCACTTTTTCTTTTATGAAACTGGTCTCTATTAATATTATATATAACAGTTAGTTTCTATTATATATACGCTCCATCAACCCTCTAATAACTTACGTGGAGTTCTGGGACATTCTATACATGGAATTCCGTATACGTACCTGTTACACAATTGTTCTTGAAACAAAAAGTTCAGAAGATATTAACTTTTTGGTATTGTTTCTGGCTAGATTGAATTAATTAATTTATTGATTTCCTAAAAACATTCAAGAACAGTTAAGGTACATTATGTCATATGTGTTTCATCACTTATACTAAAACATAAAGGAATGTAACGAGAAGTTACGACTAAACATTTCCGTTTTTTGCCACTTTTGCTTCGTTGAGCTACTGTAATGCAAAAGTACGCAGAGTAACAATAATCTGAAGCTTTTATTTAGTACAATGTAATTTCGATAATGTTGTCAGGTAGTATCAAATATTAGAATTCATTCAGCATTGAATAATGATATAATACACTGAAATTACAAAATATATCTTTTTGATTAATCGAGTGATGATTAATAAATTGTGATTTTGAAAACTTCCCCATGATTGGAGATCCCATAGCACGAGAACCAATATATCTAACTCTAAAACGGTTCGTACCTTTTTTGTTGGAAATTTAATGAGGAATGTTTTTTCAAGTAGATATCTTTCGCAAAATTCTGACTGCGACAATGTGGCAAAAACTATGGACGTGCATCTCAGAGGTGGTTTCTAGGGGATCATGGCTCGAAAATTTTTGGGGAGAGTTAATAATCGTGAACAATACATAATTATGAAGTTTTAAAACTATACGACTTTGTCCTCCTAAGGACCTGTTTCTCGTCTTATTTCAGTGTTCTAATATACATAAAAAGGAGTTAATACTGATCTTAGAGAAGTATACTTGTTTTTCTTGAAGATGCAACTGGGAAAGAGTTACATATTTACCTGACTGATACACATTTACCGTAAATTTTGTAACTATTTTAGGAAACAGCAACTATTATGAAAATGCCAAAAGAATTGTAATAAAATATTCTGAGTAAAATATACCCAGAAAAACAAGTGGTTCGTTTTCCCCCCACCATCTCGAGGGGGGCGCCACAGATTGTCGGCATTTTCTGATGATTTTTCTGTGATATGTGGAAGTTGTATTCGTTCTATAATGAGAATATGATCTAGTAGATATTGTTGTAGATTTGCAGCAGAAATGCATAGGTCTCGAGGACTCAAATGCTACAAAATACGACATGGAGGTAAAATATACAAAATAACAGCGAAATTCGTCTACAGTTTTTACAATGGGTATTTGAGTTAAGCGATTCACAAAAGAACATCATTTATTACCAGTTTTCATCACTACGCGTGCTATACAATTGTAAGACCGGTCAACGCCGGATGCTCATCTAGTTGTGTAATACTCAGTATTGTCCGATTTGACAATTTGCCAGAATTTGGTTGCAGAGGACAACTATAGAGTGATTTTATCACACCACAAGCACAAAAGAAAACTTTTAAAGCTTTTCTTAGAATTCACTTGTGAGGTAAAATTTATTTCCTATTATTAGACTACTTGTTGAAAGTATTATAAGATGAATCAATAAGACATTTAAACTGTTTAAATTACAAGGCGTATTCTTCAGTTGAGAGTAAAACTAACTTATAATTAATTTTGTTAGTGTTCCATTACTTATATCGATCGCTTGTTCCTCACTTCAAAACATTTATGGATAATTTATTTTATAAGAATCTTAGCTGAAACGTAATATTAGTTTACGGGAAATTGTCTGTAATAATTTTAAATTCAATTAGAAAAGTGTGTGAAGAGCAATTGGTTTTCTACGCTATGATTTCTTTCCTCACTAAATGTGAATGTTGCAAGAAAATACGCCAAAATTTATTTCAATGAATTCTTCTCTTCTCTTGATTTCTTCTTTTCCCAAAGGACATGTTCCGTGTTGGCGAGTGTGTGTGTTCTGGTGTTCCATGATACAATGCCAACCGAGGCCAGGTTCCAATTGCAGCTTCCCGTCCTTACCTCTTGCCAGAAAAAAAAATTGTGTTAATAGAAATAGAAATACGTAATGTTTTGTGTCAAATTATAAAAATATCATATTTAGGTTGTTTATAATTAATTGTAAAAAATAATGATCACTAACATAAAATGTAAAAACTAGAATTCCATTTTCAAATTGACCAAATTTATATAAAAATTTGTTAACTGTAGAAGCTATTTGCTAATTATGTAACAATTTCTCTTTTCTTTCATTTGCGAGTTTGGATAGAGCAACGTTGAAAAAAATTTATTGTAGACAAGTAGATAAAAATTTCGAACAACAATATCATAAGAAGAGTTGAGTTATTTTAATAAGAATTATTAAGAAAAAATGAGCAAGATTTTCAAGGTTCTTCGAACGTTGTATTAGGAGTCGAAGAGAAATCAGTATTGCCAAATGTTCCGGTTGCTTTCTGCACTTTCGAACTAATGTCCGCCATTTGTACAGCTGTACGAGGTTCCATGGTAATAATAATATTTTGTGATATTTAAATTCAGCGTTACTATTAAATTTCTTTTTGTATTTTAGTACAATTAATGATGAATCTAATTGTATATTATGGTTGTAACAATTTAAATGTTAACAATTAGTGGCTAATTGAAAAATTTTTATATTTAAAATGTAGAACAAATTTACAAAGAAACGTATTACTGTCAGTATTACGAGTCCGCATATTTTAATTATTCAATACTTTTAATTAGAAAGATAAAACTCCAATGTTTATAACTTTAAAAAATTCTGATAACGGAAAATAATTATTACCTGAAGTATCATCGCATACTTACTATTTCATTACTGATAGTACAGGGACATCATACAAATTTCACTACAAAAATGATAAATCTTGCACGGTGAGAGCAATTGAATCAGCTAAATTTAACGAGCGATTGTCAACCACGAATTATGCTGTGGTATTTATTATCTGATGAGTGTTTTGCTATTTCTTCTTACAGACGTATTTATCATTGCACTTTAAATGACGTCGGTAACAATCGTGTAGTGCTACGTTATCACTCCACTGATGAATTTAATTTATTGTAATTTGATATATTTTTGTGTAAATATTAAATAGTACAAAATAGTATTTAAATTGTATTGTTTAATCATTTCGTAAAATTCTATACAGTTATACGGGAAAATATCCTTAAATCAATATCTAGAATAGTGACGTTAAAAATAAGAATTGTTCTTTAGTATTTAACGTCGAGAGAGATGGTTGGTTTTGTTCGAAGTTTCGAGAGCGTTCTAATAAAAAAATCTAATGACTGATGGGGAATTAAAATATATATTATCCCACCTCTAACAAGTGTTGCATATGTTGTTCGGTAATCCAAGATCTCGTTGCAGTATATCATTAGTCGTTTACGTTGTAGGAAGAGTAAAACATCAATAAAATAGTCGGTTGTTTATAATTAATTGTAAAAATAATGATCACTAACATAAAATGTAAAAACTAGAATTCCATTTTCAAATTGACCAAATTTATATAAAAATTTGTTAACTGTAGAAGCTATTTGCTAATTATGTAACAATTTCTCTTTTCTTTCATTTGCGAGTTTGGATAGAGCAGCTCACTGTGGATAAAATTTGTATATATCAGACAGATTGAATCAGTAATATTATTGAGTTGAATCTCTGCACTGTTCATAGCTTGGCCAGGGTCTATCTTGGTTCAAGACAAAGGCGGACTTATCGTTCGACGCCTTTGTTCTTCCAATAAGTAATTTCACGTTAAAATACAAAGTACGAGACCCTTGGCGAGTGGGGTTGGATGATCTGTGACAAAACCCCACAGCGACACAACCACACAGTGACATAACCCCACAGCAAACATAAATATTGTCTAGTATCCTTCGCCTTCTATTTATTTGAACATTGCAATATATTATTTTTAATATACCCCGTTGTTTAACAGTATTTGACGGATAACTCTGGTATTAGAAACGTGATTTTATGTGATGACAATAATAATTCTAAGTTTATTTTACTGCAAAATGGAACTGAATTTGATGTTACGCAATTGGCAATTTAGATATTAATGTTATTGTTTGAATATACGATGATTCAAATTGATGAGAATTTCAAATGTTTATATGTCAATTTATTTTAACGTGTTTTTGACTTGTATAATTTTATAGGTTATTAAATTACAAGAATTAATGCCAGAGATAATTAGGAAATTGAATAATGCAAATAATGAGAATCAAAATCTGAGAAGGGAACTACTTTTGACCGATCAAGAACAAGAAGAAATTAGGGTGATTTTAGAAGTTGAAATATATTTAATTTTATAACTTTTGTTTTTTATTGTTTTTAATTATTTTTTTAATTTAAAAAGTGTATTAAAATTTAGGAACCTAATTTACTAATTTTTACGAAGAAGAAACAATGAAAATTATTCAATAAACTCAAATAGAAAAATTAGAAAGCAATAGGGTAAATGAAAAAGAGTTAAAAGAAGTAATAATAAGGGGGTTGAAATTTAGATATGCGTTAAGGTACGGTGGATATAAGTTTCTCGTGAGTACCGGTTATCCATTACCAGAATATTCTACCATTCTGAGACATATCCAAGACTTTAAAATAGATTTTGGCATCATTTCGATCATGATAGACCTTTTAAAATTTAAAGGAAATTTAATGAACCCTCAAGATAGATTTTGCGTAGTTTCATTTGATGAGATGCAGATTTGTAGAAAATGTGATTACGATAAACATTTAGAAAAACACGTTGGTTATGTCACTTTAGATCCAAGAATTGAAGATGCATCTTGGAAACCAACGAATGATGATCTGGGAGAATAAATATTTTTAGTTATTGTTCGTGGTGTAAAGAATACATGGAAACAAATAATTGATTTTCACATCGTCCGCAGTAAAAATGATTGTAATTTAAGTAAAAAAGAGAACAATGAAGCAATAGCAGCAAGACGTGACAATCTCAAGAAATATATCTTAGATTGCATTAGTGCTGTGTAATCCTGTGTTCTTCACGTTACAACACTTTGTTCCGATATGGATGCTATGAATCAAGGATTATGTAAATCATTAAATATTAATGCTTCGCGAAATGGCACCAGATCAAATTCTTTCACATTTAATGGCTTTGAAATATATGCACTCCTTGATCCATGTCATCTTAAAAAAAAATTAAAGGCATCCATGTTAAGGCAGGTAAATATACTACCTAATAATTATGTGCAAAATGAAAATATTCCTTTCAACGCTGTCCATGGAATATTTATAAAACAGTTGTGGGATATAGAAATTTCAAACAATTCTGAAAAGCGGTTAGTGCATCATCATCTAAAAGAAAACATTTATCCCGATAATTATAACAATGCTTGTAGACCCAGCTATTAGATATTTCTCCCCAAACAATTAGTGCAATAGAGACAGCTGTTGAACTGAATGTTCTTCCCAGAGAAGCTTTGACAACAGTTCGTTTCGTGTAGTGGTTTGGGATAATGTCGCCCAAAATAAGGAAGATTTCTATCACTTCGAGGAATTGTGATCAAAATTTTATTTTTCTCCATCGAATTGTAGACATGTTTCAGAATACTACATTTGAATGTAACTGGAAGACGTTAAACATTGGCATGGTTTTATGTACGTTGTCATTCTGTGACGTTACAGAATTTCTCATGAAGGATAAATTCAAATGGACTTCGTAATGGGTCACAGATTTGCTCAGGATGCAGTAAACATTTTTTCCCGAATTCGAAATAGAGCTGACTCTTTACCAAGTGCGCTAGATGCACTGAAAGCAATTAAATTTATCACGATCACGCAGTTCATCTCTGGTGTAAACGAGAATAATTACAAGAGTGATAGTGATGATCACTTGCTAGATTATCTCCAGAGGGAAAATAAATCAAATAAGAATACTGCAAAAGAAACAACTTGAAATGAAAAATGTTTGTTTGCAGATGGCATAAAAACATTTTCTCTAACTGATTTTGAATTAATCTTCATTCTTGAAGGTTAATTCAACATTTTATATTGCAGGAAGCACTTCTAGATCTATGCAGAAAAATTTATGTTTTTCATGCAAAGAATTTCTTTCTGCAAAAAATCTACCGAAAACAGATTTTATTAGAAAAGCAAACATTTATGCGCAGAAAAACAATCAAGGGAGCTTTAATGAACCATACTTAGAACGCTTCTTATTATATTCCACTATGAATGTTATATTACTCATTTTCGGAACGAGCTATTGAAAGGGGTAAATCGTGATCTACTAGAGACCGTACAATTGCATGTTGAAATAAATTTCCCTTCATGTTGCAAGTTGAAACAAAAAATTATAAAACATTTTTTTAATGTACATCGTACTGTTTGAAAAACTATTCACAAAACAGTAAGAATGCGTTTGCAGTATATGGGAGTGCTTCAGCAAAACGAAAAGCATACTGAATGTACAATTATTTAATTTTTCTTAAATAATGTATGTTGAAAAGGTAAATTTAATAAAGAATTGTATGACGATATGCATTACTAATAATATATGTCTTACATTTAAAACATCTGGGTTTTTTTTCAATTACATGAAAAAATTAAAATAAATATTTACTTATTGCATTTCTAAATGGACCACTTTTTTTACTGTTACATTAATTCAATTTTACCCTTCTTTATATCAAGCAATTTCAAGTACAGAACTGTATGCTTATAAGATTTTATGATGAAATTCAATTTTCTCCTGGTCAGCTGAATTTTCTTCCCAGCAAATCAAAAGCTGATTATCCCTGAAATGATTAGATTTCTCTATTTCATTTCCTACTTTTCGTTTGCTTCATCCTTGCAGTCAATTCTGTTTCTAAAATAATTTAAAAATTGCTAATAAATTTCAATTCGATTTCTTGTAAAACTCGAATTTATTTAACATTTCAACTAAAACGTTATATAAATTTAATTATAGCGTTCGTTTAAAATATAAAAATTGTATCATGTTGCAAATGCACAATTTTTGTTCAATAGTTATACTGTGTACATAAAGTGGTAATCATATAATTTTTTTATCAAAATAAATATTAATTCCCTTTTACTGACGCTCTAGAAAAATTCATTGTGCATACGTCAATTAAGAACGATCTAGTTAAGGTTGATTAAAATATTACAATAATACAAACACTTGACGAAATGAACGAAATAATTACAATAATTACTATTCATTTATATTTATTCAAGTAAGAAACAATAATTATGCGATTATTATAACATAGGATAAACTAAGGCACAATAAGAATAAGTCTTGTAAACCTATGTCAATAACATAACGTTCGTTATTCTCTCAATATTCCGTACTAAAACTGCTACTTTCTTCTGAAAACAAAATCCAAAGTAATGATGTCGATGGACCGTCGTTTTCCATGGCATCATGGCATCATGGCATCATGGCATCATGGCATCATGCATAAGCCGAGTTCGGAGGTTCGGACCAAAATGGGGGTACGGGAATACCTATGCTTATAGTGCCTTAGGTTTTATTAAACAAAAAGACGCATAAAACACAGCTCATGTAGAGACGAAAGTAAACAAAACAGAAACGATGATACCACTTCGAAACTAATTGATATCACATCGTTCTCCCCAGCTTAAAAAAATCTTATAGTTCTGTAGATAAAACTGGTGGATGACGAGAGCGCTGAGGTCGAGGATTGTCACTCTGGGGTGGTATAAGCTCTCCCTGCGGAGGAGTGGCTGCTTCTGTTCGCTCCTCTCTTGAAGGTTGATCAGAGGTCATCGGTGGTAACGGAATGTCTGGACTTTTATTTTGGTTCAGGTGCTGGAGCTAAATCTCTCACAGAAACCGCTTGCTCTCTACCATCCGCAAATCTGACATCCGCATAACCAGGGTTGGCTTGAATAAGTTCTACTTCTTCCACCAACGGATCATATTTGCTTGAACGATTGTGGTTTCTAAGTAGAACTGGTCCAGGTAGGGAGAACCAGAATGGATCAGAATTTCCATAGCGAGATCTTCTGGAGTGTTTGAACATCAGCTCATGAGGTGTGGCATTCGTAGGTACACAGAAGAGATCTTATTGAATGAAGTGCTTCAGACAGAACTATTTCCCAATGTGTAGCGGGTAATTATGGACCTTTAAAGCAAGCGAAACTGTTTTCCATATAATCCCATTGTATTTCTATACTTGACCATTTCCTTCGGGATTATATTCTGAAGAATGACTGGAAGCCATTCCATGCATTTCAAAAAAATTCCTTCAGTTCTTGGGAAACCAGGAAAGTTCCTCGGTCTGAATGGATAAAGACAGGCATTCCAAAAAGATTAAAGAGTTCTTGCAGTTTCCTTATAAGTGTAGACAAAGTCATGTCCCGATATGGAAAAGCAAAAGGATAGCGAGAGTATTCGTCCACAACAGTTAAAATATATCTGTTTTGGTTCATGCTAGAAAGAGGACCTTTATAATCAATATTTAATTTCTCAAAGGGTGAGGTTGCTTTGAGAGAGTTCCCTTGTAGGCTTAGAACCTAGACTTGAGCTCAGCACACATTCTACAATTGGATAGAGTATGACGAACCTCTCCTATAGAAAATGGCAAGTTCTTTGACTTGATCCAATAGTAAAATCAAGTAACTCCGGGATGAATTCTTCTTATGAATTTCTTGCCAATTTGGCTTGCTTTGTATAGAACCACACAGTCATGACATGGTATCTGCAGTTCATTTACACCTTTTCAGGATTCCCATTTTAGTCGATACTATGACTCATGCATACAGGACAGGAGAGAGAGGGGGAGAAAGAGAGCGTACGATCAAGATTGTCTGTGAAGATAAACATTTGGATGCGCTAATTGACGATGCGTTTATTTAACACCGCACATAAGATACATAACTGAAAAAGTACGCAATTTACACTACAGTCTAAAAAGAGTTGGGTTTCATAATAACCATCTATCGTGTGAACTAATACGGCTATATTTATATTAAAGTATTGTAACTAATACGATTACTTGCTTTAACACGAGGTTTAATGAAACAAGGGGCGAGACGACTCCGAAGTGTACCAGAGATAATAGCGACAGAATATACGAAATATTATCCCAATGTTGGAATGATGAGTATTGTATCTTACCTCGTCCGGTGAAATTACAGTATCTATATCTCTTATCCCGCCGTGGTCCCTTACTCAACCAACTGCTGAATTCAGACTTTCTAAGATGCCAAAGAAGATAACTCCCCCTCCTGTATACCATCAGCACTTCAAGGAAATGAGAGGTTAGAGTTTGGGCCATCTATTTACACGTTTACCTACACAGATAGTTCATTAATGAACAATTTCGTGGCTTCTGCCTTTACAAAGTGCCACCTCCATTCCTTTTGCAGCGTCTACACTACGAAGAAATATGCAATCATTGACACGCAATAATTCAGCTCTCTTCACTATGAATATTAGTAGGCCTTCGGTAAGTGTGTTCACTTTTGATCTCCTGTCGTTCTTATTTGTCGAAGGAGGACAAATATTGTATTTGCGGTGACGGTATTGACGCTCACTGTTTGTGGGACTGATCTTTATTTTACGATGAAAGAGGATACTTTATAAAATTAATGAAGGACAAAGATATAATACCAATTGTTAACAAAAATGGACTTAAATTTTATAGAAAGAAATTTATTTTAGGTAGAAAGTAAATTTGGCATTTTTCAGCAACATGTGGACGAAATAGGATCAATTCTAAGTTCCTAAAATAGCGAAGACGTTTCTCTCCCAGTGGTGGGAAGGGCAAATACGAAAAGATGGATAAAAAACGGATGTTCAAAATGAAATGAAATTTTGGAGCAAGTAAAACCCCGAAATTACAAAGTTAAAAACGGGGTATTCACTAAAAGTGGCTAAAAGAAAAGAGAAAAAATCGTCGTTCAGAATCTTGTAACTCCTCTGTTAGTTCAAAATTTTGATATAGTCCTTTGCTGGGTCCTTTGTTATGCGGGTATTCCCGGAAACAAAGTTGATAAGACAGCGAAGCGAGCAACACAAATAGCGGTACTTCGTGTTACAAGTGGTCCCAAGTGGGATACTAAGGACTTCTAAGATCCTCTGAACTCAAGGTGTGTTGAGCCGACTGGGACCACATTAGTGCCTTCGAGTGACGGGAGATGAAAAAAATCTTTCAAGCCCTGGTCGTCTTTATCCCGTGCAAACACCTGCTGGACACCTGGTGGTCCTTGTGCATCTTAGTATGGAAACTGCTATCTGGTCCTCGGGCATAACATACGCGGTGAATTACACACCATCTGTGAGATTTTAAATTTTTCTTACTTTAAAGCACTTTCTTTTTGAGTTTTCCAAATCGAGTACTGGCCGACGTAAACATAATCAACCCAGTAATTGGACAAATTGCTCGGTGAAAATGAAGTCTCCTCAATGCCTTTTTCTCTTCACACGGGAATGTTAATTTAGTTATAATTTTTTTCTTGCGTGTTTTAAAGTATTAATTACCTTATGTACTTCATAAATTATTTGAAAATGGGGTAAATGGTCTTTGTAGTCGAAATGTCGTGGAACCTAACTATCTATCAATGTCTTACATCCATTTCCCCTTCTGATACATGCACCCGTACACGTATTATTTGGTTCACGCGTTCTATAGGACGGGTACTAGAGCAGCGGCTATCTTTCACCTTTTCCTTTGCGAGATAAGAGTATTAAAAAAAATAAAGAAGCTGTTTGATTCTTTTATCTGAAAAGGGTACTGGACTGCTTGAATCCTAACAAATGACAGCTCTGACGTAACTATCCAAGTCGGGGTCCCCGGGCAAAATGAAGTTTGAGGCCGTTTAGTGGCCGTAGTTTCAGTCTTTCAACATTGTTAAATTTAGAAGTATATTGTAAGAGTTTTTAAAGTAAAAAATGCAACTTTTCTTAGTTACTATTTAGTAATCTAATTTAATAATATTTATATACCAATTATTTTTAAATGCCAGAATTGAACAAAAAATCCTACGAAACATTATATTTTCAAACGACTTACTTTTGTTACACCAAATGTTTTAACTAACTGACGTAATCTGCTTCTTAAATCATTCGTAACCATAAATTAAATGGATACAACACATTCACCACTTAATTTGTCTTGATTAATTTAATATCTCAAGTAATTTGTAACGAGCTTTAGTTTCGAAAAGGACCGTTCTGCAATCTCAACTGTGTATGGTATAGGTAAAATTGTTATGCAGCTATGCAGCATGCCGACTGTACACTTATGTGGAAAACTGGCCGATAGCGTAAAATGATCAAACATTAAAAGTTGAGCATATGAAATAAGTTCGTTGTATAATAATGACGATTACGTAAAATAATATTTTTTTAGTAATCAAAATTTCTTTGGTTGAACAATAATTTTTTCTTCACATGCGGTTAAAAAGCACGACGGTTTCCCATTACCTCCAAAAGCAGGGGACCCCATGAGACTTGGGGTCCCCGGGTAATGTTCGGGTGTGCAGGGTGCTAGTTACGCCACTTCTGATCATGCTGGTGATACCAGATGGGGGAAAGGAGTTTCTGCTATATTATTTAAGTCAATAAAATAATCGAGCTATGAGAAAGTAAACGTTCACATAATCATACAGAATGTTAGTTACATTCAATTTTCTAGTAAAACTCAAATCGTTAACATTTTAGTAGGCGCATGAAGAGTCTTCGTTATTGAGAAGAACTTTGCCGGATCCGTTTGATGGCAGCTGCATGTTTCATGAAGGGGCGGCTGCATCGACCCAAAATGCGAGGCGGAGCAGAGGTCATGCCTACGCGATGAGGTGTGGCGATGTTCCGTGTTCCAGCCAACGGGAGTGCGTCTCTCGCACCCTACGCGCCGCCCCTTCCACCCCTGCGCGACGTAATGGTCGTAGTACCAGCCCCGCGCATTGGCCACGCCCTCGAACACGTTTCAAGGGACATTCTGGTTATAGGTTAAGATTTCAGGCACCAACAAAAAAGTATTTTTGTCTTATTGCCGGGGATTTTTGAACGAATTCATGGTATATTTGGCATGCTGAATATGAATCTGTAAACAGTTTTTCCAAATTGGATCTCGTTTCTTTAGGTACAGAACAGTCTGAAGTATGTAGTGTTTCGTCATAAGATTATATATAAATTACGAGATCCTTAATTTCGCATGTTTATTCATTTTATGTTGTATTTTTATACAGGCGGGGGTCTTCCCTCCTTTGGCTGTGATTTTTGAGGAGTCTGCTTTTTTTTCTTCCTCATGTACTACATGCCCCAATAAACTGTGAAAAAGTAATTTTCGGATTCCATTTAAAATGTTTTCACAGTTTTATTTGATTGTATTCAAAATGTGGCTCCATCAACCCTTTTGAGTTTTTTTATCGACACATTAGATGTTATCTCAAAAACTAAAACCAATCTAGCGAAAGTAATGACATTTTCGAATTCAGGACCAAATTATTATCCAAAAATCACTCTGAACTAATAGGTAACGAAATAACTGTTAAACAGTGTTATGGATTGAAATAGTTTCTTTTCGTTTCCGTCGATCTATTGATTGTTATGAAGTGAAATCCGCATTGGATGAAATTCGCCTAAACGACAGTCATGTCTACAATTCACCAATATAATATTTTTAAGAATAAATAATGTTACCCTCATCTTATGACTAATAATTGCATGAATGTAAATGTATGTACATTACTATCCATTTTCTCGAGATCGGCTCCATAAATTGATGAAATTCACATGGTAGAGATGTTTTCGGATGGAAAAACGAAACAATATGATATCATTGCCGAGTAGGATTGTTTTAGCACTATTCTAAATGTAAAGATACGTATAATATGATTTAAAAAAAAAAGTTACTTTATCGTTCACAGAGAGGAAATGAAAAGGTTAAGGCCACATGAAGCAAATTAAAAGTTCTTTTTATATTTATTATATTTATTGCCTACGTTTATTACAATAGAAATCCAATTAACCGATTCCGAGTTATCCGAATTCCTAATTAATTAAATCTTGAGTAGGGGGGGAAACCACTTCTGCAATGAATCTCTCACTCTTGGAGTATACTTCACGTGAAATTGAGTGAGTACCGCACAGTATTATCATTTTTTTGTCATAATTGTACCTGTATATGTACATACTGTTTATTTCCTAGTACCAAGAAGTATAAAAATTAAATTGTTTACGGTTCTTACAGTACTTGTATTTGGCGCACAGTAGCCCCATAAATATGTATAAACTCCTACATTCAATTTCATGAGTAAAAGCCACGATTTCTCCTCTCTACTCCAATTTGAGGAGTTACATGTATCTCTTCGTTCAAATGTCCACATAACTGAATTTATCTGTTCCCCAATAATTCTGTCGTGAAGTAATGTAATGAAAAATTGAGCTATGAAAAATTATAATGTAATGCATTTCTTAGAAGAAGAAAAAGACTTTCAAAGAAAATGTTATTTGAATTATTTTTATTAACTGGGGTAGTTGCAGTAAATCAGGTATTACGAAGTAAACAGTGTCAAAACATGGTAAACAGCTCAAGTAGAACGTTTTTGAGTTAAATTCAAAATGTGTTAAATAGTATGTAACACATTTTTCATTGTAGTTCTTCAAATACGAAGAGGCCAACAAGAAGAACCTTGAATTAAGTCTTTCAGCTCTGTAACGAAATAGCAGTGAATAGTGGGGACGGAAGGGACAAAAGAATGTCACCATATTAAGAAAATAATTAGATATGAATAATTTTTAACCGAGTGAAGCTGTGTTGCTTGGATTTCGATATCTTATTGCGCCATCTATTGTAAAATAATTACTTACCAAAGAAGTGTCGCCAATCATAGAAACAGAATTTGTTCGTGCCATTTATATTCCAGAATGACACAACACTACAATGATATTCACTACGGTGTTGATATACTCATTTTATTTTGCACAATATCTCATGGGAGAAGATGACTATTTCTACGCTGTTTGACCCAAGAAGGTCTTACATTTTTTTACTTATTGTTATTTAATATCCAACGTTTATTTCTATTTTATTCTTTTTTGTTTGTGACAGAAGATGATTTTCGTTTCTTTTCCCTACTCTTGCTCATCTCTAGTGATTTACGTCAAGACGTAATAAAACATTGATATTCGTTAAAAATGGTATAACCAATTATTTCTATTTTTATAGAAATGATAGTTTATTCCATTAATAATACAATTTTTATATATGTTGAAATGTAGGAATTAATAACCACCATCAAGTATATCTTGTAGGGCGTAGTGCACACGGAGAAAACATCGTTTCATAAGAACGTGCTACCGACGAAACACGGTTTCTTAAAACTAAACTTCACATAATTTTCTGTTGAAAATTAAGAAAAGTTGAAATTAATGCGAGAATTTTCCTGCGAACTACAAAAATTTTCCCGTGGTTAATGGACACTTTTCCACCGCTTCTTTTAGCTTTGTTTTAGCTGAGTTCTAGCTTTCTAACTTCATTTCTGGCTGTATGTGAACACGCCATTTCTCATTAAAATCCAATAGAATTCACGTTTGCACGTAACTCAAAACAATTTTAGCAAGTTGCATGAGCTTTATGAAGCTTGCCTAGCATAAATCTCAGTGTATCCCAATGTATTTAGATGAGTTTGGCTTCAGGAAAACCGTTTCATCGGCGTGCATTGCGTCTACCAGGATTAAAAGCGGTTAACGCAGACCACGCTCTGTCTTGTGGAACGAATCTCAAATACGTGAAGTATTGATGCGGAATCAGAAATATCGATTCTGACGAACGATGTAATTATAACGTCAAAATGAAGTAAATCTCTCGAACAGCGCATGGTAAAGTGGTCTTGCCATAATTTACCTAATTATAAGTAAAAACTGAAATTGGGTTGTATTCCATTGATTACATAGCTTTTTAGTCTCGACGTGAGTGATAACGTTCATAATTCTGTCACGTCAAAGATCTGAAGTGGGGGGGGGGGNTTGTGAAAATTCGAGCTACAAAATTAAGGTTAATTGTTATATAGTCTTTCAAAAAAATAAATGTTGGGCGAATGACTGCTAATTTTAAGAAGCTATATAAATAATTATGTAATACAATATGTTAAAAAAATTGTCAAAGCTGATTCGGTAATGATCAAACGAAGAAAATTAAAGGAAACTGACATATTGGCTGTACTAAAATGAGGGAAGCATAGAAAATGTATTCATCCATTAGAGAAGTGGGCGGAATTTATGTTTAAAAATCAATTTCCATTCATGTTGGGAAGTTCTATCTTGATTACTAATCTGACATACTCGAACAGATATCAATTTATGCTAGAGACCATTTTATGAATGGTATGACATACTCTTTTTATTCTAATGGCTATGTTCAGACGATAAAGCCTTCAAGTGATCAAACTGATTTAATTTACTAGTTTCCCAATACAAATAATTTGAAGATTTATTGAGATTTTTTTTCTTGCAAGCGATGGGAGGCGAACGAACTATTGTTTGTTGTTTTGGATGATAATAATAAATTATCAGGATAATCGCAGACGAGATGACGTAAATAATCCAAAAGTGTCCACTTTCCTAATATTGAGAGTGAAAAAATAAACTTGTTGCAAGTTGATTTAGTGAACACAAACTGCATTGTGCATGATGCGGAATTGGATATTCCGAATTAATTAATTCATATTAATATTTGGAACCTTCAAATGTAAACATTTAATGCTTTCCAACTATAATAATTATAGTGGAGTGAAAATTAGACAAATCTGGAGTGAAATTCGTTCAAACAGTTGAAACGGTAAAGTAACAACTTATGTTCTCTAACTGCTATTAAACAAATGTAAATGTATATTGACTATGAATAAAACAATTGGTTTTAATTTTTTGATCCTTTTTTTTAATACTACTATTAAAATGAAAAACACAAATGCATTTTATTCTTGCAGTATACACAGAAAGGGATGTGAAACGAACATTGGAAAACAGTTACATACTTTTTCCAGAGTTGGAATTAGTTTCCTATTAATGGGATATAATATTCACGGTATGATGAAAATCCAAGTCGTCTCACTGCAATCATAAATGATTATTTTTTAAATTATTTAAAATAAACTAGCATCGAGCAAGTTTACCGCATTGTTTACAATACACTGAATGCATCACAAAGGCACAAAAATGGCGACGTACGTACACCTATCTTTAAATAACTCTAGTTTTACTACATATATACGGTGTAAATTCGAATATACAGTAGTGTGATCTAGTAGGTAGTGTATTCATCTTGTGGTACTCGCTCACGACTTTAAGGTGCTACTGCGTCGAGTTACAAGACCGGTATAGGGAATGGTATGTATGGTCGCGACTGTATATTAGACAGTCGCAATACTTCGGTATGATTTGCCTCTCCAAATCAAGTGTTTTTATCTCATGTCGTTTTACCGCGTGTATGGGGTGTTCACGAGACTAACCCTCTTCGAATGCGATACAAAACATCCCCTTCTCATAAAGATTTTTAAATGTTAAGACTGGGATCGTTCCAGTTCTTACTTATTTTACTTGTTCTTCGAACATCGATTTACGTCTGCATAATCATGAAGCTTTAAACCCTTTGTCCTATCCTCCCTGGAAGAAGCGAGACTATGATCTCGCGAGGTTGTAGGACCATTTTAACTACCGGCCCCTAGACTCCAAATACACAAAATATATTAGTGGTCGTTGATAAAAATTATGGACAACTCATAAAATTTATTTTCTCTAATTTAATGGCTTAAAACGATTGAACTAGAAAGTGGATGCCCCAAAATGCGAAACAATGAACAAGAATACTTTTAAAACTACACGTACCTTAAATTAAATTCTAATTATTGTATATTGTTTTTTATATTTAAGATACTGTTCATTACACCATATAAAAGAAAAATTTCAGTTTTGGACTGAAGTAAACATAAAACACTCACAGTAAGGATGTTGTCATCCATTGGAGAATTACGAGACAAACATTAAAATATTTGTGATAGTTTGGGCGACATAGGTGCCCAGTGCAAGAAGATAGTTGGTAGTTGGAGCGAATGTATAAACTCTACCAAACACTTATGAATGTAAGGTTCGTTACCGAAACGTTGGCAAAGTAACAATAAAGCATTTGACCAAACCACAAGAATTTTGTCTCGTAATAAAACACGAAAACAAAGTAATAATGCATACGGTAGATGTAGTTGGTACTATTAGCTATTTTATATTTGAAAATATTACTAAAAATTAGCATTAAATTAGCATTCCATAGATTCTTGACAAACAATTTGCGGAGTGTCTCATTTTTCTACGCACATTCAATGAGCACGCACTACAATTTATTATTCGAAAAGTTTTATCTTTCTTTATGTTCTTAGTATTGGCAACCGTGTGGGTTAATTCATAATTTTTTTGAGAAGTGAATATTGCAAATATTTTATATAGACACAAGAACGATTTCTTGCGCAAAAAAATCAAAACTTTGCGCAAGGTAAGTCACGGGAACTCAGCTAGAATAGTTACAAAGTTTATTTTTTAAGAAAAAAAATAAAATAGGGATATAATGAGATACGTTAGGATTCCTAGTTCTAAACCAATCAAGAACTCGTCAGTGATAGTTTTCAAATTTTTCTTCAGTATTCTTGAAGTTTACAACCATTTTCTATCTTAAGCAAATGACTCGTTCTTAAAATAACATGTCAGGATTAAACAATTTTGAATGCATGACATTCATTCATAAATGAATACAACATAATTATCCGAGAAAAAATAAAAAAATAATATCATGTGAGGTAAAAACAATTTCTCCAAAGTATTAATTAGCATTCTTTATTTAGAGCTCTACAATTACTGTCAGTATACTGAGAGTCTTACTCCTTAATTAAGTTGCAAAGTGACCAACACATTCTCCCAAATTCGTACTTTTTCTTTCTGTTATAGAATGCGCACCAATAAAAGTCTATTCCATACACGTGTCAAAACAGAATTTTTTCGCAAAAAACACTTAATCTGAGTAATTTTCATTAAGTACAAAGAAAAAATACCATATTCGTAATTAAGTAATTATCTAATATACTTTTTTGAAATGTTTTATAATTTTCTCAACTGTAAAAAATGAGTGAGGTTACTACAAGAAAGCTGTAATTAACATCAATATCGTTTTGTACGAAATGGAAACGAGTTAAGGTAATACATTCATTAAAAGTACTTAAATATTCATACTTTCTTCACAATTTCAAAATACATGTTGATTTTTGTTATGAATATGAAGTAAAATTGTAATTTTAATCGTCGGCAGATGATTAAAGATTATTCCATTCTATCAAAGGCGTAATTTTCATTTCATCAATTACATTTAAAGAGTATAATGGTTTGTCGAGACGAATCTTATTTGAGGAGCAACTTTACAAAACACACATTTGAACACATGATACATCGTTCTTATAATAGTTTACTATTTCAACCACAAGCTTTAATTTAAAACCACCAATTAAATGAACTTGTCGATTTTAGAAATTACAATGCAATTTTGTCTTCTGGATAACCACAGGATATTGAATAATTTACAATAACAATTAATTGTAAATTCTCTCATCGTTCCATAAATTGAAAGATTCTTGTACACTGAATAATGGATGACGGAGCTTGTCTCCCCACATATGAGTGCGCCCTGCGATAAAACAAACTAATATTTAAGTGATAGTAACACATTCAAATGTGATTAGCTCCCTCCGAGTCAACCATAAAACCGAATTCAATTATTGATCTATGCTCTTATTAAATATATTGCTTGGCACGACGAAATTAGTGAAGGACAGGAAGCATGAAGCGTAGGAGAAACTCCCGTCAGGTCCCTCGGTGGAGCCAACACTTTAATTAAAATTTAAATTTGCTCCCCGGTCGCAAGTTGATGTCAACAGGCACCCGCCTGCGTGTAGCCGAGGCGCTCATCTCCGCCCTGTTAGCAGCTGCCATGTGCATTTAATTGGCGCGGTGAACACTTTGGCGAGCTACGAGGCAGTTCTAGGAGGGACGATAGCACGAAGGAATTGTGCGGGAGTATAAGTAAGTTTTGATGAACGGTTGTATTCTGAAGAACAAAATTAGTGAGTTTTCTAGGACTGAAAACAATAACTATTCAAAACAGGGAAACATTTCAAAGTTTTGTCATAGTTCAAATAAAACAGGAATGTGATTCGGAGAACAAATCGTGGGGTGGGGTCAGAAGGGCTCATTACCGTCTCAACGAATTACAAGAGAGTTTTCGACATTGAGTTCGCAAAAGTTCGCAAAATGGCCGGTGACAAGGTGGGGGGAAACTGGTTGTGACGGACAACGCGGAAAACTGTGACAACGCTATCCCGTCTCTGCATCACCACCATATTGGTTGACGTAATTCTGTCGATACAATTTAAGATAGTATTAGAGTAGGTCCAATTAAGTCACTAAATATACCTTAAATCGACGTACATAAATAAACTAACACATACTTATTGTGACTTTAACTTGAAAAACATACCTCACCTGCCATTTAAATGAAATAACTGCAATTACAAATGATTGTGTAATACATAACCTAGTATGGAGGATACGTTTATTTTTTTAAAAAATACCAAATTTTAAACCACGAAAGTGATGGAAGGTTACCTTTATTTGCAGTAAACTTTACGCAGTCATTTTTATATCACTTGTATCTGTATGCCACCGGACATTACAAAAATATATTTCACGATGTGTGATGCATAAATCAAGAAACCGTTGCGCTCGGCCGCCATGTTTTTACGCGTTCTTTTGTATTTCAACCGAGTCAAGCGAGTTCCTGAATACTGTTTTTACTATACTATTAACTGATAGATAGAAATTAAATTATGTTTTTTCATCATTATAATTCGTAATGTTGAGTTATAGGACAATTATAATACAAATAAAGAAAACAATTATACTTCTCATTGATTTGACTAACTTGGAGCGCTAGTTACACCTTAAATGATTTACAGTCTACAATTTGTATGAATGAATGCAAATATAGAAACTGATGTTGATTGCAAACATCGAAACACCTTACCGACCATTTGAGCAGTCTATTTAATATGTAGATAAAGAAATATGTAGATAAATATGTAGATTTAATATTAAAATACAAAATTCAAATTTAATATGTAGATAAATAAATGATATGTAGGTAAACAAATAAATATGTGTGATAAAAGAATTTTCAATTTAAAAAAATTACTATCCTAGTTCTATTAATACATAATTTTCTTAAAATGTAGTAAAAATCCTCATCAAATTTTGATATATTTTTATTGAAATCAAGGGGTGTTCTGGAGAGATAGCAATATGGACACACTAGAAAAAATTAAATAACTTCATAAAACATTCTTGCTACAAATTAGATTGTCGTTACTATTTTATACTATTAAATTTATTCAAAGCTTGTAGAAATGAACCCGCGTGGAAATCTGTATTGGAAAAATTGGAACATCATAATTAGGATAGGTAGAAAAATATTTTATAATTTAGAACAAGGAAACCAAAAACATTTCCTTATATTCTTCCACAGGGCAAAATCTGCTCATTTGCAGTTTAATTAATATATCGTTATCATTATTATTCTATAAAAATATAAAACAAAGCAATTTAAACAAACAGACAAGATAATTAGACTTTTGAATTATTTGGCTAATATTACCTACTAGTGTCACGTTTGCAACCCTGCCTATGATATCTAGAATAAATAATGATTCAATTCAATTCATCTCTATCCCATTCCTCTTTTATTCCGGTTCGTTGACTCATCAGATTTTGTCCACCATCCATAGAAACAGAGAACGACCTGCGGTCACTGCAATGGGGAAGTCCCGCGACGTGTAAAAGTTCGAAAACGCTTGTCATGAATTTCGCGCTCTCCATTTACGATTTGTGTTGCTCTGGGGGAAACGTGCGTTCCACATCAAAATCCGGTTCCAATACAAAAGAAATGGGTTTTCACTCTGAAACTATTTGCTGGAAGGTATCGCACGGGGGAAATGACGTGAAAGACTTCGCTGTGACGCTCCTTTATCGCGATAAATCGCTAAGAAACAACAGACATCTGTTACCGAACTAGACCAGGGGACATCAAAAGGAAACAAATCTGCTCACTTTCATGATCAAGGTTCCGATTTCGCACGTATTGCATATTCTTTTCCTTCCTTTCTATGGCTTTCAGAAATCGATTTCGAGCATTTTTAACCTCATGGGACCATTTGGATTTATTATGATAGTGCATATATGAGTAAATGCATTTTTTAATTTTTGTTATATACACTCCGATTTTTGCTTATTCGATTAGAGCATATCGATCCGAACACTGCTAATAACTCAATCAATTTTCCATGTTTGAAACGAGTAACTTTATTAATAAATCAAAAATTTATTTCAGAGCATGGAAATAAATCACTCATTTGTTTCACCATGAGTATTGAAAAAATATTTTTTATGAATAGAATTCGGTTTTCGAATTAATAAAAATAAATTGTACCCTCAATATTTTGAAAACCTAAAAGATTTTCAAGTGATCTTTCGAGACAATATCTAATTGCATAACGGACAACGATGAAGGACCATCTGATATGTTCGTCGTCTACCATTACACTGCAGATCATTTATCAAGTCATAACGACCTTTTAAAAGTTGAGTGTGACCAGGGGAGGGCAACGAGCTAATTTATTTTTTTGTGCCAAGCGATGGGCAATCGATTCCCATCAAAGTATGAAAAGAAAAACCAGAGAAAACCCCTAACCGATATGGGATTTAACACATCTTTGAAAATTCAAAAGTGTTCTAAACATATAAACTAAGAAAAGATAATCTAATCGTGGATCTAATATTATAATCATGGATTGATTTAGAATGCCTGTATATTTATCAGTACATCAAAATAAAAATTAATTCAATAAAAATGGGGTCCTTAATATCCTGTTTTTTTAGATTGACCTTAACTAAAGTGATAGTCTTATTCGGTTTTTTTAGATTCACCTTTGAATCTGATAAGAAGTTACATTTGAGAATTGGTCTATTTAATCCAAATGGTTTTATTTACATTGTGTTCATTTTGTTACATACAAGCCTCGGAGAACGACGGTCTAAACGAATTTTTCTGATATAATATTGGAATAATAAAACACATTCCGCAGCGGTGAGATTTAAAATAGTTCACAATTGCCTATCGATGTACAGTGGAACCGTCTTCATTTATAAGCGGTCCAATTTATAACTGAACTATTTCTTTCAGTAGTTGTTGACTAAATGCTCTGCAGGGCAACGTCTGTGGTTGGAGATTCTTAATATTGACATTGATTGCCACTTACGGATGATGGAAATTTTTTGAACAGATACGAGGATTTTAATTTCTTCTTTGGAACGAACAGGGAAGAAAGAGGGTAAAATTCCTATGGTATGAGGAACACTGAATATGGTATTGTGAAACATTTTGAGAAGATCGAGGAAAATTTATCTAGATAACGAAGGAAAGTAATGTATTTGTAATTGGAAGTAAAAAAGAACAGATAAATAACTTATCAGATGATGGTGACAGGCATAACATTTAATCTATTGTCACACTTTTGGATATTTCCCTGTATGTGTGGTATAGCTACTGTCAGCACCATGTGACAATCACGCTATCCAAAATGTACCTCGCGTTTCATAGCTCGTAATATAGCAGTTCTAACTCGTATTTGCAGCTACCATTCTCTGCTCTTTATGTGGCTGAAGCGCATTATTTCCTTGAGCACACGACTATTCGCACCATTTGTCATCGACTTTGCGTATTTTATTGCGTTTTGAATAAATATAGACGCGTTCTGGACGATGTACTCGATAGTACTTCGAGGGTGTGTTTCATAGTACGTTCATTTACGTGCCTTCTAAGCCATGCTGAAATGAGTTTCGTTAAAGTTGCAAGAATCCGAGCATAACTGGATCGATCGTCACGGACAAGTGCTGAATCGTCATCGCCTCATCCAATGTTGGCATTTCCATTATCTTCCCTTTCGCTTCCAGGTTGTTCCAGGAATGACCGCGTTCCAATCTGCGCTTTGTGAAAAGAACGACAGCCCTAGGGATCGGAGGGGCTTTCAACGAAGTCACGATCGCCAACACGAAAAGAGAAACACGAGATAACAGTCAGCTCCGACTGCTGGAGGGAGACGGATATGGAACAGAACGATGTGTCATGTTGCGTCGTGTGCTCGGTCAGGAGATATGCCAGTGCTTGCTCAGCGATACAGAACGTCAGATCAAACATCGAAGACAATCCTGATGATCGATAACACTTGCGAGAACGTGACGAAGAATAATCTAAATTCCTAGCCTAATAAAAATTCGGCAGATACTACTTTCCCCCGTCTGCTAGTTGAAGGCAACTTTCTCTGAGTTTCATATTTACCATTAATAACGCTGTAAACAGGACTGTTTTGTATAGAATGAAAATTCACAATCACGCATCTCGTAATTCAAGTACAATTCCCCACGAATATTGTTTACACCAGACTGTGCAGACGCGTCAGAGCTGCTAATTGTTGGAACTCAAGTAGTCAAGTAACACCTTTTTCAAATATATGATTCAACCGAACCGATTCAACCGAAAATTCATGATAAACGATTCTGTTGACTACAACTTTGTTTTTCATTAAAGTAAAAACCGAATAAACCACCACTATCTAATTATAAATGATTAAAGTAGCTCATCTTGATGTAATTTTTAAATGCTGCTTTCTTCGAAAGGGAAACGTGAAACATTAGGAAATCGTCAACATCTTGATATGCTCTAGAGTACGATAAATCATTAGTGTTTTACTCTGTTCGGTTACGCAGAAAAGGAACTAAAATGTGACGTAAATTGTTTCACACCGAGCAGTTTCATTAAAAATGTAAACATGAGACATTATGATTGTAAAGTAAAAGGTAAAAAATATATGTTAATTTTTTGTTTACATTCCCGGAGCGTCAAAAAATTAATCAACTTTAAAACCTAGCAATAAATCAAATTAAATATTCCCCGTATGAACGATATCCTCGTAGCAAAATTCTGTCGATCATAGTCTTCTATGTTATTGTATAGAGGGTTATGCCACAGCTAATATCACAGTCGCGACATACCCTACAAATTCCCGATGCTGGTTTTGCAGCTGGCGTTAGTAACGCCTCTATCCTCCGGCGAGTATCACTAACTCACCTCAATAACGGCCATCTTCATTAAAAGGTCATACCACTGAATAATAATTTCGAGGTGACGTCACAGCAATGCGGTCGATAAGCCTGGGAAATAATCATTGATATGTGTGCAATGGTGCATTACTTTTTTTAATGCTAGATCTATTAGCGTCAGTTTAATCTGTGTAAAGTGTGATTTTTTCGCACAGAATAATTCAGTAATTCATATTAGTATATTACAGTACAATGCCACGCAAGAACTGCGTTTTCTGTAAGGGAAATGATCCGAAGTGGTCCGAAGGTTTGTGATTTTACATACTATCCCGCATGGGAAGCCGTTTGGCCGCAAAGCGTAACGTCACGAAATGAATGTAGCCTTATGGCGTTGTATCTAAGATGGTCGTTCCGCCTTACTAGCTCAACGCGGGGATATTCACGCACAACCTTCTTGATAACACTTGTTGATACTTGCCCACAACTAATGTTGATTCATTGTCAATTTACTTAGTGTGACCATTCTATAATTGTTTTTGAATGTACATTTAAGAAAATACTTGAAAGAAATAAAAACACATTCCGAAGTTAAGAACGTGTTATTTCACCCACCAATACCCTCAAGTTTATTTTCTCCAGACTTGTTTCTTGGCATAAGATCTTAAATTCATTAATAACCCAACACTCGTAAAAGCAAACAGCGTTGTAGCTACTTGAATTCAAGTGTAATGATGTGAGAAAAGCAAGACGTTTTAAATGGGATTATGTCCACGTTACTTTGTGTATTTACTACTCGTAATAATTAATTATACGAGTTAGAAAGTTAGAACGTTGTTTTGGAAACACAGTCTTGACCAAAATGGTGAATTTATTTCTCCTCTTGTCTACACGTGCATTCAACTCTCCGAATCTTCAACGTTGTCTTTTTGTTTGTTTACAAACATTTTCACTGTGCTACGTAACAGAACACATTAAAAATATATATTCTTTAATATTGTTCTTGACCTTTAAATTTATAGATATATTTATATGGTTAAATATAACAACAATTTACTCTCTTACGTTTCGTTACAATTAAAAATACGAATTGTGCGGAAATTTTGGCGAGCATATAATTGTGTTATTTATGACAAAATGCAAAAATACTAATCCCATTAATTATGTGACTTTATAAGACTTATAGTTGCCTTATATTTGCATATATTTTTTAAAAATTTGTCATCACTGTGACCTAAGTGATCTGTCGTTTTTCAAACCAACGACTTCGTAATAATCGAATTTCGTTCTTGTGCTTTTCCTTAAATATTAGTGTATACCTTATCCTGGACTGCAGTTTTCTAACGTATATTTTTGCGAATGTCATACGCTTCGTCGTCAATAACGGACGAAACTTTACATTTTCTCGCTGAGCTGTCGCTAATGAACATATCTATATCGATTATGACGAGATTTTGGGTGCTCACGCGAAAGCCATATATATTTTCCAAACTAATAATTGTTACGCTGTTGTTTTCTAATTTTCAGTCTTGCAATAATTCAGACCTCAAGGAAAGGATGGTTCAGGGCTTACGTTATTATTTAATAATCTGTAATTTCACTGATTTGATTTCCTTCAATATACAAGTCACATAAGACAATATAACAATACTCTATGTAACTGTAATAACTAATAGAATACTAATAGAGCTAACTGTAATAGAAAAAAGGTATGGTATAAATTCCCAAAGAATCTATACGTGTCCGAGTGTATCTCAATATTTTGCCCTTATGGCTATGAACTATAATGTACTTCAGGGAATGAGTTTCAGATATTGAATATGTTTACACGGAATATGTTCAGACATGGAATACTAGACGACTTTTATGTTTTCATTTACCTCAGCAAGTTTCTAGAATTACACATAATTTCTTTTTGCGATAATATTTATGTAAATAGCTCATCTTGAATTAAATTTTATGTAGACAGTAGCAGAATTACCTTGAGTTTCCCGGATTTGAAAAGAAATGTAAAATAATCTTTACTGAACATTCAGGTTTCAAAACAAGTCTGGAAATTTTTAGCTCATTTTTCACGGAGTTACGCGCGGTTCTTAAATAAATTTCTAAATGTATGTATTAAGTAATATAAATATCTACTTTCATGCTACTACATTTTCACTTTTGGTAATTTCAAAAATTAAATGCCACGAAAAACACCTAAAAAATACGCACGGTTTTCAGCATTGTATGATAATATGCACTTTTTACAAGGTATTTTTGAATCAAAGAAGAAGGAAAATACAATTTATACCGAAAGCTTAATAAGCAAGCGCATAGTTAAGACATCTGAATTCTTTCGTTTTCACTTCACTGTTAGGTTATGTACTTGAAAACAATGTTGTAAAAATCCTTTATATAATTGATTTGGTCACATTATGCGTTCAGTGGATTGTCTCCCTCACGTAATGCAATTAGAATCTGACGGACACGTAGAGCTTCATAGTAACCAGAAGATTTACATCTTCTGGTTACTAGCCAATTTTAAATGTTTTTCTGCATCAATGTTAACCACACTTTGCATTTTAGTAGCAATAATCATTAAGAAGTGTCCTTTGAAATTTCAAATAATTTCATAGATTACTTTTTCCAATATCCATACCACATATATTCTAAATAATTCACTTTCATTAATTTAGATAAATATCTTAATTGCGGTTCACCGTACCTCCTGGAAACGGATTAATACTCGTATGTTACAATGAATGAATATGAGAGATCGGACAAACGAAGTTACACGAACAGGATAGCGCAGTGGTAGTGAACCAGCGCATAATGCAGGAGGTCGTGGGATCGATCCCGTCTCCCATTTGAATTCAATATATATGATATTTATGTAGATTCTTAGTTGCAATTCGTGAAAATGAAATTTTGTCATTATCAATAATAATTAAATATTAGAATGATGTAATAGTTTCACTACGTATTTTCCACTTAACTATTTTATTTCTTTCAGTATGTCCACCAAATCTGAATTATGCTTCGTTGTGGCATAAACTTTGTTTGAAATTTCATTCCTGGAAAGTTGGAGCTTACCTCCATGTATTGTACTAGTGAGACCTCTGGGACAAACTAATTCGAGTATATCTGCCCGGTCAGGTCGTCCGTAGCAGGATGCAAGCGGCGAAATATTGCTGCAGCAATAGACAAGAGAAAGGTGCGGGTACAGATGGAGGATGCACGAAGAGGGAGGGAAGAGGATGTGGGAATTGGAGATGACGTCAATTCGCTCAGGCGACGTCATTTTCAGTGGAAATACTCATTGGCTTGCTTTGCACATTTCCAAGCAATTGTATGATTGCATAAGTTAAACTGCTATCCAGAAATGAACTTCCTGTCATTCGATTGGGCAAAATAGGCATAAGTATATCCTATTAAAAAATTATTCGTTTTTTACTTAAATTCAATTTGTAATTAAATTTCTCTTTCCCATATCGCACAATTCTTTTTAATCGCTACCATTCCATTACAAGGCCTACACCAAAATTAATAGATATACTGATCTTCCTTCTATTACAAGGTTTGTGGTTAGATCCATTAAATGTGGTCTCGACCCAATAACTCCATACTGTAGAGGTCCTACTAAAACATTCATTTATTTCCAAGAAACATACCAAATATAGCGTTTCAGAAATTTGAAAATTAACATCCATAGGAGTGAAAGTTGACCTACTATTGTCCATATACAACTTTTCGATAACATTCTTCAAATCAAGAAACTGATCAATATATAAAATAGTATCATGCCTATTTATTGAGATTCCTATTCCCCGCAGATCAGTATGAGCCAAAATATTGCAGCAAAGGGCAAGAGAAAGGAGAGGGTCAGATGGAGTATTAATAAAGGGAGGAGGAAGAATGTATAGGAATTTGAGATGACGTCGAATTCAGGGATGACAAATTTGGTTAGACAATAATTGTCAGTGAAAAATGGGAATGAAAACGATGGATCAAAGTATCTTAATCGATCGCGCATCAATTGCGCAGGAAAATGTCCTGTAACAGCACACCACGAGCCCATATGCGATGTGCGTACGCTTTTGGTGGAGAAGCGGGATTCAACCATAAACCACAACCTTTATGGTAGAGTTCGCTGCCACCAGCTTGGTTTCCCCAAGCAATCAAACACTCGAGTAATAACAATAAAACATTTAATTCAAATTAAATAAAGCTCTGAATATTTACAAATGTAGACAAACTCGCAAATCATAAATACAAGTTTGAACTTGTTATTACTTGATATTGCTATCTAAAAGCAATAATTACACACAGTTATAACTACTGGTGTTATGAATTAACTCGGAAATCTACCCAGATTATCCGAAGTTCAAAAGGTTCCAAGTTGCTATCTCGAAATAAATAACCGTTCAAGCTATGTTATTCGCGTCTATAGCAGGTAATAGAATGAAAACGCAGCAATTCTCAGTGGTCTGACGACCAAACTAACCAAGTTACATATTAAATAACTTGCGTACATCTATACGCTTTCGCACTTGTCTCAAAGTCTGAAAGCCTCCAGTATAAAAGTCACTTAGGAACTGAAATCCCTCCAATATATATTGAGGCGGAGGTCACGTGACTACCTCTTCGCCCTTTCCAACACCCCACCTCAGCTTCCGAGAAAAACTGCCTTTTCGGATGAACACTATTTCTGTCAAATGCTGAAATATTCCATACACATTCATTTTCCTTCTCCGGGCGTTCATCTCAGTTTTCAGATGGAGGGAACTGGTCAGTCCTTACACAATGGACGGGAAGTCTATGTAGCGGTAGTTTTCCTTATTCGGCGGAGACACGCTCGGCCCTTAATCACCTTAGGAATTTCCAGCGAGCACAGTGCTTGAAAATGTTATTTCAACAACTATACTGGCCACGATGTTACAGTCCCAACAAGATTAGTTACCGCCGGAGGGAAAGTGATGGTTCGCCACTCTCAGTATGTAAACTGGGGATGCGACTAGTACGGTAGGCTCCCATAACTAGTGGGATTCCAACATGATACTCAGAATCTATTTTTTTTAATGACTTGCACATGCAGAGCTATACACATCGCTGTCATAATCGAGACGAGATCTTATGAATGCTAGCTAAAAGCAAGGAGGAGTGATCAGCACCCCATTTCCTGCTACTTAGGCACTTCAAAAGATTCAATCTAATATAGACTCTGACCAAAGATGAGACCTGAAGGATAAAATTTACTGAAGGATAAAATTTGAGAACGTTGTCCGCCAGGAAGAGGTGAGATTCTGGCAGGAGGCTTGGTCTGCTAGTGAAAAAAAAAACATTGCGTTTTTTCTCAGCAGTGAAACGAAAGTCAGTCGTCTTTGATCATTCTTTCAACCTATTGAGGAGGAGTTGTATTTGTAGCTCCGCACCTGTGACACATTGCGATGAGCTAAAGATGGCAAAGTCATCGACAAAAGGAGTGTGTTAGACACGATTCCTCACAGCGGATCTTATTGTTTTGATGACCACTGAAAATAATGTTGCACACTACGTTAGCCTTGAGGCACACCGTTCTCCTGAAGAAGGAGATCCAAGGTGTGTATTCCAATTCTGTAACGGAAGGAACGCTTATACAAAAAAGACTGCAACATCAGGGGAAGACGTCCTCCAAAACCCCAGACGTAGAGTTGTTGTAAAATGCCATGACACCATGTAGTATCGTAAGCCTTTTCGATGTAAAAAATATTCCGAGGACAAGTTGTCTTCGGACGCATCTTGAATTACTGTTTCCAGGAGAAGTAGGTTATCCAGGGTGGAACGGAACTTCCTGAAACCACACTGAGATCGACTCAGCAGGTTATGCATCTCAAGAAACCAGACAAGACGTCGGTTGATAAGCCTATGCAGAGTTTTACCAAAGCAACTCGTCAAGGTGATACTTCGATAACTACTGATGGCTGTCTTGTCTTTACTGAGTTTTAGTTGTGGGATTAGCGATGCTTCCCTCCACGAATTAGGGAATACTTTCTCGATTCACGGAAGATTAAAGATATCAACAAGGTATTACTTCGATTGTAGACTGATTTGTCTAAGCATCTCGCAGTGAATCACATCGGGACCTGGTGCAGTATCGTGGGTGTAT
Organism: Laupala kohalensis; assembly: GCA_002313205.1. Lineage (NCBI taxonomy): Eukaryota > Metazoa > Arthropoda > Insecta > Orthoptera > Trigonidiidae > Laupala > Laupala kohalensis. The sequence goes on from NNCF01127806.1 coordinate 1,270,707, forward strand.
CAATCTGGCTCAAGTTCCGACGTAGAGAAGGGAGAGTTGTAAGGTTCCCAGCGATGTATTGAAAGCTGGTCCGACGAGAGGGAAGGGCAGTCGGTGCTGTAGCCCCGGGGTCCAAAAAGGGCCCAGAGTAGTAAAACTTTACTACTTAGTTTTTACTCACGTATAAAATTTATTCTGTACATACATTTCTTCTCAAGAATGACAAACGACTTTTATGAAATTCAAAGATGTCACTAACTAACATATCTTCCCTCCTCCTCTACCAGAAACGATATCCAAGCTCGTCACAGTTTTTAATTAGTACTTCTAAGAACTTTATAATTACGGTATATTCATGCATTGATACAAACGTTAAAGCGTGTAATTGAGTTGTGGTGTAAGCAGTCCGGTGGGGGCGGAAGGATTTGTCGTGATGACTATGATTTCTGTCCACGACTCTGATTGACAGTAAGCGGCCTTCTTTTTAGTTCTGTAAAAGTTATATGTTCTGTAAAAATTCTCAAACATAGGATATGCTACTGTTAAAACGTTTAGCCTACTTCCTATTTGTACAAAAAGAAGAAAGTAGACAGTGAGTGTCAGTCGTTTAATGCCATATGGAGTGTCGACTAATTTTCGGTTGAAAACAACTACAACTTAAATTAATGTTTTACAAATATAAGTGTTGCCCCAAAGTATCTTAAGACTACTAAAAATCTATATTGATGAAACGAGTATCAAATTCGACCGAAGGTGGATATATGTTACAAATCAGAAGCAGTTTCAAATATCTTACTCACACAGAAGAAAGACAAAGAATGACATATAAGAAAACTAGAAACAATTTGACTGGTAAGACGCATTGATTGTCTTTGAAAATATATATTTTGTTAGTGAACTATTTAATAAATATTGCAATCGTGATAAGTTTATAGTGTCTAATAAAGTAAATGATTATCTACTTATCTAACAAATGTTGAATGAACAACGATCGTTTCTTTTAAATAATCGGAATTAGCTCACCTGACTTCTCGTTTGTTTTGGGCTCTCGTATTACAAAGTTTAAAGACTCTTTTTTTATGACATGAAGGGTTTAGATCATAAGTCGTGCTTTTCCACATTATCCCACAACAGGCCCCGAAGGTGCCCAAGGGGTTCGCGGAGGGTAGAGCTCCGCAATTACTTGACCTCGGCACTAGGAGGAGGAGATGTGGTCAGCATCTCGCTCCGACCGGTTTGACCCCAGGATAGCCCCTGGTACTCATTTTACAGCAGGCTGAGTAGGCCTGGGAGTCAGTCTGGATGTTGAGGTGTGATGAAAAATCCCCAGCCATCCAGCCAGCAGTTCAGCGCTCTACCCACTGAGCCACGCTGACTCCACATAACTAAGGCTAGTATGAATTATTTCATAAGAAAAGATATCGTTTTTTCTTTTTTAAATAAAGCAATAAAATCACAGGATGGTAGTTGGTTCTCTTGGCCGTATTCTCCATTTTTCTCAATAATCTCTTCTGATGTGGATATGGTCCTTCTTGGGATTCAAAGTAGCATTGGAATTTCTAAATCTAATGAATCAACACATACAATAAATTTACAATTAACGAACTCATTAAAATATTATCGAGTTTTTTGATAGGACGTGAGAATTTGCAAATTTGTAAAGGTAAGTATCTACAACTACATTCCACGGGAGGTAAAAATGACATAAATATACATGCAAGACCTGAAATATAGGTTGGTTGAGTGATTTTTTCTTTATTGGGATATTTTATGAAAAAACAAATTAAGCTAGTGCACTAAAACCCAGATTTGTTTAGGTGGAGACACAAAAGTCAAAACATTACCATTAATATAAGTTTAAAATAATTCCCGATTCTAATGGAATTAGAGACGTTATTTCTAAACCCTTTAAGAAGCAATTTCACCTCGACGTAGCCGCAAATTCATTGCCGGCCGTTGACAGTGCCAATAAAGCAGACGGTGGCGGTGGCTGTTGTGACATTGAGCGCCGAACCGGATCCACCGCCCCCGCAGACCTTGGCGTCCCCGCCTTCGTCACCGAATGTGGTTCAAGGCGACGTACTCGACGATCGCTTGGCGTGGGCGTGGACCAAAACAACGCGCAGAACGGCCGGCTTCGTCTCATCAACATTGTCTTGTTTGCAAATCATTCGTAACCATTCTTAAAGTCTACTCAGTTTCAGTTGAGTGGCAGTATTAGGGGGTGAGAAGCAAAATTAACGATTTTTTTAGTACATAAAATAAAAGGACGGGTGTCAATAGTGCAAGATCCCTTAGGTCAGGTAGAAGGGCGAAGAACACTGCGAGTACTCGCCAGAGGTTTCCTCATTTGAGCATAAATTCAACCTTCTTTCAGATTGAGATTCTTACAATTAGGTTTCTAAAATGTATTCCATCCCTGCGTCTATAACTTTACTTTTCAATTCGTAAACAGTTTTGAATGTTGCTGAGGATTACTATTTTTACACAATATTGATGCAACCACTGTATTTACACGATTTCAATAAGAATAAACGTTTCGATCACAGTTGCTACAGCTGTATAACACTGTGCACAAATAAGTATCATTTGTGTCTCTTCTACGGCAGAACTGACCGGATTACTACGTTTCCAGGGTTCGTTCGAAAAATCTTGCAAACAATACGAGTTAGTATTTTATCGTAATCTAGAACAACAGTATTCGCTTCATACTGCCACAGACCATAGCAATGGTTTGAGGATGGACGTCAATAGATACTTTCATTCTTTTGACTACCTGTCTCAGTTTCTGCGCAATAAATTATTTTTAACGTTAGTATGTTTCCTGTCGTGTTCCTGTGTCTCGGCATTCCACGACATCAATTTTAATTTATTCTTTTACATGGTTCTCTTCGTTCTTATCTTTTGTATCTCCCTTTTATTTCTATTTCTCCGCTCTTTCTGTTACTGAGGATACGCTTCTCTACCTTCCTTAAATGCCCATCCCCAACCATGTCGTTGCTTCTACTTTCATCTCATTCCTTCGTTTTCTTAGCTCCTTTAATTAATTCCTAGAATATAAAATATTTCTTCTCAGTTCTAATCATTTCTGCTCCAATCTTGTAGATCAGTCCTCTCTTCATATGTCAATTATATTTATTTTGTCCTGATCCGTACATTTCACATTCCCAAAACACAAGAGTTCTCTTACCCACATACACATGTCGTCGAGTAAATTATATCAATTCGGTTTTATTTTCTTAATGATGTTTTACAATTATATATTTAGATATGTTATATAAAAAAGTTGGAAAGGGGGATTGTTTTTAACTTTCCTGCGTCTTCCAATTCATATTGTCCTCGCGAGAACGTCAATGAGTTATGGTATGAAAAACAATATCCAAAAAGTACGAACTTGTCTGTCCGGGACAAACCGCGAACTAGTAGATACAACTACCAACATTTTGGCCATCATGCTGTGGCCTTCTTCGGGGCAACGTCAAGAGTCGTGCAGACCTAAGTCGCTGTCGTACTCTGCACGCCGAAATGTTGGCCGAAACTTTGGTAGTTGTATCTACTAAGGCGCGGTTTGTCACGGACAGACAAGTTCATACTTACTCCGGCAGCGGAAGCCTACGTTTATAATATCCAAAACTTAATGTTGTAACAAAATCTAGAACGTCTAGAGAAAAATTTCCAACTTAGTCTGTGCAAGGAAGATCGCCGATAAAACAAAAGTGCATAAATGTGAATAACTTCTTTTGAGTCAATTAATATATAATTCAAGTTACATACAAATGACTTTTTAAAACATTCTTACCAAATAAGCATAACTTGCTATTCAAAAATTAGTTATTTTGGTAGAGTATCTAATAAAATTGACTAATAAATTATAGAATATATAAACATATTGTAAAAAACGTGAATGGTTTTGCGCACACATGCGTATTTTATATAAGGGTTTATTTCGTGAGGTAACTTTTACAGTTTCTTACGAAGGACGTTTCATATCTGTATGTAAAAAACGTATATAAAAGATAATTTAACATAGCTTTACATGAACTTTAGTTTCATCCACCATAAGATTGATTATCAAGTATAACATTTATAAAATAAAGATGTAAAAGGAGTCAAACCAACTTTACAAAACCAATAATTTTGTGCTATTACTTAAAACCATTTTATTGCCGAAACAAGTTATTTGTTGCTATGTGTATTTTAATGATTTTTGCAATCTTTTTAATATTATTATTTTGTGTACCTTTTCGTCTTTAATCGTTTTTTTACATATTTCCACATCTTCCGTGACACTTCATAGCCAATTCATTAATGATCGAGTCAGTGTTTTCGGAAAATCAAAGAATATCAGGTAAACTGAAAAGTAGACTATGCTTTTTTCTGTCGATAAAAGCTGTTTAGGAGAGATATTCCATATACTTCAGAAGCTAATGTCATATTTGTTATAATTATGGTTTTTCAATCACTCGTAATCTTCATTCCAGGTATCAAAAATACCATATCTGTCGGAGTGATTGTGTCAACACGCATGAAAAATATAATACAAAAAATAAAAATCTTCAAAAAAATTCCAGTTGAGTGAGTTTGTATTGCTTGTTTCCATATGATTTAATTCTGAACAAAGCTACTTAACATTCATCGAAAGAGAAAACGTAAGTTTTGAAGGTAAACGGCTGGCGTTCCGCATTGCTCCATCCTTGCCAGCCGGAACGAGGTGACATTGAACGGTCCAGATCATTGTATTTCATTCATTATAATAGAAGCCGAGGGGGTATTATTTATTTCGTGTTCATAGTGGACCGGATCAGAAGAGTGTGTTACAAATCCGGCTGAACGTGAGTGCAACTGATCAACCTTGAATGATTTTAAGGTCATATGAGAGGTTAAATAATATTTGTGTTATTGTGATGTATGATAAGCGCTCGCTCATTATGGGTTTACTTTCGATACCAATGCTGCGGTTTGCATTACTCAATGTTAGAGTAGAAGGAAGAGATGAAATGTGGTACAAATAAAATTACGATATTAAATAAAAAATCAGTGTGTTAAATAAAAAATGTGTTTTTAATAATTTCTTTCCTTAAAAGGATTCGAAGAATATTGTTATCAATAGTATTCCATGGATATATAATTGAAGAAAACGGCGTTAAAGCTTTATAACATTTAAGTTGGTCATAAAACGAACATTAAAAAAATTAAACACATGAACATTTTAAAACATTACGGACATTCATCAGAGAAATTTGATGAAAGAATGATAGATGAAATTTCTCTATGAAACGAGTTTTGAAAATAAGATTTTGTGAACAAACTATCAAAATCACCGATCTCATTTTACTTACTGAAATCGTGAAAATTTTCGAATATAATGAAGCACTAATTCAAAGAAGGAAACCTTCCTCAGATTTTAATTTTTCTGCTAGAAGAAAGCTACCCCTAAATCAAAGACTTCGTACACAGATTCTCATCCGTATATCGGAATACATAAGATATTAGTGTATTTGATATTATAATCGAAGTGTACAAGACACTATATAATTTGTCTATGTTGAAAATGATATCAAAATATAGAGATTATTTGAGTGTCCTATGATTATTACAAATATTTTTTCAAGTAATATTCCACGACCCACGCAGAAATTTCCAGTCGTAACAACGTCGTTGCGTTGTCGTCAAATCCATGTCGACGTCGAAAAACAACGTCGTAAAAACGTTGCCAAAGAGTACGCATATAACGTCGATTTAACGATAGAGAACGACGTCTTACACGACGTATTAGAATACCTCAACGTCGTAAAAATATGCATATTCTACGTTGCGTAACGGTACCTTGACAACGTCGCCAAGTTGTTAACATATTGATCTCTCAATAGAAAGTTTTCTCGGAGTCGTTAACTCATCTCTCTACGACTTTCTTGGCAAAGTTGAATTATCATTTTTATTACAATTTTCATGGACATTGCCCATCGCCTTACCTCGTTTTATCATATTCAACATGTGTATAGCGCCCATTCCCTTCAGAGCGCTCTTCTTCAACCTCCCGTCTCCAAGCACCCGACCGCGGTGTGGGTAGTTTACTTCTCGAGGCGAGGCTGCTACCACAGCGCTACTGGAGCACGGCGGTATTAGTTAAACTTTTATCCTTTTGTGTACGACATCGGGACGGTTTCGTTCATTCAACGATTGCTTCAATGTGGGTCTCATAATTCTGCGATTTGTAAACCCTTATTGTGTAGTAATAAGAAACGGTAGATTTAACCAGGATAGAGGTAGATTTAACCAGGAGGGGTATTAGCGTACTTTATTGCACTGGCAGTTTATATCACTTCACATAATTGTTAAAACTAGTTCTTGACAAGGCAATTTACGAATTTAGTCACACGTTTTATTGAATAGATCGGAAAGTTCGTATGCATGGTTGAAATGAGGACGAAAGACTGTGTAAAAGCACATACCCGATAAATCTAAATATTCTAATTGGGAAGTACAATTTTTAGACGAGGGAATCCACTACTTCAAAGGAGCCGTACTGCGGTGTCTTTAACGCTTCCGAAGTTGAGTCTCTTTCTCTCATTACTTCGCTAAATGCCTACCAAAGAGACACTTAAGGCTAATTTGGCGTCGTAAGGCGACTGGAAACGACCACCCGCAGTGTGGGGTCCCACGCCGCCTCGCCGCCAGGCGTCTTCATACACACGCCGCGCCTCCTTCCTTGTCCAACGCCGTTATAAAGCACACCTACATCGAACGCAAATATTTTAGTCTTGTTTCCATCCCTTCGATTTTTTTTTACTCACCACACATTTTGGGATGCGCAAGTCCATTCACACAAAATTACCACCTGAAGTCCCATCGAACATCTTTTCCACTCCATGGTATATAAGGAATTCCAATTTCCACTTAGACCTTAACGTGGAAATGGTCACCCAAATAATTGAGAAATTCGCTAGGAAGCATGAAGAAAGGTTCCATCAACATGTGTACATTGAGGTCATCCAACTTTTCGACAATCGTGATATAGTGAATAAGTTAAAGCGGGGGAAACCATTTGAACTTGAGAAATAAAAATGATAAAAAAAGACTCCAATGAAGAGAAATACAATAATATGACAAAGTGTTAAATGCCTAAGGAACAGCGGACAACAAAAGTGGTAAAGCTGACAAGTGTTACATCACAAGTTGAAATGAGTGACACTTGTTTTGTTTATGTACTACATTACGTTAAACAAAAATAGCTCATTACTCGCAAACTATGAGTTATAAATTAATTAAAAAAACACACACATTTGTTTTCTACACTTTCATTTCTGCACTTTCTTAATAAAATCCGTTGTATTCTAGTACATGATATAGTTTTGGGATGAAACTAAATGTTTACGGAGTATTTAAGTAATATATTTTTCGGAAAATGAGTTTTCTTAAAATTCCAAAAATTTGCCTCAAGGTTCATTATAATACTAAATATTTTAGACCTTTCCGAGTCAGGACAATTTGAAAGGCGATACGATTAAAGGTTTAGTTTCGGCAAATAAGAAAGAAGATAGGAGTAATTTATGCCATTGGAGAGAATATTGAAAGACAACAAAAATTTGGAAAAAGAAATTGGCAGAGGAACTCGTTCATGGGATAACACGAGAAAGGGACGTGCATCATGTCACTATATAAAGGAAGTTACATTTGGCATGCGAAATACAAAAAAAATTTCTTTACATGAAATTGAAATTGAATTCTTAACTGGACATGGCATATATTTACAAAGAATTAAGAAATGCGAAGATGGATGCTGTATGTGTGAAATGCGTCTGGAAACAACGGAGCACTTACTGTAGGAGTGCGTATATCATGGAAAAGAGAGGAGTGAATATTAACAATTTTAAAACAGGAAGGATCATTCAACGTTGCGAATAAGGAGAGCTTAAATGAAAAAAGCAACGATATGAGGTATTTGTGGAATACATAACCCAGATAGGATTAATGAGGAAAGCACTACAGATGCAGTAGATACGCTAGAAGATGAGCGTCCGTTTCTTCGTAGCAGGAGCGGGAAATGAGGCTGCATAACACCTGATGTCGTGGCTAAATGAAGCAAAAGCAGGAAACAGAATAAGAGTTTATGTAAAATGGGAGAATTTGGCAACGACCTTAGGTAAGACGGTCATTTACACCATAGCGTAAAAGAATTTTTTTTTAAAAATCAACACATGCTACTTATGACAAGGAACAAGAAGATAGTTGATGCAGCATCCTTCTTCCCGGGCGGTGACAGCAGAATCCTAAAATTGGAGGTCAAATGATGCCGGCGAAATGCAGAGTCAAGAGGGAAATATGAAACGAGAAATCTTGACATGACAATGTTGGAGAAAAAGAGGCCAAAGGTAAATGGTAAAAGAAAAAATAAATGAAAAAAAATCGACACATTAATTTAGTGCTGTTTTTTGTTTCAAATAAATTAGTCAACATTTCGACTCCAAAGTACAAAATTCTTCTTCTTCAGTTGTTGTTTTTCAAATCATGTATAGTTCATATGTTTCATGGACCTGATGGTTTTACGTTTAACAGTAACGATAATTCAATTTTTTATACAAGTAATATAATTTCCAAGTAATTAGTTGAGAGACAATTACGATCGCTACTGCTACCACCTGAACTTCCAGAGATTGAATGAGGTGCCGCTCTTTGAAAGACCTCCCGAACGAGCAAAACTAGTTTCTCGAGAAATATGAGGAACATGCCTCATTCCTTGCGAGGAAGTTACGCACTTCTTCTCCATTAACTTCGTTTGATATTTCGAAGTTCCGTTACAGCAGTTTATGAACAGAGCAACAAAAATACAAATTACAACTTCTACACTTCGTGGATGTTTTTCTGTCAAATTTTCTTTGCACAAAATATTTTGAGCAATGGATTTATCAACTTTGTATTTTGGTTTAGGTGTTTTTTCCTGAACGTGTTGCTATGAAGGGCATTGTCCATATGCTGCACATACACAACGTTGAAGATGTATTTCCTTACGAAGAAAAACTTTTACGATACAATAGTTATTAAATAAACGATCCGATAGTGAATGTTTTTCAGAATTAATAATCGAGATTATTACGTTTACTTGTTTGTAAAATAGATTACAATGCGAAAATCGGTTTTCGTACATCATCATGGTTTAAATACCTATCATGTGTAAAATACGAAGAAAGATTATAAAAATTGTTAGAAAAGAAATTTTTTGCTATGAATTCCTAACGAGGTTAGTTTTACAAAATGTGATGATTTATTCTTATGCATTGTATAATTATATTCTTTCAAAGAGTAAAGTACGTGAGATACGTAGTCGTGACATTTATTTTCAAAGATTTGTCACACAGTAAATATTTAACTATCCCTACTAGTTCAATTTATTTACATGTACATATATTTGTAATTTTTCTCAGTACGTCATCGTGAAATTCATTTTTGGTAAAATCAGTTGAGGCAATTTCTTTTTTTCATGCGAAGGAGTATGTTCAGTGGAAGGTTAAAAGACAATAACATAGCACCGCGCAACTCCCATAAAATATATTTCCTCCACAAACTTCGTTTGTTTGCCTCTACTCTTTGAACATAATAAAGAATCTTTAATAAAATAGTTCATTGATCAGGGCTAACATATATCACGTGACACCCTCGTCACGTTTTAAAGAGATTTACATCAACACGTGGTTTGTAATCACATCACTCTCACTAATTCTTGTTGGAACTGACTAACATCGTAAGCTCCCCCGCAATATTTTTACATCTTAGTTTTCATAAATGTAGAAACTATAATTTTCATAACTATAAAAAAGGAACGAATTTGCTCATCTTAACTATTTCACTTAATAAAGGACATAGTTTTCCAGAAACAATCTCTAAAATAAGTAGAGTCGCTTCATTCTAAACCCATACCATCCCAGATCTCATACAATCATTAATATTGTATGCTATGCAATCACTTATGTAACCATATTAAATATCTTCTATTTTACGAGGAACTGCTTATTTAAATGTACTTCGACCTCTAAATGCTGTGTCCTTTAAAAAGAATGTTATAATATGTTTTTTGCATTCGGGTTCAATCATCTCTTCACACCGAACTCAAAAAAATGAATAAAATGGTCCTAGTGATTGATGTATTAATAAGTTAACTATTGATAGTACGTTTTATAAATAAATCAAACTACTTAGTTGATTTCTAGCACTGAATATATATTTTCTACTTACGATAACTACAACTGCACTTACGTAAAGGCTTGAAGATGTGACAGGTTTGTAGCTATTTTCGTCGTGTAAAAAAATCTAAGAAATACCAGTGATAAAAAACAAACAATGGTGTGTATTGTCCGAAACGTCGTTTAAGGAAGCAACTAATGATGTTCGAAAACCATTGATTTTGTATCAATGACACTCAAAACCAGTTTTTCAAATTCAATTTCATAATCTTTTCTTTTCGTGCGAATATAATGCAAAAACAAAACAATAAATAATATTACAAGGCTTCATAAGAGTAAGGAAATTGACGATAATACTATTTATCAGTGAAACGTCATCGTGAATGCATCTCGTTCATTTTAGAGACCTTCCATGATTTATTTCACTATTACTCTATATCACTTTAAATAGTTTCGTCCTCTGAATAAATTACTATTCACACATCACTGCTACTATTTTATCCAATGTTTTCCTTAATTACTTCATCAACATCGTAACTCATCTTCCTTTTCTCAGACTCATTATTACTTCACAAATTAAGGCTTACGAGCTACACTTTATCATCTCCGTCGAGAATTTGAAGTGATCATCTAGTATATCAATAAATCTGATTTTTCAAGCCCTGTTTGTGATCGTTGGGGTCCACCCAAGACGAAGATACTGGGAGGCAGACTACCGACAAACCGGTGGCTAGTGTGATAAATATTAATGTTGGCTAACGTTGCTCTCCCATCAGCACTCAGCACCGGTAGAGCAACATAACATGGTGAGATGGGAGTGACCGTGGATGTTGCTTCGGCCCACTGAGGAAGGGATGGAACGGGGATTAAACTCTTGGTGACGATCCATACATACGCTCATTGTAGGATTCAATATGTGATGGAATAATTGATTTTTGAATTAAAGTGAACAAATAGAAAAGTTGATACCCTTAACATACCGGAAATTCTTAAATATTTCTGAGACTTGTGTTATAGGTGTATTGCAATTAAAGTCCAGGAACTTATAAGTGATATTTAAAACTCGACACAAAATGTGACAAATGCAAAATTAATGTATTTAAAAAAATTATATTATTGAATTGATAATATAATTGATTGGATGCAGTTCACTGAAAGCCGATTTATCAGTACAAGCAGATCCCAGCATTCAAATTTCAAATGCAAATTTTTTTTCTAGTTGAGTTTACTACAAATCTACAGACCTTCAAGCAGAATAATTTTTTGTAATAAAAATAATTAAATAAGAAATAAATTTATTATAGTTAAAAATTACAAAAACATAAAATAAAGCCAAAAAGAACAACTTATCTTATTTAATCAACTCGCTTTGCTACTCAGTCTCCCATTTGAGAAGTCACCCCGAAGCTCACTTGTGAGTTCCACCCCCACACGTTTTGAGTTTCGCATCTGCCAGAATCCAAGAGTGGGTGTCTATTAGTTTCTCCCAGTAATGTGCCGTTGATATTGACAATCGATAGCTTTTTATGAGTAAAGCTCAGGGTGGTTTCTCTTCGAATAGTGTGCATTGAATGAATAACGTCTCGATTGTGCACAAATTTGAGTCAAGGGCTACATTGCAAAATAGATTTGTTGTAAGCTGAATGTAATTGACACGCTAAAATGGTACCACGGAGTAGCTTGACGTTTGATTCTATGATGTAATTTTTGACAATATCCGACCCCAACCCGCAATCCATCTCTCCTTCCCTAAACACCCATCCTTCGAGAATGTGGTTTGGTGGACGACTAGATCTAATGGCATAACTACCCTGGCCCCCACATGACCCGGGATCCCCATCCTGACCTGGGTTTTTCTCCGGTTTTCCTTTGGATAGAGGCGGATTTTTTATGAAGACTCTATGCTCTTGTCTAGCGGCGATGTCTATTGAAATAATAAATCTCCAATTTAGTGTTATTTTAATACTTACGATTTATAAACAATAAATTTCCGAATACTCTATAGTTTAATAATAATGGTACTTCTGAAATAACTTTTTTGTGTTTTATAAAATATAAATTTGTTGGTATTCCATTACTTTAAACACGTACCGAACTATTTTTATTCTTATCTTAGGTGTGTGCTGAAATGTTAAATCCGCCTCTGCCTTAGGACTCTTTATCGGAATTGATGGGATGGTCCCTTGCTTGCTTCCGGAGGGCAAATTAGTTTGTTGTCCCTCACATGATCATATGCAGTTTGTAACTGCGTTTTGACAATTATTTATTATTATTACCACATCATAAATAAGTCATGAATACAAACGAGCTTAGAAACACTTTACTCAATAGAATATTTCATCCAGTTCGGAAGCATTTTGTTAGAAATCGGTTTACTGAGGTTAATGTCAGAAACTCTCGGTAGATACTGTACGTGCTAACGAAAAGTATTTCTATTTTTTATAAGTGAATAATTCACTTTATCACATGATTGGTGAGTACCATATGAAAATGAAGTACTCATAACTTCAGCAATGGAAATGTGTGAAAGGAGTCACAAGGTTTGTTTGGTCATCAATGTCTTCTGGCTACAGTTAAGTCAAGACATGTACAGTGTTTGTCAATATAATACTGTTAATTTTTCGGAAAATCCTTCGAAAGTATTTTCACCTCGTTTTCTTCACTATCATCCTTCCATAAGTAGCTATTACTCCACAAAGATATGAGAGAAAGACTGGAATATTAAGAGTTAGAAGGTCTGATAGTTTTTTTATGAATGAATGTGCAACTTGAGAAGGTTTCTCAGCTTTACCTTGATTAAGTTCTAATGGAACACGTTAGTTAACTAGACAACATCCACAATTTATCTTAGATCGCTGTTTGAAAGAAACACGTTTTTTTCGGTGATGGACTTTCTATGTTTCTACCTTTTCCGTGAATCAGACTACAAATTCGGATTATGAGCCATCAAGAAGATGAACTGACAAGATATCAAGAGAGCAGGTTCTATTGGGAAACTCGCCAACTCTGAAATGGAGAGACATCGAATGGAACATTCTGTGAAAATGCAAGGAGAAATTATGTTCCTTTCACATAAGATAAATCGAATAACGAAAGAAAGAAACTATGTCTTAATTTTCATGTTGTAAAGCGTAACAAAATAAATAAATTCAAAGTTTCACATTACGGAAATGTCCCTTATGGGGAACCCTGACACCGAAGTAAAAGGTTTTGATAATTCCGTGTGACTGTCCATCCGTTGGTTCGCCTTAAATATGTGCATCTATCCGTTTAATTGTTCGACGGTCCATTAGTGCGCAGTGATCTAATTAACACGTGAGTGAATTAAGTCCAAATTTTGTGTGTATAAAAGAACGTGTTTCTTGTTGACGTCCGTGATCTAGTACATTTTGGAAAAATTTCTCACATTATCTTCAATTGTTAGTGCCGAAAATGTAAATAGTAACTACTACGTCCACACAAGTGTAGGTTTTAAAGTTTGTTAAAGTCCTTGAAAGTTTTTTTTAGGCAACGTAAAATGTAGTATTACGACATCAGGGTATTTTTCCAAGAATTCTAAACCATTTATCAATGTAAATGCAGTAAGTGCGAGGACAATATAGTTTTGGAGATGAAAGAATTGTTAAATAGACAGGAAGTCCCGAAACTGACACCTCATACGAAATTGCAGCTACGTAAAACACAAAACGATATTAAATATGATGTTACATAACAGGATACATATTTATATTAAATTTAAATTTTATGAAAACATTATTTAGAAGAACCATGAACAAAATGTCTCGCTTCGACGATATATCCGAAATTCAGAATACACTTCAATTTCATTTTATGAAGCTTAGAACACAAACCCATTTGATATAAAATGATAAATGAAAACTAACTAAAAAGAAAGAACTTACGTAATTAATAAATATATGTGAATGTTGGAACGTAAAAAGGGAAAGTGTTATTTCTTTACGGACACATTATTCATATGTTGTGTCCCATTTCTTGAATTATTCCGAGCAGAATTTGTAGAAATTACATACTACTAGCTGAGTATTCTCGTCTTTGCCTTCGTGAATTTTTATATACTTCCCCAATTATCTTATAAGCAACAGCATCATAATATACTAATAACTGTCAAAGAAAAAGTTATAATAACTGTGTAATGTGTTCAAAATTTAAGAATGCGTGAACCACTGAACAATACTAATGCACCATGAAAATAATAATGCATGATATAGGATATTAGATAATCTGAACTTACTCATTGCACTCTCAATTCATAAAATATGATATACACACTGGAAAAGACGTAATCAAATTCTTGTAGCGTACCTTTCTAGTCCGTCCCTTCCGGGTGCGATGTCGGTGTTATGCTTTCTGTTTCCACTCGTGGAATATTCGCTGAACTAATATTCAGTTTTATGGTCTGCTCGTTACAGGTGGCCTTGCACGAATAATATTTATTCTACTAGTTAATTGTAGAATTGATTGTCAATTTTGTCTTCTAGAATCGAGATAAAACTTAACGTAAAACATAAGAAATGTTAAATTTATGACGACGTAACATATTATGCTACAATTACACCTGGGTTTTCAAATTCAATCATTTCTGCCAAATTTCATCGAGATTAGTGCAGTAACTAAGACATCAAGTCCTCGAAAACACATAAACGCAATTTCACATATATAATGTTAATAAGGATAATTGTTAATCTGAACAAGTCTTTACCAATAAAAAATATCGCTGAACCGACGAATTGAATTTTTTCTCTCACTAAGAATTTTTTTTATATTTCTCCAGTGATTTTTCAGGGATAATAATAATGTGACATAATAAATGTGACTTAAAATTAGAACTTGGTTTTAGTTCTATCTTCATTGGAATTAAAGTTCTCACCGTGACTGAAGTTTCTGTGGGGAGAGAAGCAGTGGTGGTGTAGCATTCGTCTTCTTCACCTGTACCTACAACCTATCCTTCTTCATCCTCAAATACATCTTCTCCCTCACAGGTGTTTTCCTTGAGATCACATTGAAATGCGCGATGTGTGTGAGGGGTGCACCGTTGAATCTTCTTCTATGCACCAAAATGAATGTTCCTCTCCTCGTCACGCGCTACTGTGAATGTGAAATGCATCTCGTGCTCTGGGGAATATCAAGGCCTCGTGTCACTCGCTTGGCTCCCTGTATCGTGTGTTTCGTCTTGTTTGCTAGTGATTTCCATTAGAAAGAGATGTACAGTTGGTAAATTATGTTTTTTTTTTCACTATTTATATCTTGCCACATCTTCATCTTTCAACATTACACATTCATTCTTTTACACGATACAGTCAATACTTTCATCACAATGATTAATCTTATTAATATCTATTAATTTAATTTTCTTTCTTAACGTGTTCATGTTCTGTGGTGTGAGTTGTTACTATCTTGCATGTAACTCCCCATCAATCCGTTTCTAATTTCCCACAATTATTATGTATGTAAGTACTGGATGATCGAACATTCAATACGAGCCGATGGACATCTGTCACGCACTCCTTTACAGGAAACATTTTCCGTACTTTTGATCCCCTCGTAACTTCACACTAGAGATATATTAGAAACAAACCATTGTGAAACCACTTATACTCTGGATTAAATACGTTATTTACAAGGTCACTTTATTTATGATTGTGAATGAATTAAACGGATTTATTTCACAGTGCATTCGTTACCAGCGTTGTCATCCAATGTCTACAATTAGCTATAGTAAATCTGGAAATAGTAAATTAATAGAAAACCTTTCTTTAGAACGTTTGAATACATACAAATTAAAAAAGTATTTCCAACATCTAAAATCGAGAGGGGAGGAGACAAAATTTGTATTTTGTAAGCTAATAATATAAATAAAATAAGCAAGAATACCAAAAAATTTTATTCCGATACGAAAAATACTTAATTCCGTCGAAAACATTCTTGTAAAAATGCCTAATAAAAAATTCAAAATTGAATAACAAAATTGTTTCCTATAAAGTGTCACCAAATAAAAATTGAATATAGCTAAAAAGTAATGTTTCTGTGCAAATTATACAAATCAAGACCAAGCATTAAGTACTCGATAATGTTAACATACACCATAATTAGTCACGTCTTTTGCATTCTGATTCTTGGTTGCTTTTAATCTATAGAAGGTCTATCGAAATCTTTCAATTTAACGAAGTGAAATATACTTTTTTACCGTTAACCTTTTTGCTAACCCCCAGACTTTTTGACCACACAGACATACGTGTATGTCTTTATTATGCGTGCTAAAATCTACCCCCAATCTGTTTTTCGTGATCGTCGGCTAATAGTGGTTTCATTCGTGTAATGTTTTTCAATAATTTTCTTAACCTAAAAATTTTTGGGGAAAAATATTGACAAGCAAGTTATTAATCAATCAATAAATGTAGAGATGTGGTACCGTTCAAGTAAGACGCACGGAATAATTTCATGTGCCCTGCACAAGAGCGCCTTAATTTATGCTCACATTTAAATTATTCCCCAATTTCAATTTTTTGACCGATTTTTCAATTAAAAAGAAATTACTTAAAAAATACTTATTTCGTGCATATACGTCCGAATCAAATATTCTCTTTCTGTTCTTTAAAACCAATTTAATTATGAAACCCTGTCAAATTTGTTTTCATTATTTCTCACAACAACGAGACCAAATTGATTCCTCACAAACCGCTTCAAGTAAATATATCCTACATCATTTCCGCCGTAATGTACTTTTGTCATAACTCCACTTTTAGCACCCAACGGGTTTATAAATGTTTATGGGTTCACAAATATTTTTTCTAAAAACCTCATCACAATTCTGTATATATCAGTGAATCAAAATATTTTAGAACAAAACTATTTTATCCCCTCATATTTTTTTCTCGCCAGAAAATATTTTTTAGAGTCGTGAAAAACTTTACAACAAAACAAAAAGAAATGTTCCTCCACTTCGTCTAAGATGACAGGGATTAAACACAAAGGATTTTCCGCGCGATACATGTTCATAATATCTTCCATGCTATTCTGGTGGGTTTTGGAAGGATGGAGCTCTGCCAAGTGGTCTGGTGTTCGTTTCCCGGCGCGCTGGAATCTGAAGAATGTGCCGGAGGTGGTGAAGACCTTGAGGTCCTGGCTTCGAAACATGCCCCGACCCTCACGCAACGCTCGTGTTTCGCAGTTTGTTTTCCATGATGAAGAACATGAAGTCGATGCTCCTCGTGAAGTCAGAAGATGTGAAACAAAGACTTCAAGTTTTACGTTAGTAATAAAAATGTTGACGGCACTTTTCTTTATAAATAGGATTGTAATAAATATAATAATTTTTTTTATCACAAAACAATAGATTTACGGTTAGAAAATTACGTACCACAAACACGAGTCCAGTGCCATGTTGTATTCAGCAATATGAAACCGAGTATAGGAATCAAAATTGAATGAAGAAACATTGTAATGTGAAATTATAAACTGATTATAATAAATCCTAAATTCTTTTTTGTTTAAATAATTCTTAGTTTATATTTCCGTGAGTGGACGTCAGCGAAAAGTGTAAATTGAGTTGAATTTATCATTCTCATCTCATTCGATTCGTCAAGCAACAGCAACGATATTATAGAATGGCAGCAAAATAGTTTTGCTGACAAATGTCATTGTAATCAACATCTTGGTGTTGACATCGGAACGAAAACACGTAAAATTGTAATAACGCACTATAGTCGGGAATCAGTCTTTCTAATGTTGAATTTCCTCCGTCAAAGTATTAGGAGTGACTTACTATTGTAGTAGACTACCCTAAAATTGTTTCAATGACAATTTAGGTCGACAACTCTAGCGACATTTTACACTGGTATTGCTCGTTCAATATCAATAAATGTTATGCTTTTGCATTTAACTTTTCTTGAACTTTCTTGAAACGCAGAACAAATACACAGAGGAAGCAAGGATATTACGAGACGCGAGGGGTAATAAGACGAAAATTTTTTTTTTTAACTTCTAGTAATAATCATCTAAATAAATTCAATAAATACCACAAGTTAAATAAATGAACCTCAATAACATTTTGGTATTTTTGAACAAAATATTTAGTGACCAACATTATTGAACATTTGGAATATTTTTGTTTCTTATAACCCCTCTAGAGAAATTGAGATAGGTAAAAAGAAATATATATTTCCAAAATTCAGAAACAAATTCAAAACATTCGAATAATTGAAAATGCAGCTTTTGTGACATATGAGGAATTTTTATACCCATCTGGTATATTTTTGACATTTTTAGTGATACGTTTCTCTTGTGCGTGACACGTATAGAGGAACAGACGCATTTCAAGACATCTGGAAGACAATTCAAAAAAATTCTCTAAAATACATTTCATTGAAATTGAGTTTTAAATCAATATTGATACTATTATAAGCTTCTTTATGAATCTATATTTCGGATTTCGAAAGCACAGAATAAAATTAACATTAACTATTTGTAATGGTTACCAGTATGAACAAAACAATACACTTTGCATTATGGAGTTAATTATGGTTTTAAACATCTCTAGGCAAAGTGGTCATATAAAATTGTTGCCTCCATACTTCACGTCTATTATAAAAGTTTCTAAAAGATAAAATCACTCACTTTGGAAGAGTTGTGTCCAACACTGTGAAACTAACAAAATAAATTATATTATAATACACATTCGCCTCATTAACTTTCTGTACACTACAGTGGGAAGCTAATACGCATTTCAGGGAGGGGAGTAGCATACTAATAACCTTTCATGGGAGTATATGAGATAATAGAACTCTATGGCCATTTTAGTGGAATATAACGTGTGATTAGGCGGTTCAAAATGTAAAGAAATCATACCATTAATTGTTATTATATTCCTTAACAACTAATGAATGAGCTACTTAAACCCATTTTCTTGGTTAATTTATCTTGCAATGTCCCCCCAACTTGAGCACCTCATGTTTAACTGCCATACATGAAGACAGTGTTAAATGAATACTTGGCAAATGTCCGCTGTCTGGTACGATGACTTCATCATATGGAAAACAACTTTCGCATTAAATAAGGAAAACAACCTTCGCAATAACAATTATTTCCAAATGTTTATTATACAAACAATAAGGATGTAGAGCCGTTTTTAAATGGGATAATTTTCATCTCATTAAATATAATAGACCACGCCAGAAAAATATTACAAATGTAGGTTCATTATAAACTTATTTTCCTGTTCAAATTTTTACTTTTAAATAAATGAGATCAGCAAAAAAAATTAAGCAGATGTGTTTTAATGAATTCGAAAGAATTGCCATCGAAGCAAATTAAACTTTAAAAATAAATAGAATAAATTTTCAGTATAGAATAGTACTAGGAAAACTTAATTGACCAGAAACTTGAATTTATTGCAGGATACGGAAATAACTACTTTCAATAATCAGGTCATAGTTACGTATAAAAACTTTTATATTTATAAGATTCAGTAACAGCTTTCTGTATCACAATCTGTTCTTTTGCAGAATCAATTCACAAGAAATGGATCAAGCACTGGTGCGAGTCAGAATTAAAATTCTAACAGATAAACAAGTGGTGTGGATCTAAAAAAAATAATTCCTGAAATTTGGAAGGGACGTACTTTAATTTTGTTTAATGTTTTTTTTCATAAGGTTAGGCTTTCACAAAATTTTCAGATTTTAAAAATATATTTGAATATTATTTCAAAATTTTAAAGCTTGGTACTAACCCCTAAATTATTTTTATAACCAAAATTTTTAATGGAATTCTTATTTTAAGACAAAACAAAATTGGAGGATGTCCTTTTCAGATTCCAAAAGAATATATTTTAAATAATCACCAAAATTAAGATGCATGAGTGAGTACCTAATTCACTGAGAGTCGGTTAAAGTGAACACCTTAAATATCTCCTATATAAAAACGAATGAAGTTATCGTAGTGCGGTTTTTACTCAAATAAGTCACGACGCGTCATCATTCATTTGACGAATTCAAACCATCGGCTGTTTTTTTAGCTGAAGATATCTATACTTTTCTTGATTTTTTAAAATGGATCCATTGTTTTTAAGCGCAAATTTAAAGACGAATACAATGATATATCATTTACTGAGTTCCAACGAACCAGTCACGGATATTCCGATAATAATGAATGAGATTGAATACTTTTCTTCGTTCAGCCAGTAGATCTCGTGTTGGCACCTTCCCATTTATATAATTCGGAAATGTATAAATATTTTAAAGTGTTCATGAAACAAATATAGTTTAATTAAAAAAACAATAAACAATCGTACTCCTGAGCAACCCAACAACAGTGCTTCCCAATGTCCGTTCCTTGAAGTCTAGTGAAAGAATAGGCCCCTTAACCTGAATCTCACCCCATGCAAGGACGTAGTTCGGGGGGGGGGGTATCTAGGCGGTCAAGACCCTCCCTATTCCCGTAACAAATATTCTGAAAAATACATCTTCATAAATACAAATTTATTTAAGAGATTGTTGATTTAATGTGTATATCAATGATTGAGTCGGTGTCAACTTAATCTGATTTAAACATTTTTAATCAAAATAAAATGCGAGCCTTGAAATGAGGTAATTTCATTTACATCGTTTGCCCTCCTTTAGCAAAATCCTCGCTACGTCTCTACGACGTGTAAAAATGTTAAATCAATAAATAAACCACATAAAGTCACGACAAAGGAACGAAATGTAAATCTAAGAATAATAATATTTTAATATTATGTATAATGACAACGACACGCTATACTTAAAAATAAATCCCATTTCCAAATTTTTCAACCATATTGGAATGGCTTCTGGTGCCAAACGAAACGCACTCTAGGGATTGGCTCGTATTTATTCTCGCCCAAACGTCCAGCTGGGAGTGCATCTACAAAAGGCGAGGTAGCTCTTCTTCTGAGACAGGCTTCCCCACAGCCACGGATGCTCTGGCCGTGAATCAGCCCGGAGCGTTGCCCGCACCAGAATGCCCGCCCCCGCCCCGGCCCCACCAGCTCTGCACTCCATCGGCGGCGCGCGATGCAGACTTCATGCCTTCAGAGCATCGTCGCAGCCTTTGGTCACATGTCAGAAACACGTCCAGGGCACTGTACGAAATGAATTAAAGAAAACGATGGGAAAATGTTTTATAATGAGTTATCTCTAAAAATGAAAGTTGAATATAAAAATTCGATACGATTTAATTTTCACTCGGATGGCGACGGAAAATCAAACATATCTTAACGAGTAAATTTTCACTCGTTTTTCGGAGTGAAAGTTGCGAGTGAACACTCCCTCTGAAAAAAGAGTGTTTAGAAATGAAATTGTCATTTTTCTTTGCTTCCGGAGAGTAAATTTGTCATCAACGTAATCAAAAGGCAGTTTGTAACTGCTTATTTTATACAAAGTTATCAATAATTTAAAAATATTTGGTAAAAATATATCTCCCATGTGGCGCGAGTCGGCGATGGGTCGTGGAATGTAGAACATGTGGACAAAAAATACTCATGGGGAATTCGCATTTGGTCTGCTCATGTTAGCGGCGCGCGTCACTGTGTGTCCACCCGGACAATTACTGAAATTGTTATAATACCAGAGACATGCGCAACCTTCTCACCCATCAAAAATCACTTAGAAATTTCCAAACTCTGTCCTTATTTGAATCTGTTAATTTATTTTTATTAGATAAAAGTCTTTTGAAAATTAGAAGTAAATGTCGTTAAAGCCCATCAAGATACAAGGAAGTTAAGAAGGTTCCATAATTCGCACTGCAATTTTATTACAGCAGCTGTGAGTTATAAAGTTCCAGTGCCGGATTAGTTAGCACAGTTATTGAGAAAATCGCCTTTCAACACGATGTTATACAACGTAAATCTTCGAGGGAGGGAGAAAAGGTTCCGGGCGGTACACGCTGCCTTAAGGCGGCTCCACTCATACACTATTCGGCGAACTCCGAGCAACTGCTCGCCGAATAGCGACTAGTGTAGATGGGCTGCTCGCTATTCGTCGCATCATGAACATCGGTGCTCGCCCTTTCCCGCAGCGTGTCGGTCTTTTGAGACACATCAAAGGAAATCGAGCATAGGCGAATATTCGCGAGTGACCTGTTCGTGGTACTATCCACATATTCGTGCTTCTATACCAAGAATAGCGAGTACCAAGAATACGAGTAACCTATTACGGTTTCAATTTATTTCAAGTAAAAGTGTACAAAGTAATGAGTGTTTTAGTAGTGATAAAATAGAGAAATTGCAAGTAATAAAGTAGTGGAGTAACTGCATTTATTATCCCCAACGTGGTCATACTCAGTTTGCAACTGCCTTTTTGACTATAAAGTTTATTTGACGAGCGATTTAAACAACAAACATTTTTATTCACTTTATTTTACTTTCTTATTAATCGTCCTAAGTTTCACAGTATTGAACGTGTATTGACATTATTAGCATTATCTATTTTTACTATAGTTTTAGCATATATTTCCTAGACACGGAATATTCAGGAAATAAAAAATGTGAAAATAAAAAATACTATAATAATAATAAATAGTAAAAATATAACATTTAAATGTAATGAATAATAACTAAATAGAGTGGGATGTTGTGGAGGTACGAATTAAGATAGCTATACAATATTGATTACTAAGATAGATTATTAAGATAGTTATACAATGGATGAAAACTATAATGATTATAAGGATCTTAAATTCGAGAATACCGATTACTATTGCTAAATCCATATGAAATAAAAACTAGCTTATTAATGATTTAATTTCACTGATTGAATTAAGAATATATAAGACCCATTTACTTTACTTAACATTTCACAAGAAACAACTACATACGCAGCACAATGTGTGATTACATCAGATTCTCTCTCCATAACCTCTAATCACTAACACGAATATTCGTCGTTCCCAGAGCGAGTACGTGCTCGGCAAATTGCTCATGTCTGGATCAGTGTGCTCGCCAATAGGCGAATACTCGGGACATACCCCGAGCAAGTCGCTGTTGCTCGAGATTCCCTGTTCGGTTTCTCGGGGTTCGCCGAATAACGAATGTGTGGAGCCGCCTTTAGATACCTAAAACTAAAGACACACTTACGTTTGCGGAGCAGAGCGATTTTTCCGCCTACCTGTGTTATCATATGAGCGATGTCACATCTAGCGGGTGCGGAGCGGGCGCGGAGATCTCCGCTGCTTCCTGCGCAACCTTATCGCCTGCTGAAGGTCATAGGTGTTAA
Source organism: Laupala kohalensis (assembly GCA_002313205.1). NCBI lineage: Eukaryota > Metazoa > Arthropoda > Insecta > Orthoptera > Trigonidiidae > Laupala > Laupala kohalensis. Next base: position 1,294,111 of record NNCF01127806.1, read on the forward strand.
TAGATGGGTATATTGAGAGAAGCGAGGAAGACGACGGGTGATTTCTTTCACGGTGTTTCCCTTGAATATCATTTGCTTCAATTTCTACTGACTGATTATTAATTATATCTATGTTCATATTAAGTATTGCAACACTGAGTTATAATATCACAGAGTATTTGTTCTAGTGCTTCCACACTTCTTTATAAAAAAAACTTTTTGCATTCTTTTTAGTGCAGTTCGTTTTTCTGAGGTTTTATTATTTTAATGTTTTAATATTTTTGACTTCTTCGTGTATTCTTCTGTTTGTATTTTAGTCTTTTGAGATTATGCAATTGTCAAAACATTTTGAAGTGGTTTTAGTTTAAAAGAGAGAAATGCGCATTTTCATATCTACATTTTAAAGCTTTACATTTCAATTATTTGTAATATTTGTTCGTCAATTTGAGTTCTGTGTCGTACTACGTTTGTGAAGTCATTGTGAATCTTTGTATCATATTGTGAATTTGCATTGTGTTGTGTTTTTGATTGTCCGTGTATTTGAAAGGAACTAAATACGACTTCCTAAAAATGTAATAGAAACTTGTCGAGTAGGGAAGTTTCAAAATATTGGGTAATTTCGTCTGTACTGTTCGCTTTTAATTATCAAAATTATATGATATTAACACTTTTTGAACATAGATGAAAGATTGCCCTACAATTGGTCTTATTTAGAGTATTTAAAAAATTGTATTACTACTTAAAATTAACTGTTTTAAAACAAAAAATATTGAGTCAATCATGTTAAGTATTTTGGAAGGTAGTTATTTATCAATAATTATTCATAAACTACATGGTAAGAGTACATTTTAAAAGGGAATTACATTTGAATTAAATATTTATGTATTCTACTATTAACGTCCATTATATACATGATAAATAAATAAATTACAACTTACGACCTTTTTACGGACGTTTACAATACATATTGTTCTTTTTAAAATGCACAACACAACAACTCGTGGTTTGAGTCGTCGTTAGGTGATAACAAATTGTGAGGAGAAACATGAACGTAGCAACATATTACGCACAACAAGCACAATATATATCGCAATCGTCCGTAAAAATTTCGTACGTTGTTATTTATTCCTTATGTAAAAATAATATACAATATAAAAAAGTGTGAAAAGGACTAATGAGCAGGATAGTTGGTGAAAATAATGGAAAAACTATTTTGTGTAACACAAAATAATCATTACTTCAATATTACAATATACTATACTTACAATATATATTATAACACAAATAAATAAATTGAACTCATTCAATTTTTCATGCTCCAGTGACATAATAAAAATGTGCGCTCTTTATATATATATATATATATATATATATATATATATATATATATATANATTACATTATTTATTAATATTAATTTTATTACTAACAAAAATATTCTTCGCATGGAGGAAAGAAAGAATGTATGTTGAACAAAGGTGAAATTTCTTGTTTTTGTCACAAAAAATAGCAACTATTCAGAAGCATACTTCACTTGCATAGGCTTCCCTTCCCTTTTCTGAAATAACACCAGATTATTAGTCAATGACTCAAGGCGAAATTTTTCTATTTCATTTCTAACTTCATAGCTGATATGTTACAATTATTGAAAGTACACTGGATATTACTTGAAATTATTTCATTTCACTCTTAATTCAGTTCTAATTGTTTCTTGAGATCAATATAAAAGTATTTATTTGAAGTATTAATGTTATTACCGACCATTGTTCTTAGGAGTCATCTCGCGGCGCTTACACTGCGTGTACGTTGCATGTCACATAGTGTGCCTTTATTGTATTTTTTTTCTTTCAATAACAAGCAGAAGTATGTTCGTTCTTCTGTAAAAAAAATTATCACTCGAAGAATAAGAAACTTGACTTGATTTTATATAATAACTTCATTTCAATAAATTGCCCAATAACTTTAAAATAATCCTTTACAAAATCTTAATCTAGATAAATCTATTTATGATTACTGTACGAAGTGACAGCAGAGAAATAATATGACGAAAACAAATTCCATATTTTGAAATAATGAATTTGATTTTTCTTATAATTGTACAGAATATTATGAATTTTTTTTAGTATAATGAGTGACACAGAGACTTAATTTAAAAAATACACAGAATACATCGTTTACAAGACAATTTTGGGACCTATGATACTTAGACCATTGAATTTAAAATAAAATTGAGACTTTATGTTAGCAATTAGATGACAGTAAGATTTTATTTTAGTATGTAACAGTCGTTTTTCAGGTAACTGTTGTTCAAAATCCATCCTTTTGAGTTGCATTTTCCTACATTAAACAAAATTCTTATTTACAAAATTTATGTTTTGTTTAAAAAAAACAACATTTCTTTACGTTGGTACAGAATGACTTTATACTATTGAATGTATTAACAGCGGTTGGAACAGAAATTTCACACGACACTACCCGGACAGACAATTCATGAACATTTCGTGTCTGTGGTTTCAAGGTAGCCCCAGAGCAAGATACTTCCTTTAACACTGAGACCTCGCTATGAGAGTAATGTCCGGTTAACTGAATTCCTCAGACACAAGGACTGCCTTCTCTTAAGACAGCGTATGCATTCAGTTTACTTGACGATGAGGTAATTTCCGCAAGGGACACAATGGAGCATTGTTCAGTAGCTAAATTTGATCATCTATATGTTTAGAAGCAAGCCTCGTGTTCTCTAGTACACTCTAGTCAGCGTTAGTGTGGCAATATAAAATATAATTAGTGTAGACGTTCTCTCAGACTGGTTTTTTTTTTCTTTTTTTATCTCCTGGAATGTAAAATAGAACACAAATATATAAAATGTACGCTAGTACAAATATGAAGAAATTAACATCAGTATTACACCCATACTTAATTAGATTTATTGAACTAGAACACATAGAAGTACGTAATACGCAATGTAATAATCGTCATTAACACAACAATTCTTCAGGTTGTTTGACTACAGTGAGGCCGATCTCAGGATCCTCTTCAAAGGTTTTTGTTCGAATTAGGTCTTCTACACAACTATTCACACGATGTATCAATCAAGAAATATAGTTCAAGAAGACCCAACGAACTTCCGCAGTTGGAAAAATAAAAAGCATTTTTCTTTCAACCATTCTCACAGACCGTGCCACACCGATATATAATGTACTCTATTAACAACTTTTTGAGATCAATTAAAAGAAAATTTTGATTTATTTATAACTTGTTGCGTACCCGTGGCAATGATTTTTTTTATTTTGATACAAATATTCTTTTTTGAATCTTAATTGGTAATCGAATACAGCATATGATACGCTATATGATACAGCATATAGCGTATCAGCTACGCCTAAATACATTACAAGCAAAACATACGCCCATAGTTCAAGAAGGAAAAATATCATGGGATTTTAAATTTACGAAATTCCCAGTAAAGTTTTTCTCTTAGTTACATTCAGACATACAATGCAATGTAGATCTGCAACTTAGTAGTCACTGACTGCTATTCGAAGCTATGACTCTTGAAAATGATACCAGACAACAATCATATTCAAGCATTCTATGTTGATGTTGACAACACCATGTAATTACCGTACAAAATAAAAGGACAGCGATTGCATGAAAATTCTTGTTTAGTTTCATTTTTGTCATAATTCTGTACAGAACCAAATATTGAAATATTTTTTACCTTTTTCTTTCACATTAAAAAAAATAGTTTGCACTCTCGATTATCCAGTAGATGAATAATTCCGGTGTAGGGATGTTGGTTAGAGTGAAAGGTGATGTTCCGAGAAGAATCTCTGGGTCAAGACGTCTTGGATCACACAAGTGGTGACAGTGAGGGAAGAAGCCAGCCACCTTCCAATATTTTACAGACTATCGTTGACAAATTTCTTATCTCTAGCAACAATTCTCGCAGAGTCATAACTGTCAGCACCTACACTTTGGCAATGCACGGAATATGCTGGCCCGCTTCCGACTCTCTTGTAGTAGTTCTTTACTCGGAAAACTAAGTCCCAGGCTTGCTTATGCGAAACTTGCCTTTCTGCTGTTTCAAACATTTTGAGATTCCATCGAATACAAATTTTGAACATTCTATCTCTGTAGAAAGCAAAATATATAGTAAAAGTCATCTTACTTTGCTTCGAGAAATTTAACTTAAGAAAAAAAACATGAACGGAAATGCACTGTGTTCATTAGTTTATTGTGTATTAGTCGCAGTAAATTACTTTATTGTCCTCAATATTGTCATACGCAGTTTGTAACAGCTCTCTTATTTATTCTTTCGTTTATTCATTTATTTATTCTTTCCTTTCTTTCGTCTCTCTCTCTCCTTCTCTCTCTCTCCTTCTCTCTCTCTCCTCCTCTCTCTCTCTCCTTTTTTCCTTCTCTCTCTTTCCTTCTCTCTCTTTCCTTCTCTCTCTTTCCTTTTTTCCTTCTCTCTCTTTCCTTTTTTCCTTCTCTCTCTTTCCTTTTTTCCTTCTCTCTCTTTCCTTTTTTCCTTCTCTCTCTTTCCTTTTTTCCTTCTCTCTCTTTCCTTTTTTCCTTCTCTCTCTTTCCTTTTTTCCTTCTCTCTCTTTCCTTTTTTCCTTCTCTCTCTTTCCTTTTTTCCTTCTCTCTCTTTCCTTTTTTCCTTCTCTCTCTTTCCTTTTTTCCTTCTCTCTCTTTCCTTTTTTCCTTCTCTCTCTTTCCTTTTTTCCTTCTCTCTCTTTCCTTTTTTCCTTCTCTCTCTTTCCTTTTTTCCTTCTCTCTTTCCTTTTTTCCTTCTCTTTCCTTTTTTTCTTTTTTTCTTTTTTCTTTTTTTCTTTTTTTCTTTTTTTCTTTTTTTCTTTTTTTCTTTTTTTCTTTTTTTCTTTTTTTCTTTTTTTCTTTTTTTCTTCTTTCCTTCTTTTCTTCTTTTCTTCTTTCCTTCTTTTCTTCTTTTCTTCTTTTCTTCTTTTCTTTCTTTCTTTCTTTCTTTGTGTCTACAATGTGTCTTTGTTGTTGTGTTATTAACGTGTATTTCTTTACAACAAAAAGTCGCGTTTGTGACTCCTATTCATATTTATTTGGATATTACTTGAATGATTTGTGACCACGCTTTTCAGCATTTTATCATAGACACAGCTTAATTATATTTCGTGATTCTTTTTTGAGTGATATTTGGAGTTAATGGCATCAAACTCGTTTTATCTTGAAAGAGGGATTTTCTATTATTTTATCGCCCGGAATAATAAAAGGTAGCTTTCTTTATTAATTAAGTTCGCCTTTAATTAATAGATGGCCCCTAAACGCAGACTTGATGAAGGATCGAAGATTACGGTTTGTACTAAGAAAATCCAACGCAAAGAGAAATGACGCTGTGCACGGTCTCGAGTTATTTCAACGGCTGGGGCGAACTCTATGCCTCATTCCATCATCCCTGGCCACTGATATAATAAAATTAATCGGTTAGTCCGGCCATTTTCTAATCCAGCCAATAGTTTGGGTCTGATTAGCTCCGAAACAAAATATAAGGTCTTTGAAGAGTGCGTCGGACGGATGTGTGTTGTGCGAGATGCGGTAAACAACAGAGGAGCCTTACGATGACAGTTACACCCACATCCCTATAGAGAGGGCGGGGACAAGCCTGCCACACCGTGCCACGGCAAAGAGGTGTTGTCGAGGGGTTACTCACTGAAGGTTAGTGACCAGAAGACTTCAAAAATGAAGTCATTTCACCAGTATTTTACAAGATGTTACTAGTATTTCATTCCATTCCATTTCAGTATTACAAAACAGAGTGAGCAGTAGATTTCACAAGTAATCCCTTGGGTGTTGTCCAGGAAAGAGACTCAAAATAGACTGTAAACTATATGACCGTGTAAAGACAATTGTTTAAAATACGGTTAAAAATAGATTAGTTCAGAAGGAGCTGAAAGAGAGGGCGTCTATCGTAGCTATGTTTTCGTTTGGAATTCATGAAGCGCGGTGCACTCTGATCTCGATTCAACGTTGGCCCAACGACGCGGACCGACCGATCTCCGCAGCAGCGACTGAACCAGAACGAAGCGAGCGCTCAAAAAAACGATAGACGAAGGAGGTGGTTGAGGAGGCGACACTGCAACGAATAATTATGGGCGGAAGGTGGTACAGTGCGGAGTTCGTACGCGTGAGCCGAATGTTACTAGCCTTATCACTAACATTTTCTTATCGGACGATACAGGATAAAATACTCTTAATTTCATAAATCTCGCTTTCATGTGAACCACTTTCTACACAATTGCGAAATAAGTTATCCGTTATTTATATCATGATGTTGAGTCAATGTTTTCAGAAATGTATCCTCTCTACCCCTCTCGCCTAAAGGTCACGTGTGTAGCTAAAGCGTCCGCACTGCACATATTGCAATCATATAGACGAGGTTCAGAATAGCAAAAGTGATAGTGACATTGATTGAGGGGGTGACTTTCTTCATGGTCTTAAAAGTGTTTACTCTATAGTGATACTGCTGACTTCAATATTACATACGGTGTTGGTGATACCTATGATGATGGTGATGGGTGATGCGTTGCTGACAGTGGTAGTGATGGTGGTGACAGAGAGTATCATCAAGTGGTGACACTCATATCTTCAAGAAGTGCGGGTACGATCATTCACCCCCACTTATTCCTTTAATTAAGAATAAACTAAATGTACTAAAACATTCTAATACATTTCTAGAAGTAAAAAAAAGTAAAAAAATAAAGCAGTTAGGTCATTGATATCACACTTATGCAAAATTTAATTTCTCCCGAACCAGTAAAATGAAACAATATATTAAAAAATACACGTTCCAATATAAATAAATAAACTTTATTGTCAAAAAAGCAGTTGCAAAAACTAAGTTACTTCCGGAAACAAACAAGGGACCATTCCATCAATTTCGAACAAGGGCCCATGGGCAGTGGCGGATTTAATATTTACAAAAGAAATTATTTGATAAATACGTACTGTTATCCGTTTACTATTTCATAATAAATTGTAGAAATTTGTGCAGTAAAAATTCTAGATTAATAAAACAATGGTATAAATGACATTCTCCCCCAAGGAAAATCCGCCGCTACCCGGAGGAAAACCGGAGAAAAACCCGGACCCGGATGGGGCTAGAGACCGAACCGAGCCGAGGTTGCGTACAGTTAGAAATAAACTATTAAAAACGAAAAGAAGCAAAAGCAACATGTAAGGAAAAAGGAATTTAATTAGAATCAAGAGTACTATAACAACGGCATGATAAATTGTAAGAGATATTAACACTACCTACATCATCCGAAGTCATGTGGATAACAATATTTATTAGAAAATTGAAACTCTCATTAACTTCTTTTATTAAAATCGACTTTTCTTCAAATTATAGAAACAATACTGCAATAAAAAGCTTTTAACCGCGGATTTAAAGCGATTCAATTTATTTATCTTTTATGTTTTCGAGAAGGAAAATATACAAAATTATTCCTGAATGACATAGACCTCTTTGGCAAAGAGATGTTGACACGCCAGGACAATGAATATTAACTTTATTAAGAGAGTTATGTTCGTGAACTAGATTATTTATTCTGACGCAGGGATGGGATTTTAATAGTTCTGTCTTAAGAAATACGACTACTTCATAAATGTATATACAAGGGAGAGGGAAAATATTTAATTCTCTAAATAAAGATTTTCATAAATTTCGGGGATGAGACTTACATATAATCCTAACTATCCTCTTTTGAATTATAAAAGAGTGAATGCTCTAAGTGGTACGTTTTGTTTAAAAATTTTAAAATAGTATCGTCTTGTTTAAAAAGTCATATTTTAGGTAATTAAAATCAAACTTGTTGAGGAAAAAAATTATCTGACTTTGAAGCAAGCTTTGTTTCTTATCTTAACAGCATTCAAAGTATACTTATTTCAAAAAACCATACTACGTTAAAAATAGAGAGGTATCTTAAAAATCATATTTATTTGTTTAAAATTCTCGTAACAATGATATATATGAAGTACACTATTTTTTCTGTGAAAACGTTTTTCTCCCCCCATCCTTATTGCAAACAGTAACTCACCTCAATTTCGTAAGTAATCAAGTGGTACAACATTTACATCTACATTCGTAATAAGTAAATACATCACATCCTTTTCAAACTTTTCTATCAAAGCCAATATCACATTTTTTATAATTTTCACGTAATATCCATGTCAATACTAGCAATAACCTAAACCAGCGCTGTTCAAGTTATCTTAACCGCATGGCCCTTTTCTAGACAATTTCGAGACGGAATGGCACGGGATGGGGTTTGACAATATGTTGCCCGACGAATACAAATAATGAGTCTCACTTATTTTCTTATTTGTACGCGATATTTTGATTGTCAACAATTTTATATTATTTTAAGCTGGAAAAATTAAATACTATAATTCATTTTCATATTTATAAGTATTATATTGTAATAATTTCATATTGTACTATTTTGGGAAATGCCGAAAACAATTTTCTATTTTCTTTCACCGGACATTCTATATCAAATATTAATTCTACCACCTTAGATTTATAACACAAAGTTGCGGCCTCCTAACATTTGATGAAAAAGTTTAAGTAAAATCGCAGGCTGCCACTTATACAGCGCTGTCCTTAACTAATATATATGAAAAACATTCGTAAGATTCATAGCAAAATGCAATGACATGATTACAAGTTCTTACAAGGTCATCAACATCGCTGTGTAGACTTTCCCAAATGTTTCGAGACCGTCCCAGTGTCACATGACGTCGGTGATTTACAAACGTAGAACGTGTGTTTCTGAGTATTGTCGTGAGAAGCACGTAGTTTTCGGCTGTGACATTCGCGCGTGTGACGTGCTTTGACTCCCAAGTATCGCGTAGAGCTCGTCTGTTCTGCACGGCTTGTTTGAACTTGCCGCCAGAATGCGAGATTCACCTTTCACGCAGAACTTCGTGAACTTTAACTTCGATAAGTTGAAGTTCAAGTTTGAATATCATGACATGTAGGAGTGGGTAAATTACCGACTGAAACCGACCGTACTTTTTCGGGTGTGGTCGAGTCGGATTGTGAAGTCGGTTAATATGAAAATCGATCGCATGATCAGTTAGTTTATTGAAACGACGTCCTGCTAGTTAATAATTGCGAATGAGTCGTTTCAATAAACCGATTTTTTTTCGAATTAACCAACTTCACATTTCGACCCGACCACACCCGAAAAAGTGCGGTCGGTTTCAATCGGTTATTGCTCACCACTAATGACATGCAAGAGCAAACAATGTGTATTAACTTAATGTAGTATGAGCGATTTGGCGATTAAATATCTCACTATTTCAAAGGAAATGATAAATTATAATCTATCAACTCATACATCAAATTTGAACCTTGTCGGGCCAAAATTTGAATAAACCCATATCTAAGTAGTATGGGATGTAATGGATGAAGCCCCTAAAGAGACGGTTGTTAAATAAATTCCCGTGTAGTTTCTAAAGGAACGATTTAAAAAGTTATAACAAATCTAAACTACAAATGAACAGAACAATATTCACTTTGCCTCTTCAAACGGTTAAGAAAGTTATTCAACGAAAACTCACCTAACTAGACACCGTTAGTCAAATTAAACACCGTTCTTCAAAAATATTGTTTCAAGTTATTCGGTACAAGTAATGATTATAGTACACTGTACTTCACGAATTATTATCATTTTTTAAATATAAACAAAATAGATAATATTATTGAACGTTTCAGACATGATTCTATGCTTGCCTAGCACTTGGTACGCACATACAATTTTAATGAACCGTGTACTTGTAAGATCTCGGCGAAGGTTTTTCACAGTTATTATTGTCCTTGTGGCTTCCCTCATGGATTAAAAGGAATGTAGTATTTTATAAATGAGCAGTAGGTATTAATAACTTCTTTTAAATAATAACTTATTTAACCTAAATACCATTTTAATACGTAAAATAGTATTTTCTAGTACTAAGGACCGAATTCTTAAGATATTTTCCTAATGATAAATAAATTAGGAAGAAATATTTAAATGAAAGTCTGTCATATCTATAAATATTGAATTTTCAATTCGTTGTATGGGAAACATATGATCATTTAAACATTCTAAAGAAGATTGGAAAGAAATATTCATCAAGGACCCTTTATGCTTTCAATCAAAAATTCACATTTAGCAATCTTTCTTTCCTTTTCCACTCTTACTTCACATGTTTTAACAATTTTGTTTATATCTTAAAAATACTCCTTATAATATTAAACTTCCATATTGCACAATAAGTTGTACTTATTTTTTGTGTTTAGTCAAAGAATTTAAAACATAATTTAAAACGCGCTGTTTGGGTCACCTTTTCCTCAGTCTTCATCTTTTGCTAAATGTCTTGATATTTCTGCGATGACGTGATGTGAGCAAGAAACTGCAGTGTGTCGATAGGATAAAGAATACAAATAATTTTCTTTGAATGCAAATCACTTTGACTGAACAGAAACTGTTTGAATTATCTTATACTAGAAAGAAAACGAATATTCACCCGACGAGTAAGAGAGCAAATAGGTATGGTCAGTGAAGATAGCACCGCATTATATTAACGACTAAATGAAAAAGCTTGACATATCACATTATTCATCTCTCAGATGTTAACGATTGTTCAGGAGGTTTGAACATTCATTAGACTTCACGTTCATTTCAATTTCTCTTTGTTACGACTGTGATCGAAGAACAACTCTTCTATACTCATCTGAGCAATATTTCACTGCACAATATATCGAAGAATCATATGCAAAGGATACAAATAATTTTCTTGGAATGCAAATTACTTTAGCTCTGTAATCCATTGGATGACTTGTGTATCCTGCCAATGTGATAAAATCTGCAATTATTTTCCGAAGTAAGTACAGCGTACCGCGAATTCTCAACGATGCTTATTTCTTACCGCCTTCTGAGAGATATTCACGTCATCATCTCTGTAATAAAACACTTCACGAACACTCGTGGGTTCAATGGAACGATTCATCGGATATTTTATCTTCCAAAGGGAGAAAATCTCTATTCAACACAAAATCATCCAAAATTAAACATATAAAAACTTGACAACTAATTTCATTGGTCCAGTTGAAGACAACATAACTACATATCTTAACAATACCTTCATAGGAAAGGAAAAATGTACTTAAAAATTACACATTCATGAACATTGTTCGTGACACTGAATATTACACTTCATTCCACACGTATGTTTTATAATTCTAGTAAACATAGCTAAGAAATATTAGGGAAAAATAACTTACATTCCTACCAAAACCTACTAGACAGTTACAGGAGAGGGATCGCCACAAACCATTATTGTTAAAACAAGCAAAAACAACATCCAAATTATTAACTTTCAAACTCAAACAATAAAATTGACAGGTAGGCCTTAATGTATTTTATAACATGCAATTTCATTATTAATTATTAATTACATATCAGCATTACGAACAGCTTGGTGAGAAAAATATTGCGCGAGCTAAACAACCCTCATTTAACATACATTGCAATGTTCTGTTTAAACTTCACACGAAAACGTTATACCCTGTCCGGCTCGCAGACACAGAATGTCAACAAAAAATCATATTCTGTAACTCACTGACATTTACAGTCTTCACCATTTAAAAAGACTAACACTGTCCCACGGTTGAATAGCACATTACAGAGTTCTCCGGACTAATTAAGGCGTAAACTTTCACCCTGTCTCNTGACTCCATTGTTACTACTCTAATTTTAATTGCCTATGAAATTCTATACGTGGCAATAAGTGTTGATTTGTTTTCAAGGTTTTATTTATAAATAGGCCCTTATCTTAATACACCCAACGTTGCATGGTGTTTGAATTGGGTTTTCCGGCCGCTTCACTCAATTTCACGTGGTTTGATAGATACATCTTCTCAGAAACAGTCTCCCATCCTATCTTTAAATCTCGACTATTTAACACGTATCAATTGCATAAGGTTGTCGTGAAAAACTTGTCAATTTTCGTTGGTGAGTGAGAGTAAAAATTTAAAATAGCACTCTAGATTTATGGAAATGAAAAGAGTTTTTCATTTACAAGTTTACCCTTGTTATTTATCATAGATGTTTTGTATAACTGCAAATTGTGCGACTCATTTGTCAAAAAGTGGTTACTGTTCGCAACTTCGGGTTCGTCTAGAGTGTTTCAAACTATTTCATTAAGTTTGGCATAGATCAAACGAATGGTAAAGATTCGTATATTCGACACTCAGAAAGTAGGAGTCCCATATCCCTCTCTCCAACAAATCATCGTCATATCATCAGACAATGCAGTACTTTGCCTTATTCTCAGTCTCCTTAACAAAAATGTACACAAAAAATTTATTATTGTAAATATAAAAATACTAAAACCATGATGTAAAGGAATTTAATATATATTAATCAAATAGTCATTCGCTGATAGCTAAGTAAAGCATATTTTCCCATCGGCCAGTTTTTGATAGCTGTGCCTATTAATGTCATACAATTTAGTCATATCGTGTTTTTTTATGCCTGATGCCGATTCATTTTGATTCAAATGATCCACGTTGTTTGCGAATATAAGCAGAGCTGCTGGATAGACGTATGCATCCAGTGCAGACTCTGAATACGCGGCGGAGCGCAGCGGCCTCAGGCGCGAAGTCGGAGAGCTCAACGCCGGTGCGGCCAGCGAACCCAGGCGGCGACCGGCCCACCGTCCGTCCTTCGCCAGAGCAGGAAGCTGTTCGTGGCGGCGGCTGAGGCGGTGGGGGCGGTGGCGGACGGTACAACGATGCGGCCAAGTCGCCCCACCCTGCCCGCGGGGCCGCCGCCGGGTCACGATCTTGACCCACCCGCTACCGGCACGCGGAGGCGCCTCGCTTGCCCCGTTGCATTCCTCTATGTCGATGAAGGGCGAGAAGTGTACATATCGCCCTTGCAGAAGCGGAACGCGACTAAGAGGATTTTTTACATACAGGACACAAGAGATCACTGAATTGAAACGTGCTCTATTGCAACATAGAATAGGGGTTTTTCTCTTGGGCATCCATTGCTCTGCTTTTTATATCAGGAATACCCTGTAATAGTGTAACTTTTATTTTATCGAAGACTCCATATTTACTGAATATGGTGCCAAATTCCAGTTTATCGATTCGCAAAAACTACACTTTCATGCAATTGTGGGAGAACAACCAATATTATGTTTTCGGGGTAATAGTCAACTTTGGACTAACAGTTCTGAAAATTGAGAGCTATGGGTGCATTCCTTGAACAGATTCAAGTAACTGCTAGGGTGTTAGTCATCGCTGAACAAAAAAAAAACATGAAGAAGGGAATAAGAAATAACCTATAATTTAGATAACATTGTACCCGAATCACTAATTTGTTTCGGTTTAATCCAAACCATAATGGTGAATTCATAAAACTTATTTAATTTTAACAATAATTTCAAGAGCTAGAACAACAAAATAAGAGTTTCACAGGGGAAATATAAATAAACTCCACACCCTCCCCTTGACACTGAGTCTTTAGTAGCACCAAGGCCGTAATAGCAAACTGCATTCTTGGATGTAGTAAGGGAATTTTCTAGACTGTGGATACTGTGAATTATGGGAGGGATTAGCATATTGGATCTTTGGAGAACGAGCACCTCTGCTCTTAGGTCCTGAGATACGGCGTTAAGGAGTTGACTTGAACTTCCATCATCTGTATTCTTAACACCACGGCAGTCGTCGGGATAAGGGTTACTTCTTTGGCATCACAATCAATTAAAAAATAATGATATGTAAAGCTCACCATCGTCCGTTATAAATAGATATGATCAATTTTACTAATATAGGTCAGTAATGTCAAAACTGTTATTAAAAATTAAAATGTTAATTGGATAAAGATAAATATTTAAAAATTCATAGTTCTGCAATTCAGTGACCAGTAAATAAATCAAGAAAGAAGCATTAGCAGCAAAAATAGGCCGGGATGCGTGGTTGGGTATGAGGGCGCTAAAGGACGCTTGAGGGCGAGAAGGCCGCCTAATCCTTTAGAGCACACCAGTCTTAACACAGCTCTCTTTTCTCTAATTTCTTTTCAGTTGATGACCATCCTGACCATGGAGAGGTAGACCCTGTCTTCGATTATCACCCTTTGTCTCTCTCTTTATCGTATCACTTACTGTCCATATACAACAACAAATTCTCAAAATAAGTTATATATCTCATGTTTAATAGCTTTATTGGTTCTGTATACAATTGAGATACTTTTGTCTACATCAACTTATATTTAGCGTTAAAAAAATAGCAAAAAGTCATGTATCAGGGCAAAACATGAGAGAAATATTATTGATTTTTTGACGTTTCATTATTCCATTTTAATGAATTTTATCCATATTTACAACGTGTGATAAATTTATTGTCAAAAAAGCAGTACAAATTGCGTATGTCCACATAGAGGACAATAAACTAATTTCGTCTCAGGGACCATCCCATAATTTATAAATTTTTTATAAAAATAATGATATTCAACATTTTAGAAATTTCGATGACACTTCATGATTTCTTTAAATACATTTGATTCCAAAACCTTATTTTACTTTTCCTCACCTTTTTCATAAAGCCTTACATTTATTCCAAAGACAAATGAAGTTCCTTGGTAAGGGAAAGTAAGCATAGCACATCTTAAGCGAGTTATACGTCTGTTAACACCATTTATTAAAACAGCTATTCTAAATAGCTATTTATTAATACTAGAAACTACTTTTTCCCTATGATAGTTTAGGCAAGTTTCAATGTTTTAAATTTAGCATTAACAATATAAACAGGTTATCAGAATAGTTACGAATAGTTAATGGTAATACACCATGGAACATAACGCGTCAGAGCCAGTGGAGGATCTATGGGGGGACTAAGGGGGCTACAACCCCCCCCTCATCGGACGTGACCTCCTAACAGATAAAATTGAAGTTGATAAATAGCATACTTTGTAAAAGTGTTACCAGATTAATAATTGTTTTTAATTATAATTGTTATTGGTATTAATACCAGATTAATAAAATTAATAATACCAGATTAATAAAATTAATAACACCATGTTAATAACTTCGATAAATATTTTTTATTGTTATTAATAATGCTACATTGTTTACTTATTTTATTTAAAGGTAATGTTTATAAAATTTGTGCTGAAAATCATAATTTTTTAACAAAAATACTCCCCAGTTAGCCCCCCCACCCCTTGATTATGGTCTAGATCCGCCAGTGGTCACAGCTGTCATTTATTAGGATTCAAGTCAAGTGGATTCTTTTGTAGGTGTAGTTTTTGAACGCTATTATCTTCGAAAGGAAGAATTAAAAGATAAAACAATACGAAACCGTCAACATGTATTTTAATGTTCTATGATACTTCATTTGAGTTATTTCCTCCGTCCGGTTACGCGTATATGGAACGCAAATGTCCTGGGGCGTTTGCGAATTAATGTACGATGATGTTTTCATTTTTAGTACCATCTTGTAGTAAGAATGAGGAAGAAAACTATGTAGTATATTTCCGTACAAGAAGAGTCTGAATGTATGGAATGAGTTCAGACTCTTCCAGGATGTAAGCAGGTTTCGTAAGTTGAGCAGCTGCGTCGGCGGAGAACAGGTGAGGGCGTAGCTGTTGTTAAAAACGTTCAATGTTCGACAACAAGGAAGCTAGCACCATAGCAAATGAGTCCGTTGTAACAGCAGATTCCTGTTAGCCTGAAGCGGTATATCAGTCTTGAGACCAATTGCATCATTGACAACCGTCCTCCGTAGTTACTGTAGAGAAAAGATAAGATACATCTCACAGCAAATCGCACTCATTGATACCAATCATTACTGGTTGTATATTTCTGTACTACTATGTAACTAGTAGGTTGGTTTCGCCTCCGATCAAATGTAATTGAACCGTTTAAGAGTGGAACATGAAACCACCAACGTATTGATTCGCATTTGAACCATCTTTGCCGCGCGGGATTTACTACAATGGCGCCGACTTAAAAAAAGTATGGGGAAACTTAAGGTTTCAAGATCTGCAGGACCTAAGTAAATACATTTTCCCCCACCCCTTTTCCCGTGTCCCTACTGCAAACAACTCTACCAACTTTATAATAACTGAATCGTACTAGCATATCATTAACTATACTGGTAATTTATAAAATTAATGTTTTCTCAGTAATTTAATTTTCTAAAAAACATTTCACGCCACGAAACTTAAACAGAGCTTTGGCTTCCGCAAAGTTGTCTATTCATTTTGTTTTCTGTTTTTATATTTGGTTTAGTCCCATTCGGCGACAACTCATTATATGGTACCTGAATATTGTAGGCAATGAATTTTAAAATATCATAATTATAAAAGTCAAAGTATTTATAGTTGAATTAAAACTAGAAAGGTAACTCGTACTCTATCCGGTTTCGGCGGCCCTCGTCTCCAATAAACGAACCAAAACTTAAATAATGAGTAACGTGAACTTAATGTATGTTTGACAAAAATGATAAAATAAAAGTAAATTTTTTAAAAATCCTATATGAAGATTGTGTAATATTCCTCATTATTAACCAGTATTAAGACTGGGAAGAGAGCGAAATAATGAAATTTTAGAAACAATTATTAATTTTATTATTTAAAAAGTATTTTGAGAATAAGGTTGGCGAGGGAGTGACTCAGACCCTGCTTAGTGATTTGCGGATAGGAGAGGAGGGGAGAGCGAAACATCCTTATGATGCTTATGAAGTCGGCGCCAATAGAAGCATATTATTTCTTGTAAACATAATATGAGAAATCTTTATGTAGTGTAAATTTTGGGTTCAGTAGTGCTAAGGTCATTTGCGGGAAATCATCATGCTTGCAGCAGCTTTTGAACCCTATCCTTGAATAGTGGACTCCTCTCGTTGGAAACCAAATATTAATAGATGTGAAGTAGACAAGAACAAATTAGGATAAGTTAAAGGAAATTGATAAACTTAGAGATAACAAAAAGAGAAATAATAATTATATATGGGTATATTAATTGAGTATTCGCGGCTTTGCTCGCGTGAATTCCGTAATATGTCTCCAATTTTATTTTTTCTCATACCCTCGTAGGTATCCTCTGAGAATGTTATCCATTAATGTTGGAGGTTTGATAGTATCGGCGTGTACCCTCAGTCCCTTATTTTCACTGATGTAATTAAAAAATGTTTTTACAAAATTTCAAAATCCTATTTCACTCCCTTACGGGTGAATTTTTGTAGAATAATTTTTAGCGGATATTTTTGATTATTTTTTTGTGTCACGTTCTTCCCAACCCCTACCTCTAGGGGCGTCGCACAGTGGAACCGATTGCTGGCCATAATATGTTAACCTCCACCCAGCATTCTGAAATTTTGCACCGGAGGGGGGGGGGTTGAGGTCACAGATAACGAATCCGAAATCTAATTTTTAAAAACAATAGCAAAGAATATGCCGGAAATAATTTGAAAAATCTCATAATTTGAAAACCTATCAATGTTTTTACTATTTCGTACTGAGGAAAGACGGAGATTGCTGTGAATAAATGATAACTCTAATTTTAAAAAAATACAAATCCAATATTATGTTAAAAAAACATGGTAGAATACCTCGATAAGAGGTTTCATAAATTATCAATTAAAAATGGAATTCGAAGAATCTGTAGAATTGAAGATAATAGATTTCAAGAATAATTAATAATGAGAAAACAAATCTCATGTACAGTGTGATAGGCCTGTGTTAAGAACAACATATAAAAATAGGTATAATATTTCAAATATATATTTTCTGAAAATATTTTGATTGAAGGAAACTCATAGAAGGTTTATTTTGTTAACTCATTGTTTTGTTTAAACAATGTATAATTATCTACCAATAAATTTTACTGAACATTATTCAAATTAATTCACAAACATTCAACAGAAAAAAAGAAAAATACAGAAAATGAGATGTGAATTACACTTACGTTACGCATGTGAAGTACAAGACCCGGCCGTGTCATATTTGGGCGTGCAATTGGTAAAGAAAATCAAATGGAAAAAAATGCTTTTAAGAAGTACACAAAAGCATAAGTATTGATATAGTAAGGAAATACAGAAAAAATACATAATTACAGAAATATAAATACAGAATACATTACAAACTATAATACGTTAAAAACTATAATACAATACAAAATACACACAAATAAATTACACACTAAATTACCTGACATGAAATACAGGAAAATTACATACAATTTAAAAAAAACAATACAGAAATATACCACATACTATAAAATAAACTATAATACAGAATAAATTATATACACATAAATTATACCCTGAATTACCTACTGAATGGGGTATTAATATTTTAATAAATGGAATGAAAATACGAAAAAGATATCACAGTAATTGTTCAAAGCATATTTGTAATACTGATCATCAATACTCATCATCATCTAAATTGACTCTCGAAAATACGCCTGATGAAACTGCATAAATTTCATTTGGCATTTCAGGAAGCCTCATAAAGTTAGAGCCTCAGATGAAAGAGTTTTTAGTTTTTTCCCCCCTGAATCTTCCTTTGACTCGAAATAATCGGGTCTGAGAACACCAACATTAAGGACATCTTCAAGATTGTGAGTTCTGCTTGTTTTGCGAGCAAAATCCTCACGGAATCTTCTGATGTATTTGTTGCATGATTCTTGAGTTTCTTCGGACATTTACCAGATTGGAAGCAAAGAAACCGAAGATACTTCTGGTCCGTGAGTGAGTATTTTATGCATGGTCGTAGCCATGTAATATCATGGGTACAAAGAAGAATACAGACGAGCTGCCACTAAACAATATTCCTGAAAAGCTGGTATGTTGACTTCATGGCTACACGATATGATCTGCAAAATGACATGAAATTTTTAAAAATAAATTGATGTCTATCCCTGCATTTTTCGATTTTACTTTTAACCTCTCGACGAGCTACTTTCCCATCATTTGTGATGCCTGCTGTATGTTTAACTTGATCCACAACGATACCCAATTCTTTTTTCAGTCCTTGCTTGACAGAGATTTCTCGAAAAGATATTTTATCTCTATCTTCTTTACTTTTCTGTTGAACTCCATCTTTTACATCCAGTTTGTAAGACAGATGCAGGCAACACTCTAAAAAGCGTATCCATGCATGCAATGTCGATAGTCTAAATTGTAGATGTTCTCTAGTCACATTTTTGCAATATTTTATCCATATATTTGAAATCATTCAATGTTGCGCCACACAAATAGCACCTTTCAGTAGATGTGTTATGCGTAACTGCATTACAGACTTTGCCATTTGTCATCGTAAAACCCAGCTCGTAATGGACAGAAACTGAATACCCATTTAGCAGGGTAGCAAAAGGGGTAAGACCTTCAATTTGTGCCTGAATGTACTTCTGTTCTTTCAATATTGTGTCTAGTTTCACGCACAAATTACAAACGAATAGGTCGGCAATAACGCGGTGACGATGGTCTGGGATTTTTCCATATTCCATATTTGCGTTTAGTTGTAGCATCCGTACTGACAACTTGTAGTGGCACTAAAGAAGAGGAAAACAATACTGGAGTCTGATAGACTGTCGTTGTCACTTCCAAAGTTTTGTTTACAAGAGCTATGTACTGAGCTACCATCACACCCCCACTTTGCAATCAATTTGACATTTTTCAACTGTTCCTTAGATAAATTTCCTATTAATTCCATTTGGTTCAGAATAATTCTATGAGTGGTGTGATGTAACAAAGTCTTAAGCTTCACTTCAGCACAAACCTCTGATAGAAGAATGTCGTATTCGATGGGGAGCATTCAGCTGTTGCTTTGTTTAGTTTCTTGTGCGATGGGAAGAGTACTGAATTGTTTTCTAAGGCAGCATTTCTCAGTTTTTGATACTGACTTCCTGAAAATTTTAATTCTACCAGCAGTGACACACCAACTTCTGGAGTGAAACCTATTTCTCTTTTTACTGCAATAGATACCTGGTATTTTTCAGCTTTCTCATTTTTTTAAATATCATTCACTAATCGGGCTGCATGTAATTTACCTTCTTCCCTAAGTTTCATTTCGAGAGTGTAACCCAGTGCCCCAATGGAATTTTCTACCCTCAAATCGGAACTATTCCTTCTTTTCGAACGTTCCCTGGATTCTGCAAATTCTTTAGTTTTACGACCTCCTGATAACTTTTCTTTATTATGAAGAGGGAATATTTCTTCCAGTCAAACTTTATTATTTTTTAAAAATCTTTCCTTCACCCTGTAACATTTTTGCCATCTTAACCTTATTTGGTAAATCAAGCTCCGCAATTTACATTTGGTATCATCTGTTAGTACATACGATTTCATTTGAAGCTTTTTGGATACATGATTTTCTATAATGTCATAAATTTATTGTCCTTGATCATTCATTCTGTCTTTGGTTAATTCAAAAATTTCTCTCCTAGTTAAATCAACGCGAGACTGTTTTCCATGACCTGTAACAAATTAAATTGTTTACTTTCTTTTCGTCGGGTAACTAATGTAAAATCAAATGGCACTGACATATCACATACTTAATAGCATAAACATTTATTTCTCAGTTATTTACTGAATCTCAGAAAATGTTTAATCTTAAAAAATTTAAAAAATACCGAGTTGTGTACTAATTCCAGTTGAGTTAAAATAATTCTATGAGTTGTACAAAATTCATTATTGTTAATAATAATTGGCCAATAAATAATATGTAATTATTTAAGATAGATACATTGACTGTATAAAATATCTATGTAAAGGAAAACATATTAATCAGTCATGTAGTGAATGTTAGTTATAATTGTAGTAGTTGGTCAACTTTCGAGTGTAATGCATTTTCCATAAAAAATATTTTTTTAAACAATGGTGCACATTGTAACAGCCAATTGTTGTTTATTTCATTAGCCAACAGAGTAATCAATTGATACCAATTGTTTTTTTTAGTATCACACCGTGTCACAATTATCTTTTTCAAATATTTAATAATTTTCGTTATGAGATTTTTTTGAAAAATGTTTAATTATTCATAAAAGCAACATCTTTTCTAAAGAAAACAAAATATATTATTAAAGAACAATCTCTTCCTAAACTTATAATCTTTTTCTGATGACATCATTACTCTCTTTCACGTAATAATCGTGTCTTCTTGCAACGCAGGTGAAACCGCTTCGGCGTCGTCGAACGTCACTTTAATACCGAATATCTAACCCCTAGAGGCGCTTACCAACTTTTCAAACACCACAGTAAATGTGTTGAACTATTCCTTGAGACATTGGCATGACTCAAAATCCGCTAGCAGAAACTTCTTTTTTCCGTTTTGGCTAGCTTTTTGGCAAATGTGCGTCGTCCGCCTCATGTGGTCTGAAGGGTACATAATGTCATTGGAAATACGATTATTCACCTCAGAATACCCAATAACCATGGACTCGACCCTCATTTCGGTCTTTTTAAGTTATTTTTGCATCTCACCCTTTCAGCCCCCAGTTCTAAGAATACAGTGGTCTCATCTTGAACATAACGGCATTGGTGGTTGAAACATCCCGTCAACTCTAAAACTATGAATCCGATGCATTTATAATATTTTTATATTTCAAAATTGGTTTTTAATTCTTTTTATTCATAACCCCATTTCTACCCTCCACGCAAGGGGTGCTAGTGGTGTGTTTGTTTCATGAGGGCTGAGTTCAGACTCACACGATATCGGGATTTCAGTATCACCTCAGCGACTACGAAAATTATGGACTCGTCACTGGTATGTCATTTTCGATATTTTCTCATTGCATCCTCTTCCATAGGGGTGTTGTATTTTATATGGGCTGATTGTGAACTTTGGCGTCTACGAGAATATCACTACTAATTTCATCGGCCCCGAAAACTACGATTTCAACATTAATAACGATCACTTTCAATAATTTTTACATTTCACTCCTTCTCACCACTAATACAAAGGGTGTTTATTCCTTATAGGGGGTGATAGTGTACTTACCTGGCAATGAGAGTGTCACTTCACTTCAGCGGTCCCAAAAATGATTTATTCAACACCAATTACCGGCGATTTTTTTATTCCGTTTACATGTCCTTCATTCCCACCCCTACCCCAGGGAAGCTAGGGGTACATTATCTTCAATGTGTACTGATTGTTAACCTACAAAGCACCGGGGATGCTCTTATCCACCTCAACGGACCCGAAAAGTATGGCTTCGAATCTAATATAGGATTTTTCTATTATTTTTACTTGTCATCCCCTTCTTAACCCCTTCCTAGGGGTACGTAGGGATGATTTATGTTATTATAATTTTTCAAAACATTAAACAGTGTTTTTATTACAACTCTAATTGTATTAAATGATCCGAGTACATGTTAACTCATATTATAATAAAATTAATTACATAACTATATTACGAAAAATTACGAATTATTTTCTAATGGAACATAACATGTTTAACAAATTTTACTACAGAAGAACCCAACTTAATCGGTCTGGTCGGAAGCGAGACCCAGGTCGGTTACCCGTTTGGTCGGTTTATCCTACGTTCCTGTAAAAAGTCGATTTTCGTTCAAAACAGATTATCACTAATAAACAAGGATTCGAGGCGTCATTACAACTCATTTTATTGTTAATCCCCGGACCGGTTGATCCGAGACCGGTTAGGATGAGTTGTACTGTAAAATCTTGATATTTTTGTTTATTGTGGATAATCAGCAGAGGAGATGAAGCCTACAGTAATAAAAACAGAATCATACGATGAAAGGAACTTTCGCAAGCAACTGCATATTTTACTGACCAACAGATAGGAACATTCGTAGTTTTATATCCTGATTGAGTGCAAACATTGGCGATTATCCGGAGAAAGCTATAAATCTCTCTTACAAAAATGAGAATAAGAATACAAAGTAAACTTTCTGGATACGGCTTTCTAGATTATATCCAGATTATGTTTTTCTCAATATATGTCAGAAGTGTCAAGTGAGCAAACCCACGTTAAACGTGCTTCCGAAGCACTAGGTACAAAATATTCGTTACAGTGTCTTCTACCAAAAAATATCATATATTAGCTTACGATCAGCTACCTATTAGAACTTATCTATCAAATTCGTATTCCCCACAAATTCTGAGTCCTCCCTTTCTCGCAAAATCAAATTATATTGAAGCATTGGAATCTAACATATTTAAATCAATGAACGCAAATGTGGATACCGTAACAATTTTTTTGCGAGATTATTTTGAATAATCGTCACCAAAACATAACGGAATCACGAAAAATTTCAAAACATCAGAAATGATGGGAGTATTCCGCATATACAATTATTTAACTTAAAAAGTTAACTATTGTGAGATTTAACTTTCCATTTAAGACATGGACAAATATCATTTCGAAACATTTCAATCAAATATTTGTCTCCTCAAATTCTAAGATATCGTTAACGTTATTGTTTGTCCTAATTTGAAGGGTGTCTGGGAAGAGTCGGTGCAGGGTTTTATACGTCGCGTCATCCAGTTTTCCGAAATAAGTCGAGTAGCGCAAGATAGCTGCCGCGACCGATCAAAATTCGTGTGCGCCTCCCATTACTCCGATAGTTCGAGTCTTGTTTTTTGTTATGATTCAAGAGTTTTGCTCCCTGATATGTAGTTGCATTTCATCAACTGAAATATTGAGAGAAGTTATATATAATTTTGTTCGAAAGTAAATGTATGTTGGGAGTAACTGTGTACGCATCTCTCCGATATTTATTCAATTAATAAATCAATAAATATGGAACGTTAAACTATGTAGAATAAAAATTATATTAACACGCCAATGTCCGGAGTTTAAATCCAAAATCCGGAAATTTTATTCTTCTTGTCCTGTCCTGGGTTTTTGACAAGGTTGATGGGAACTCTAATCTAGATTAAAGAGACTGGCAAATATCCTGCCCAGCGAACTAATCACATTGCTCTCTATTAAGGTGGCGAGCTTGATCAGCTGCACATGTGTTATGGTCGGTAGAATTAAACACACTCCCGGTAAAACGCATATTGTCTAACGTTGATAATAATTCTACAAAACTTACTTTTATTCAGCACGTGCAGTTACTCGTATGTTAAAATATTACATAATTTTCATTAAAAATAACAATGAATTCCCATTAGTTAATATCAAATCTTCCTGTGTTTTCTAAAAAATTAAAATATACTGTGGTGTAGGTAATTTCATATCAACCTTGAAGGTGTTACTATTAATATCCATTTATCACGCCATTGCTGTCGTACTTTTAAAATCACTTTTAACAATTTCAAAAACTATTTTCTTGCGTGATTGTGTTGTGTCTTATGACTGATATTAATTTAGTTTTATGTGTTCTCAACTTTGGCACAAATGTGTACACTAATCCTGAAGTCCCATCCTGACCCGGGTTTTTCTCCGGTTTTCCTTGGGTACAGGCGGATTTCTTATGCAGGTTCTCTAGGTTATTGTCTAGGGGCGCGTTTATTGAAACAGGATATCGTGAATTTAGTGTTATTTCCATTCTTATGATACTCCACAGTTCTATAGTTCGATAATAATTCGTACATGTAAAATATTTTGTGTGTGTTAAATTACAAACATGTTGATATTCTATTAGTATTATAACGCGTAGCTAACTTTTTATCATATATAGAAATTTTTGCTGAAAATTTTCAACCGGGCCTTGATTTTCAACCGGGCCCTGGATCGGAATTAATGGAATGGTCCCTTCCTTACTTCCGGAGAGTAAATTTGTTTGTCCTCCACGTGGTCATACGCAGTTTCTATTTCTTTTTTGACAATAAATTTATTTATTTAATACTAAGTAGTAGTGGTGCCGCTGTCTAATATTTGTCAAATT
The DNA here is from genome assembly GCA_002313205.1 of Laupala kohalensis. Taxonomy (NCBI): domain Eukaryota; kingdom Metazoa; phylum Arthropoda; class Insecta; order Orthoptera; family Trigonidiidae; genus Laupala; species Laupala kohalensis. The sequence goes on from NNCF01127806.1 coordinate 1,318,979, forward strand.
AAAATATTCATTTTTAATTTATTAAATATTTAAATTCTTCAAGATTTTTTTTAACTATCAGATTTCATTTTTTATGATTGAACACTCTTGCTTGTAATTAGTATCAATACTGCTTCCCAGTATAGAATTTCAAATCGTGAAATCTATTTTCTGCACTCTATTGGAGGTACTTAGAAACATCTTTTACAGTACAACCTTTCGCCACATGAAGCGTTGATGTGTAATTAGTTACTGCGATGACGGCTAGGTAGCGCTACCACAAAACTAATTCTATCTTCATGTCTCGAACAATGAGTTCAAGTGAATATTATCTCTTCTTTCTTTATTATTTGATTCAAGATACCAAATAATAATACAAAAACATATGTTCCATTCGTTCTCGAATAGATTGAAAAATAATATTATTCTTCACAATTGAATCTGGCATTCTGCGTAAATACTGACATTTTCACATCTATATAAAGAACAGTTAATTATTTGGAATGTATTAACAATTTTTATTCACCTTAAATTTATTTTACACAAGACGTCTTATTGATACCATAGCATTTCATAAATCCCATTCATAATCCCTACTTCAAATAATTTGAACATCACATAATCAAGTTAATCAGATACCAAATTAAATTATTATTTTTCATTAACATAAAATATATTATTGACACCATAGCAATTCATAAATCCCGTTCATAATCATTACCCTTCCAAAATAATTTTAACAATACATAATCAAGTTAATCAGAAAGCAAATTAATTTATTATTTTTTAATAAAAGAAAATATCTTATTAATACCATAGCATTTCATCAATCCCATTCATATTCATTACTCCAAAATAATTTGAATATGATAATACAGTTAATTAGTGTACACAAAACATAAAACTCCAACATAGGCCTTTGGTCCACAGCCAACCACGCTCTGCTGACAATTAACCAACAAGATTAAAGAAGAATCAGTAAAAAATACAGCTTATTGTTGAGGTAAAATATCTGATTGGATGCTATAATAATAAATTTATAATAATAATAAATTTATAGTCAAAAAAAAAGTACAGACTGCGTATGACCACGTGGAGGACAATAAACTAATTTACTCTCCGGAAGCAAGCAAGGGACCATCCCATCAATTCCGATCAAGGGCCCTAAGGCAGAGGCGGATTCAAAAATTTCAGCAAAAGTTCCTAGATAAGATAAAATGTTAGCTGCGAGTTATAATACTAATAGAATTTTTAATATGTTTGTAATTTATTTTACATTACAAATTATTATCAAACCATAGGTTATTCTGAATATAGTGTTTAAAAATCATAAGAGTTGAAAAAACACTAAATTCACGATTTATTGTTACAATAAACACGACCCTAGACAAAGCCACTGTTTCATTGTCAAGATGACTTTTTATTGGTTAGATCAATAATGCATTGAATTGCTAAATAAAATTAACACTATTCAATAATGCAATAGTTATTCGTTGTTTCAGCATGGAAAAATGACTAAAAATGAAAATTATGTAGATACAATACTTATTTCACTATCTCTCCCGGCGTTCTCTGTTCCACGCAGCCTCGTCCAGACGCCAGATGACGTCTGCGTTCAATTGTCTGCAGTCATGTCAGTGGCGCTCTCTGTCAATGGAACTGGGAACTTAATATCTTTCATTCATAACGGTAGCTGCGATTTCTCTTACCTCGTCAACCGGCCGAGGGACACTAATATAAATAATATATATTTTACGCGACAACATCGATTTTGACCATTCCGCGCAGGCGCGAGGACACACCTGTATGCATCAGATGACTGTCAGCTCCTTTACCATCATGATCGTTTCAATTCTTGTTTTTGGAAAATATATTATATATAGAAATTAATTGATTTTCTTTTTTGTTTAACACAAATGGAGTTTCTTTGAAAACCAAAATGAACATTGGTAGAAAAAACTTGACCACTGAGCTAGGTAAGGTTACTTTTCAGATTCATATTGATTCTCCTACATATTTCCATGGACGTGAGCTCGAGTCCAATATGTGCGAATTTCCAGTCATTCAGCACTTTTAATAGTTCCAGAACAGTTCCATCTCACTCAAAAATTTAACACGTGTTACAGCATCCAGATTATTAATATTAATTCCACCACAATACCTTGATGGGCTTCACAAATTCGTCACACGATGTTCGCTAAGGTACCTATAGCAGCAGATAACGTCCGTGTTCCGTTCATGACACATGGTCACTGACCGTGAGCTTATCATGACTTCATCTACCATCATCTTTCAGAGGTTCGAGTTTCCTGTCGCCTTCTTAAAAACACTCCTTCCAACCTCCCACTAATTTTCACTGATCTCACTCTTCTGTTTGCCGACCGCCGACCTCTATCTCTCTNGTAGAGACTCGCTACCCTGTCTTCTGCCGGTCGCCGAAACGAAGCTCGTAACCTATCGCCGCCTCAGTCACCAGATCCACCTTTTGGCTGTCGCCAGGTCTGCTTACGTTCACAACGCGGGCCGCGGCGGCGGTAGCAGCTGTGGTGGTTGTGGTGGCGTTAGTTGTCGCAGCGAAGCGATGTCGGTACACGTCACCGTTACAAAAGGGGTGGGGGCATCAAAAATGGGGTTGATGCGACTAAATGAATTTCTGATGAATATTTTTCACTTTTTAATTTCACATAGCACACGTCACTTTTTTTATTCATGTGTCACAACGCTTTCCCATCACATGTCATACTTTTTCTTTCGTGAAATTTTGCCTGAAATTTTCACTGGTATTTTCCCTTTAAGTGGTACATTTTCACAATAGCTTATTATGTCTTAAGGGAATATTACTTCCTAAATTTGTTAAAACTTTTACCATTTTTACAATTAATTCTTCTCCGAAGACTTATTTGAGTCACAAAACAAATATTTACCGAATTCAAATTACTTTAGAAGCACTAGAAAACTAATTATACATTTAACCGTACACCTATTAATACACAGTAATATAAACAAATATTTTCTCCTAACCAAATTACTTTAAAAATAATGTACAAAAACGTTTTCTTAAATTTGTTGCAAATTAATTAACAAAGACATCTCAATAATTATTAAATGCAATTAAATATAATAAGTCTTAAAGTGTTCATGCTTTGAAAAACTATTTCCTTATTATTTGAATAAATATGATATTCTATAAAAACATAAGGTATCTATACTGAAAATAGGTACAGTATGTTGCATGGAAATAGCAAAAAGTAATAAATAAAATCATTTGAAATTTCAAAAGACATTTTTTCGGGGTTATTGCAATTAAAATACAAAGTTTGTTAATATTGATAAATTACAAGGACAGAAAAATAATTTAAAATTGGCTGTTTATCAGTATATGTGAAACTTCATTCGCCTGACTGTTGACTATAAATCTTGCTTATGTGTTCGCCAGAGTTCAATTGCCCCACGTGAGGGGGACGAACTACGTGACAAAATCGGAGAAACGAAATTATATAAAGTCTGAGAAGAACAATATTTTCAAGTACATTACTTGAAAGTGAAATGAAAACCAAAGAATTCAGAGTTTTAATGTGGAGGATACGTCGTTCACATACAACAAAACATAGTGTAGGGTTGAGAATTGAACCTTGGGGAACTCCACGAGTAAGTGGCTTTGCTTCTGAAAGGCAACGCTGAAGTGCATTTTAGTATAGAATATTTTGACCAGTTGACATCTATCTTTTAAATGGGAACTTTTCCATTGATGTGCAAGTCCACGAATGCCAAAAGAATACAATTTTGAAAGGAGAAATTTGTGATCGATGACATCGAATGCTTTGGATAAATCAAGAAAAACACCCTGAGGATTTTTTCAAATAAAGAGATGTTATTACATTGTATAAGAAAGAAAATATTACGCAGGTAGTAGAAAAGTACTTCGAAAACCGTGAGGATCGTCAGAGGGAATGTTATATTTTTGATAAGATATCTAAAAGACGATTAACAAATCTTTGAACAATTTTTCAAAGATTTTTGAGAAAGTGAGTAGAAGAGGAATTGGTCGATAATTTCCAACATTGAGTTCGTTTCCTTTCTTGTGTAAATATTTCACTTAAATATGTTAGGAAACACCCCTTCTGATAAAGAACTATAAAATATTTATTATACTGTGGGATTTAATGTAACGCGGGTCAAATATTTAACAATAAATTAGGGTATATCATATAATCCAGTTATATCCAAATTTGTTTTCTAATGAACTGCTGGATTTCATGATTTCAGAAGCATTGTAACGTGGTGTAGCCTCCCGATCTACCGCGCAAAAAACCTCACTGCGAATTGTACTTCGAAACGCTACAATTACCTCACGGTGACTTTAATTCAATTAATTTCCAATAATTAACGGAATGAATTCCTAGATATCGATCCGTCTTCGCTGCTGCCAGCACTAGTTTTACCCCCCAAATTTTTATTTTTTAATGTACATTTTTTTAATTTTTTCACTTTGCGTAACAATTTAGCATTTCTATAAAAATGAAACTATTTTTCAGTATAATCTAGGACATTAAATCAATCAGTCTCACAAACATTTTTTAACGAAATTAATCATATCTTTTATTACAGTAACCCTGGGCTTCCTTCTACTTTAACATCCAAGACGCCACAATACCCTTTTCTCCATGCTGCTTATCTTCATTTATGAATTCATCTTTCAATGTACCTCGTTTTGCATTCTTTTTAAAATTGTTATTGAAACTACACCCTGCAAACGACTCAATGATGTCAAACTGTCTCTTNTGGTTCTGCCTTATAAAATGTAAATAGAAATGATTCCTAACCGACTAAGTTATGATAAATTATTTCCGAGTGAATTGACCATCAGATTTAAACACGTAAACGCAAAGTTCATAAGGAACAAATTCATAGCTTCAGAATTCAAACTGTCATTAAATGATGTCTCAGCAATTACTTTCAAATATACAACGACCAAATATATTTGAACAGTAGTTTGAATGTAACACAATAAACACATTTTTCATTAACTGTCCATTAGCTCCGCGATTAAAATTCATCATTAAAAGACTATTCGTTTGCTCCAGTCTACTCTTGTTTACAATTTCAAATAAAGTCCAAGAGTTACGAGAGCAGCCAATCACAGTGATCACAGCTGAGAGCACGTGAATGCAGCTAGCGTAGGGATTGTGAAAGAGACGGTGAGTCGTACTGTGGCGTGCGAGTCATGCTGAAGACCGTTTATGGGATAAAATTGGTTTCTATACATAAAAATATAGTGTACTACAGTCTTCGATGTTTCATTTTTCATTACTTATTTTTTAGAACTTCTTGCTTAATTTACAATTGGTAAGTAACTTTTTTTTTCATTCAACAAATAGTTGTTGCTGTTTTTGGTATATGGCATTCAATCTACCTTAATACCAATTACAGGGTAAGAGATATCAATTCTTAGTACCAATTTTCTTTGAATGTTGATGTAATTTTTTGTAAGTGTGTTTAACAATACAAAGATCCCCTTAGTAATGATGTATAAAGATCGCGGATTGCAGAAAATGTAAGGAAAGCAGTTAATATTCATGATGTACACTTAGCTAATTCTCAAACGTGGAGAGGAATCAATGACTGCCAATCATCTTTTGAGCATTTCTCAACAATTTGTACAAATAGTTACATAAAAAAGAAATATTTTTCTTGTATAGAGACAGTTTCGCTCTCACCAAGTAACATTATTCTTACGGGCAGCTAGTTTGTCGCAGTATACTCGCAGCAGCCTCACTTATGATACACCGCATGAATACCCTTCTTGTGACGTAGGCGCCGGAAGACTTTGGCTAGCCTTGGAACATCTGGATCTAATTATGGGTTATGCCTCATTGACTGGTAGTCTTTTTTGTTGAGATCACGTACAATTAATGTGATCTCTAACCCAAAAAATATAATATAGACAGAACGTTTATGACGTAGTCCCGAAAACTATTAGTAATTATGCGAGTTGGCACCACTGGTACGCCACTGGCGTGTACTTCTTGTTACGCAGAGATGTTACAACAACGCAAGCACTTTATCTGTATCTGAGGATGGAATATGGCTCGCTGACTTCTTGTCTGCTATCAGGACTCATCCACCGTTTGAGCGCACTTCTAATATGGGAGAGCATTTCTCTCCTTACGAGAAGACAGCAAAGCTCTATGACAACAGAAATGGGACATTTTTTTAAAATGTTAAAAAAATTTGTATTCAAACATTTTTAAATTTTATATCATTGTAAATAAGATTCCTTAGATATGTATTAGTTAACGTTAATAAATAAATCTGTATAGAGGCATAGAATATTTTTATTTATTACAAACTTACGGAGGAAAATAGATTCATTTTGTTGTATTACGTCTTGACATTCAGACTGGAAAACGAAGTGTGTAATGCCGCAATTTTGAATCAATATATCAAACCTTTTATATGTTTTTTTTCAAGAACTCTTTGGTAAGCAAATGAAATTTTAAATAAAAAAGTATTTTGAAGAGAGGTGGATTATGTTATGTCCCTTGAAGAACATCAAAATTGAATGAAATTTAATTTGTAATTGATGAACAAGACTTTCAAAAACATTAATGTAATAAAATGTGACACATTGTCTTCAGTGAATTACTGACTGGTAGATATTTAGTCAATCATCAATACTATTTCTATTTACTCTCACAGCTAATACTATTTTAGAAAAGATCTTGAAATGTTGACTTTATCCATTAAGAAACAGCTTACAAACAAACTCGCAAATTTGAAAACCAAGTGAAAAATGGGATATAAAGATTTTGCTTTTTATCCTTTTATCTCCAACTATTAGATTTAGCATCTCAACTTGTCTTCCAACTGTCAATGATGTTAATTTAATTATGTAGGACAAGGTATTATTAGATATTTCGTATTTAAACGGATGGAAGATATTTGAAGTATTTCCATGTACTTTTTGTTCGCACTAACGGAATAGTGAATTGTGGTTGCTAAATCTAATATAGGGTGTATAAAAAATATAACAGGAAATACTTCAATATTTCACATGCAAATAGCTGAAAAGATTTGGTGGGTTGTCCCGATGGTTGCAGTTATCAATGAGAAGAGAAAAAATAAATAATATATTAACTCAGAGTTTTTCGAGTGTTGAATTGTTCTTGTAGAAACTATCAATAGATTTTTCACGAATTTTGGATGATGAAGGTATCAATGATGTATAATATTTAGGATTTTTGTAATGATATCTGGGTTGATACCTAAAACCGTGTTCGTTTTTATGAGTGCGAAGTTGGGACCCGCTTTTCGTAACCGGTCAAGGAATCCACGCACTAATATGTAAATGCGTAACGCGAAAGAGAGTGTGCCTGTTTGTTACCTGATCACGATTAAACCACTGAACGGATCATGGTAAAATTTGGCAAGGAGATAGTTTATATGTCTATGATGATCGTAGGCCAATTTTTATTTTTAAAACATGTGGTAAGACAAAATTGGTTTTTCACAGTAAATGTCGATAAAATCGTGGAAAATAGAGATATATTTGCTTTCACTGCCTAAACGGTTACAGATAAGTAACAACAATGAATGGCAATATTGTTTACCTCAATGGGTTCTAGAAAAACGTCCTCAACAGCAAATGTCTATCAACAAAAATTAACCTAAATTATCAATAAAACTTTATTTAAAATAGAAAAGTAAAAATACTTCCATTTAAGATAGCAATTTAAAAAGAAAAAATCTATCATTATCAAATTTAATGAATTTGCGCATTTAACATAGATAAAAATGTATTTAAATCGTAAAATTTCGACGATTAGTTTAATTTTTAATAGGATTTTAGTGAAATAGCGTCATGCCTGGGAAGCGAAAATTCGACCGGCGCGGTTCCTGCGAGATGCAGTGNTATATATATATATATATATATATATATATATATAACATTTTCCTGCGTAAATGAAGATTGCCGGTTTTTTTCAATGAAACAATCCACCACATTGTATTAAGCTGCCCCATGGCCAAGAAGGTCAAGAAGGCATATCTGGACCGGCACAACGCGGTAGCAAAGTAACTCTACTGGAACATATGTAAACACTACAACATACAGTAGATGTAGATGAAAAGTGGTACCAACATAACCCGGACGCTATAGTTAACACAACCGATTTTACAATCATGTGGGATACCCAGATACACACAGACAGAACGATAGTAGCGAATGAACCGGACCTGGTGGTAAAAGATAAGAAAGAATAGGAGACAGTGCCTTCTGACTGACGTGGCTATTCCATCGGGCTTCAACATAACGCAGGACGAAGCTGAAAAAACAACTAACGTACAAGGACCTGCAGATAGAGATACAGAGAATGTGGAACCTAAGAACCACAGTTATCCCCATCATCATCATCGGGGCAACAGGCCTCATCTCTAATACCACCGCAGAGCTAGTTAAGGAAATTCCCGGAAAACATAGTCTCCTACAAATGCACCGGGCTGTGGTGCTGGGTCCAGCCCATAAAGTACGGAAAGTGCTATAGCAGAAGATCAGGCTATCATCGATGGCGAAGTATCCCCCTAGGTGCACGGTGTGCACTCGGTAGTACTCTGAAATGAAGCCTTAGCACATGTGCTAAGTGGAGTAGTAAAATAATAATAATATTAATAATAATAAATGCCGTGTCGTGCCGGGACCATCTGGAGAATAACACCACAGGATCTCCCCCTGTCGTAAGAGGCGACTCATCGGAGCAGCTGACCGCTGTCCTACCCTGCACAAACGCATCCCTCCCTTATTTTACTCTCATAGCCCCATCCTTTCGAGCGGTTTACAAAGGGTGGATTGAGTAGCTCGGAGTCTACCGTCAACAAAAAAAATCTTCCCGTCTACACCCTATCCCAATACCTTACCCTTATTATTTGGCTGTAGACATAAAAAGCACACCCATCTCTGATGGAGACAAGAAGTAAGAGTCGTAAGGCCTCGGAAGAGATGCCGGTGCCTGGGGAACCCAGGGAACACTTCGAGCTGGTGTTGAGTGTGACAGCGAGCGGACCACCAGTGTGGGAGTTTCGGAGAGATCAGCGACTCCTACGGGATATCCCGAATTGGCTACTGGAATAACTCGTTCCAAACATCAGAACATAGATGCCGCGTTACCATCAGTTCGTTTGCCTCAGTCTTTGAAGACAAGAGGCCCTAAGAAGATATCTGTAGAGACCCGCTATAAATGGCAGCATAAGAACAATTGTGGTATTCTACGGGCATATCAAATAGCAATAAAGTGCGAAACTAGCAAAACAGACTATAAAAAAGACACAATAAAATTGTTAAATTAAGACCAGACTTACGAAGATCAAAACTTGTGATAGGCTAAGATCTAGTCAGTAAACCAGTTATAAGTATTGCAGAACAGAACTTATTAGGGATGAAATCAATCTATATCACTTTCAGAATCCACAATATACGCACACACCAGTCGAATCAGCAATACCTGATCCAGAAGCAAGTGTAGTCCTACTACAAAAGAAAACTGGAGAATAATCAGGAGATAAACAGGAGATAGACCCAGAATAAGAAACTTTGATCAAGTCCAATTCGGAGAGGAACTTGAATTTATTTGCTGGAACTGATCCAAATTCTAGGCAACCCCACCCAAAAATACACCCTAATATAACATTTCAACTCTTAAACACAATAAACAAAATTTTAAAACAGAAAACCTTCAATACTCTCGACAATCTACAGCTGCATGCGTACTGTGCCGCTTGAGAATGTAAAGGAAGTTCTCAGAAAAATGCATAACTGGAAATCATCAGGACCAGACGGAATACACAATTTTTGGTGGAGGTACTTAACAGCCTTCCATACTTCTTTAGTGAACGCCATCAACAAAATTACTGACAATCCAAATAAAATACCAAGATTCATGCGTCAAGGAATCACCTATTTGAAGCCTTAAAATTCTGAAACGCGTAACTCAAAAATTACAGACATATTACCTGTCTTAATACAATGTACAAAATCCTTTCATATATAATCGCGTAGACCCAACATATAGAGACCGAAAATATACTCAGAGAAGAGCAAAAAGGGTGTAGAAAAGGGGATCAGGGATGTAAAGAACAACTAAGTAATATGGTTGTAGCGAGCCAAGCAAAGAAAAAGAAAAGAAACTTCGCTGTTGGTTGGATTGACTATCAAAAAGCGTACGATTCTGTCCCATATTTTTGGCTTTTGAAAATCTTGGCCATCTACAAAATTCACCCTAAAGTAATCAGTTTACTTAAAACCCTCATGAACGGCTGGTGTACACAATTAAAATTGAAGAATGGCAATGAAACAACAAGATCAAACCAAATACCCAATCGACTTGGAATTTTCCAGGGCATTACATTCAGTCCAATTTGATTTTTCTTCACACTCAACTCTTTGTCGAAGATGTTGAATGAATCGGGTTTGGGAATTAAACTTCTCGATAGAAACCAAAGGATTCTTACCATTAACCACTTGTTTTATATGGATGACTTAAAATTTTTCTAAAGATAAAGATGAACTAAGTAGACTTCTGGAGATCACTGTATACAAATGAATTTTGGATCCGAAAAATATGTTATGTTGAATGTTAAAAGAGGTAAAACTGAAGAATTATCAGTCCCATTAAAAGTACAAGCAAACTCCTGTGAAATAGAAGCATTGAATTCTCATAACAGTTATAAATATTTGGGTTTTCATCAAAGTCTACTAATAAACAACAAGCACAGTAAGCAACAACTGGAATCCTTATTTAGGAAACGTCTGAAGAAAATTCTGGAGACAGAATTAATTTCAAAAAACAAAATTAAAGCAATTAATTCTTGGTGCATTCCAGTTCTGACATATTCATTTAGGATATTTCAACGGTCACAAACAGATCTTGAAAATTTAAACAAGATGCAATGTACAACTTTCACAAAATACAAAATGCACCGCCCTAAAGTCGCAGTTGAACGTCTTTAAATTCCTAGAAAATCTAGAAAAGCAAGTGGTCGTTTTTTGTTGGACTTGAAAGTGTTGTGTAATCGTCAAGTAATAGGACTCAAGAAGTACTTTTATGCAAAATCTGAAATGTCTCCACTACACAAAGCAGTAGTATCGAGAGACAATGGTTACACTCCAATGAACCTCAGTAACAGTGAAAACTATCATACTATCACCACATTCAATGACAGGTTAAAGGCGTGGAAGACCAAGCCTCTCCATTGCAGATTTCCCCATGCTCTTGAAAATGCCGATCACAATGCCACAGTCCAATGGCTCAGAGAAGCGACTCCATTTGAAGAGACGGAGGGATTCATGCAAGAAATCCAGGATCAAGTCATTGCAACCAACAACTATAAAAAATACATTGAAAAGCAAGATGTTAACGAGAAATGTGGAATCTGTTACCAGTTATTGAGGCATGCTGGATAGCCCCTCACATTACCACTGGATGTACAAATTTAGCTAACACACAGTATGTGCACCTGCATAACCTGACATTATACACCATTAAGCTAACATTATACACTACTATATTGCAACAAGATTCGGATTTTTAACAAAAGAAACTGAAATGATCACTCCCTATTATAAATGCCAAGCAAGACATACAATAGAAAACAAAGATTTTAAACTATATTATGACCTACGAATACACACAGATAAAAGTCCCAGCTAATAAACAAGATATTGTACATACTACATAATATCAGGGAGCGAAAAGCATTAATCATTGATGTAACCCATCCAGTAGATCATAACATTGACAAAGCAGAAATGGACAAGATTTCAAAACACATCCCACTTTGAATAGAATATAAAGACAGTTATAAAATCGAAACTATAGAAATTCAACCAATCGTTGTTACAGCAAATGGCCTCATAAATAAGAACCTGAAAAACAATTTGTAAAAACTAAATTTGCATCCCAAAAAACTTATTCTCAAGATCCAAAAATCTGTTATCTTACAAACTTGCCATATTATTCGCACCGTGCTTAACTTACGAAGTCAGGAATGAGGCATGCTAGATAGCCCCTCAAACCTTTTTAAAAACCGGATAAGTAATCCTCGAGAAGAAATTGTATAATAATAATAATAAAAGTAATAAATTTATTGTCGATAATGTAGTTACAAACTTCACGTGACCACGTGGGGGACAATAAATTAATTTACTCTCCGGCAGTAAACAAGGGATCATTCCGTCAATTCCGATCAAGGGTCCTACGGTAGTGGCGGTGTCAACGTTTCGCAATATTGCTCACAGAAAAGAGCTTTGAAAATATTTTTTACGTTTCCCCCCATGAAGGCGCTCATTGTATTAAAAATATTCCAGGAAACTGAAGCGAGCTAATGATTCAATAAGGATGTAAACCGACACATTCCGTCCGCGTCCTTTGTTGTATCGTGTTTCGTTGAGATAGGAATAAGTTGCTGGATGCCAATGGTGAATCAGCACAACGCCAACTTCACGAGAGCTCTCGGACATCTGATCCTGTTTACGTTTGTATCAATCACTATGGAACAGTTATTAAATAAAAAATGTACTTCATCTGAGATAGCTTTCAGATTGTTACACTGGTAGTTGGTATTACGTTACTCAATTTGTTTACTTAATTTGTGAATTCGCAAGTAAGTATTTTCGACAGCACTACTCTTGCAATGAATTTGAAAAGATGTTATTGGATAAACAAGAAATGTATAATTTCACAATATTTATTCTGAAAGTCGTTATACACATGAAGTTACATATATCATGGAAGATAGAAGGCTCAGAGAACTTAACTTGTAGATTTTTTCCGTTAATAAAAAATAATTAATAAATCTCTATTGACTAATGTTTCATGGTTCATAAGAAATCTGTTTGAATTAACCATTTTCTACACAATTGTTTCGATGAATTAATTAATTTTGTGATTAAGGCTTCTGTAAATCTACGCGGAGAATATTCAAATTTTATATATCAAAATCTCCCACAGTGGTTATTAAAAGAATTTTGAAAACAAGTCAAGCTACAGAATATGTAAAAAGTAGCCATAATTAAAAATAGATACCCAGAGTCTGAGAAAGCAATGTGAGATATTGAGTCAAAAGAGGGGGCAAATGAATTATATGTCAAAGGTTTTGTTTCCATTGACCGAACATCATATTTGAAAGATGATGGTGGAACACATTTGAAAGAACACTTAGTTTGTATTATTTTGAATTCTTTGAAAGAACGCATACAGTAAACTTAAGTACACATTTTTGGAACAAAATAATTTACATTTTACACAGAAAAACTGGGTTTCGAGAGATAATCAACTGCCCATATGACTAGAAGAGATAAGTTTTATTAGTATTTCTACAGACTTCTATTAGATTAAGTATCTAACAACACCATTCTCATAAATCCATATTTTTTAATCATTAATTCATGGTGGGAAACCAACGGTGGGAATATACTTTTTTACCCACAATATCAACTTCCGAAACTTCGTTTCAGGAGAACATGCGTGACTGTGAACGAAACTTTCTTCTTTCCAAAGTTAGAAGTTTTTCAAAGAATTTTCATATAAGGTCACGCCACTCGGACAATGTCACTTTCTCACTACTTCAAGGTAACCTGAGAACTTGACCTGATATTTCATAATACGAGCATCTGTAATGCAATGGACTATCAGTCTTGAAAGTAAATTGTCGGTGCACTCAATACTTGCAGTATCAAAGAATCTGGTGGAATTGTATTTGAATGTTCATATAGAAGCACTTCGATTGCTTTCTAGGACGTATAAGGAAGGTTAAGGATATGATGTGGAATTATTTCTCGATGTAATATTGAGTTCATTATTTGATGAGAATCAAGAAACAAATTAAGTAAGTATATAAATTTTAAATTCTACAAAATAAAACGTATTTTCAATTATGGTATTCTTAATATTAATCTTTCGATTTGAATTCTCCATGTCTCGATATTAATTACATAGATTTCAAAGATATCAAAATATCTGTGATAAATTTACAAATACAATCATTTCTCAATCAGATATTCACATTGGGTTAGTAGGGTGAGAAATGGGCACAACGGGCGGACCAAGTACAGTTGAAAGAAGGATTAATCAAGTTACTTCCTACCAACACTAGTCCACTAATCTGGCTAAAAACAGGAGGTCTAGGTGGAACGTACTACATTTTCATCATGGCTAAACACACATTCCGATAATAAACAAGGAAAACAAGCACGAAGGAAACGTTTAGCAGCTCGCAAGCTCGGGAGGAACTCGTAGAAGGGAAGGAACGACGAATGAGCGACGGCGCGAGAATATTAAGATGGTTTTTTTCCCCTTAATTATTCTAATCATCTTGTTCCCCTTACAAAAAATTCAACAATGTAACATTTTTAGTAAATTTATTCTGGATTTCAAACATTCAATCAAAACTTTAGTCACTTCTACAAAACAAAGTTATGGAAACACCTTTGCAAAATTATTTTGATCAAAAGCGAGGTTCCACTTGGCACGGGTTTTATTGGCAAACCTCCGATTCATGTTCAGTACCCTAAAACACAAAAGTACTAAAATCTTCAAAGAAAACCAGTTACTACAATCTACACGAATTCCGCACATGATAGATCCTGTCGAGGTTCTTTTTCGGAATTGTTCGGAGTTGAGTAAATTTGAAATAAAAAACGTATCATAGATCAAAAAATCTTTAACTATGATAATATCTGTGAGTATTATCTACACTAATTTACTAACGAAATAGTTGTAGTGTTGATATAAAAAAAGAACAAATTTTGTCAATTGACCAACATAAGTGTTGTTCATGAGGTCTTTGTGTAAATATAATACTGTTCTCTTAGTATATACAAATTAAACATTTTCTACGTCGCTCTATTCCCAGGTATATCTGCTGATATGACAACTCTCTTCGATATTTCATAGTGTTTGTAAATGGATCGTGTTGTTCAGCATAGAGCGAGAGCTGTGTTTCACTTTACTCCTACAGAGGATCTGATGAGCCATAACATAGCAATGCTCCGTGCCGTGGGTCTTCTGTCCCGCTATGGACCACCAGGACCTCTGGGTCGCTCGGCAACGCTGTTGTTTGCCGCCGTCACTTGGCTTCTGCTCTCGGTGCATTTCGCTTCTGGTGAGGGTATCCTCTTCTTTCCATTTGTATAAGTGTCCAAGATAATTTTGTCAGTTTTAAAAAAAGGTTCTGGATAAAACTTGTTTTTAATGAAGCGAACACAAATTATGTAATACAAAAATTATTTTTAGCACTCCCCCCTGTAACTCAACTGTAACGAATACCTCTTACGTAAATAATAATAATAATAATAATATAATAATAATAATAGTTTATTCCTTCAATAATACAACTTTTGTAAAGGTTGAAATCAGGAATTAATAACCACCAACATCAAGTATAATGGTGGATACATTGAAAAAGAAACAGAAATTTATCAGTGTATTCATTCTTCCTTTCAAAACTACAAATGAACGTTGCAGTCATTTGCAACGCATGCTTATCTATTGTACTACAATATAATTGTCACTGAACACCGCCACTCCTTATCAGTTATGAACATAGTTTAGGAAACATAAAGCAAGTCCTAACAAGTAAGAAAAGTCATATTTTTCCTCTTTGGAAAACGTGGGGTCAAAAATTTGACTTCATTGTTGTTGGTTGTTCTGTTGATTAGAGTGAGAACTAAAGTGAATTTGAAAACTATTCTACAGAACTAAATTATATCCACCAAACATTTAGTGGTATGTAGCATGTAGGTTAATACCATCTACCCCACCGTAACGCAGTGCAACAATAGGACGACCCCCTTTCCCCCGGGAGTGTTATGTTATGTAAGGGATGATTGAGTTTCACGTTGCGTAATGTACATACACCATACATTCAAATCAAACTATCCACAAGAGGTGCCCAAGGTTCGGCCACACCCTGAAGATGCCCAAGTGTTCGAGGAGGGATTTCTTGATCTCGGCAATAGGAGGACATGATGTGGCCAGCACATCGCTTCGAACGGTTTGACCCCGGATAGAATCTGGTACTCATTTTACGGGAGGTTGAGTAGAGCTGGGAATCAGTTTGAATGCAGTGTGTCCCAATCTCACCGAGAATCGAATCCCAGCAATCCAGCCAGCAACTCAGCGCTCTTCCCACTGAGCCACGCTGACTTCCACACTATGCATTAAATTTTAAAATATTCAGATTTTATGTCAATATATGAAGTTTACGCAAATGGATACTTTCCAAAAGACTCCCTCAATTGAAAATTTTACATTGTTCAGTTCGCGGTTTCCAAAATCGGTACGACCGAACCAACCACAATTAATTATAAAAAATTTCCTCGGTATCTACTATGCCAAGTATTATTTGGACCAATATCCCAAAATTAACGTGAAAAAACTCACTCATATATATTTAATGTATAATCTCTTATTTCCAGAACTCATAGACGTCGCATTGAATCTCCGTGACATCAGTGCTCTTTCCAAGAACCTTAGCATCACAGCTCTCGTCATGGGTTCGTGGGTTCGAGTCACCTACTTCAACCTGTTTGAGAGCGAGTATTTCACCTTGATCCAAGACATAACACCTCACTTTGTCCAACGTGGACTTCTGAGGAACGGAAAGGCCAACATGGACGATTGGGTGCGAATATATCGGTGGACCTACGGTGTTTTCTTCATCGCCGGATGTCTATCCGCTGTTTATTGGTTCGTTCTCCCTCTCTTTACTCCCGAAACGATATTCGACGAGTCGAACAACACGACGAGGGAGGAGTATGATTTACCATGTGGAGCGTGGTATCCATTCGATGCGACTGATCCACATTTGTTTCCGTTCGTGTATGTGTTCCAATGTTCCGCCATTATGTTGTCGGTTGTGACATTCATAATAACGGATATGGTTTTCTATTCACTTTGTTTGTTCATGAGTGGACAATTTGAGATACTAAAGGAAAGTCTGGAAAATGTGTGGGAGATCGCAGAAGAACGGTCCGGACTGAAACCGGAAGTGGCAGAGGGAGTCTCCCGATCCGGAGAGGACGCTTTTGTCTCTGAATTAGAAGCTACAGTGAATTGGTGTGTAGATCATCATGCTATGCTTATTAGGTATGAAGATGATAGTTGAATATACAACTTTATTACTTTGGTTACGATGTTAGCGTATCTTTATCATATCACTCATTTGCAGCTATAATCATATTAAAACTGATTCTTCAGGACTCTGTATCAAAACATTTGACTTGGAATTGAGGGTTAATATTCTATCGAATCTTATAACCTTCAACTTAATACTTGTGTAGCCATACACTAGTATCTCTTTAGTCCGGGCTTCTCGGATCTGAGACGTACTGAATCTATATAAAAGTTGACTGGCTGGCTCACTAAACACGAAATCTCAGAAACTACAAAGCCTACAAACTTGAAATTTGGCAGATACGTTCCTTTTAGGGAGTATACATCCACTAAGAAACTATTTTACGAAAATCCACCCCTAACGGGGAGAAATGAGCGTTGGAATGTTTTATGCATGTATCCCACCAAAACTCTATAGTGCCTTGAGTAATTTCAACCAAACTTGATACACAGATGACTGACTAAATGAAAGCGAGTACTCTGGAGGTAAGACATCCCTTGCATCCCTAGGGACGGTATGAGAAGGGGATAACATGTAAAAATAATGGAAAAATTCGAAATTAGATTCGAAACGAAAGTTTTCGGTGGCGTTGGTAGGTTAAGGACGTCCCAGATGTTTTCTATGTTAACAATTAGTACACATTGCTGATAATATACCCCTAGCATTCCTAGAGTAGGGGTGGGAATGAAGAACAGGTAAACATAAAAAACGACCGATATTGGTGTTCATTTCATTCAGTAAATCATTTTTGGAATCGCCGAAGAGACTCCCTTATTGCCAGATAAGTACATGACCACCCCCTATAAGGAATAAACAGTCTTTCCGTTGCGTGTGAAAAGGAATGAAATTTAAAAATAATCGCAAGTGACCGATATTATTGTTGGGATCGTTGTTTCCGAAGGTGTTGCAATTAATAATGACATTGTGAAAGACATCAAAGTTCACAATGAGCCCGCATACACTCCAGCTTCACTACGGAAGGGGATGACATGAAAAAAATATCAAACATGACGTACCAGTGACAAACGACACACCATAATTTTCGGCGTTGCTGAATTGAAAATGAATCTGGATATCGTGTTAGTCTGAACTCAGCCCTCATGAAACAAACACACCATTTGCACCCCTTGGGTCGTGGATTATGATGTGTTTGTCTGATAAAAGAAATTGAAAACTAATATTGAAATATAAAAATTTATTGCGTACATAGTTTTAGGGTTGACGAGATGTATTTAAACCAATATCGTTATCTTCAAGATCACACAGGAGCACTCTATTCTTAGAGCTGGGGGCAGAAAGGGTAAATATAACGTAAACCGACCGATATCAGGGTCGAGTCCATGGTTATTGTGAAGAATAATCGTATTTTTAATATTATGTACCCTTCAGACCAAATGATTGCACGACACTCCTGGATGTGGGGGTAGGGAAGAGCGTGTCACAAAAAATTATAAAAATGACAACTAAGAAAGGATTTTACAAAACTTCACCCCTAAGGGTATGATTTTTGGAGCTTTCTAAAAACTGTTTTTGAATAAGGAATTAAGGGTACACACCAATACTATCAAATCTCCAACATTAATGGATAACATTGAGAGAGTAGATACCAATGAGAATACCAATGGATATCTACTGAGAGTAGATACCAATGAGGATATGAGAAAGAATAAAATTGGAGACATATTACAGAATTAACGCGAGCAAAGTATCGGGTACTCTGCTAGTTAGGGTATATACAAATTTATTTTCTACAAAATGAGAATGACAACAATTAAAAAGTCATAAGTCCTTTTCGGCCGCGTGGCAGCCATCATCAGTGCTGGCTCCATTGATGAAGACGGGTGGTGAACGATCAATGGAGCCAGCATCTTCATCAATGAAGCCAGCACTGATGATGGCTGCCACGCGGCCGAAAAGGACTTATGACTTAATAAATCAAAAACTGGATAGTATGACTACATATACTTTATACAATACCAACACCAAACCTCGTCATACAATAAATCAAAGGTCATTGCCTAAGATGTCGGATTACAGAATTCCGGACTTAAGTATAAGCCGTTCCTAAAGAATCTTGTCGAGAAATTATTCTTCAACAGCCATACACCTCTGATACACAGTGTCGACTACGTCATAGGACGAGAGAGGAAAGGGGGATACAGTTCTAAAAACATTTACTCACTTTTAGAATAAAAATAAGATGTCGTTGTTCGCACTTATATAAAAATTGATTCGCAAGAAATCTATATGTACGTTGGGTTTATTTTATCCGGTTCTTACTGATTAGTGGGCACAAAAGACAAATTCTGTGGTTAGGCTAGGAGCAGTCTCCTCGCGCGCACAGATAGGGCGATAGCGGTTTGCATTTGAAACACATGTGTCATTTTGCCCGTACTGTAGTGTATATGGTCGTTGTATATACTACATAACAAGCGCCAACGTTTTCGTTATGGGAATAGTGGGAAATGAGTGATATCTTGATATTCAGTCTCATAGAAAACGGCTCGTGAAAATACATATGCCTTGAAAGAGGGCACAATCACTTGGAAACAATACAATCTGTTATTACAACTTATAGCAAGGAAACATAAATAAAAACATTGTATTTCATTTCAGTATTATTGGGCGCACAGAAGAATTACATAGTATTTTGATGGTGGAAAATTATTTGGGCCAAATGTTTCTATTAAGTTTTCTGGCCCTGGAAACTACAACTGTAAGTATTACTTGACGTAACTCTCAGGAAATCCTAATACCAAATTACTAATGTATTTCGTTAAAACCACAATGATTAGTGCGTGAGATTAATTAAAAGAACAACATAAAAATGTTGCTTTATTATTCTTTCATAAAACATGAGCATAATTAACCTAGCTACACCTGGAGTATCGAATTGTAGGTCTCTTTCCGGCAGCTTGACACATTTTCATAACTCTACATAAACAGATGTTGTACCTATAGTACCGACGCGATATATGCGCGCGGGAGGTGGCTGCTACTACCCTCAAACATTTCCGTGTTTGTAGGTATCTGTCGATGTAGGATAAAATAAGTTTAATTTCGTACATCTAGCTGTCAGGTTGACCACTTTATGTCCATGTGAGAATCAAGTTAATATATCCGTGTTGATTGAAGTAAGTTGTCAAATATTCACGAAACTTGTAAATATTTATTGAAGGAGTTTTAATTAATAATTCGCAGTACTGATATTTACTATTGGACGAGGAGAATTATTTTGTGAATTTAAAACTTTACAATAAATTTAGAGTGTCGTCTTATTCTTTCTTGTACGAGGATCATATTATCTTCTCTCATGGCTGCCGTTTCTGATGGAACAGTATTTTCCATAGTTTTTTGTTGAATTATTCTCTTAAATGCCGCGTAAGGTATGAAAATCTTTACGCCATTTCGTTGCTATTTTCATTTTCTAAGTTTTAGTTACTTTTGATTCACTATGTAAAATCGATAATTGTGTCAGGATATCAAAAATCATAAGCTCGCAAATGTTTCTCTATATAATAGTCATATCTCTATATAGTCATTTAAAGTCAAATAATTCAAAATTTTGCTCCACAAGGGCATAAAATTTATCGTCACTGAATAGAGATTTAATCAAAATATCATTTGAAACTTTTTTACTTTCTCATATGCGTAGTATATAGAAAAATTTATAATCGTGAAAAAATTCAAAAGCGAGATTTTAACGGAAATATCTGTTTTGGGTATCCCTGATTCAGAAAAAATGGTTTTTGGTCCTTCCGTCTGACCGTCTGAGCATAACGATTCTGAGTAAACGGATTAATATATTTAATTCATATTTCGTATTTACGGTAGAATTTACATGTTGTCGATTCACATGCTCTATTTTTGTTACTTTAAAGTTAAAGGTACTTCACATGAAGGACTCTTTCGAATATTTCTCAAAAATGGCTCCAACGATTTTGCTTCAATTTTTTGTACGTAAAGCACAATTAGTATGCATTACATCCGCATTAGCGGTATTTCGCTTGAAATTTTGGTATAGACGCAGTAAAATAATTTCTGTCTGCTACACTTACACGTTAGTTTACTATTTCAAGAAGCTTGAATAATATTTAGCAGTGTAAATGGACCAATAGACGTAGAATACACTTTTCATAAACTGAAATGAAAGATTTGATAATGATAAAATACACAGGAGGGCAGCAAACGCACTTCAGATACGAAAATACATCAATTTCTGCCTACAACGAAATTACATTTACATAACATTTTTACGAGATTTATAAGACTGATAAGCGATATATGTTTTGAAATAATATTCTGAGTATTTATTTTACTTTCAATTTTCAAATAAATTCATCTAGCGACTTAGGGCATGAATAGAGCATTGGAAGACGAACAAAATATAGATAACCACATGCCAGAAAATATTCACTAGAGAATTTTTCCTCACTCTATACTGCAGATGGAGAAACATATGTATGAAAGTATGAGCAATGGTTTTGCACCACTACTTTTTTTGCGGGAGGGTGGGGTGGTAATTAAGACTTGTCGCTCTCGTGGATATAATTCATCAATATAAATTATTCTTATTCCAATAGAGAGTCTACTACTTCTAATATTACAAAACTGCTATACTACAAAGCTACAACTCAATGCCATGCGCACAGATAAAGCACGCGATCTGCACTGTACCAGTCTCCCTTGACAACACCCATGCTCAATAACAACCTGCTTAGAGCCTTCAAAAAGAAACATGTAAATTTCTGTTCGCTTCTATCTAATGAAAATTTACAATAGCGTACTGACCTGTCCAGGCAGTTTCAGACAATTTCACCATCGGTATACATTTGCATACCGAATATATAAGAGTCAAAATATTCATCTTTATATAATACTGTCAATTAACATATCGAGTTAATTATTATTTTACAATTTATTGTGTTCTAGGTCTCTGCAAATTCAATGTTGAAGATCTTTACAAGACTAAGTTATCTAGTCATGGCGTTATTCCAATTGTTCATGCTCTGTAAAAACGGCGATTCACTGATGGAAGAGGTAAGTGTTCTATAAATGGACCTTTGCGTTCCATAGTTACTTTTTTAGTTTCTTGTTTTTAATTATATGTTTTAATATGTGGACACTTCTGTGTTTCTAATTATATGTAAGACATATAATACTACTAACCCCGTACACACTGCATGGCTAGCGTGAAGTATGGGTATTTGAACAACTATTCTCTAAATCGCTATTGATCTTAGTGAGAAAAATTTTAATAGAATTTCGAAAAAATGTCTTAGTGAATATCTAGATTATTATCCACCTAGAAAAACACATGTGACGAATATATCGAAGCTCGTTGCCCCTCACGGCTGACACCAAAATCACTTTAAAATAAATAAATAAAAATCTACTCCCAATATGGAAAAATTGTTCGGAGGATCAATCTGCAGAACGCGTGGGCCAAATTTTCAAAGCCTTTAAGTCTTTGCGCAAGGCAATAAAATCAAAATGTATTTAACGTTTAATAAAAAGTTAACTAAATGACAGGATTTTAAAAATCGTTGGGGTGCAATTACGTTCACTCTGTACAATGCGCGTGCCAAATTTCGATGTTTGTGAGGCTGATCAAGTAGATTTTAGTGAGATGGGTGGGCTCATAGTACCATCACGAGTGAGCCAGCAGACATCAAGATATATGCCACACATTGTTATAACCATGAAGTAAGAATGTACAATAATTCGCCTATTTGCTTGTACCGAACCCTATTTATTGCTGAATGTCGTTCGCTGTTCTGTGATATTATTTGCACGGGTCCCTCAACTTTTTATATTACTCACATTATGAACTACGGCCACTCACCCTTCGAAAGAGAGACGAGGGACTTCGCCTTGTCGGGCAATCTGTAATTTCACCTAAATGGGTGAAACTTGATTATTTATCTCATCCATTAATGTGGTGTGCAATCAAATCTTTTTTTTTTGTGGGGCTTTAAGGGTTTGTCAACAGCAAGGTCATTAGAACCCAAATCAAATCTTTTATTCAATTCTGTTCGTATTGATAAAAATGAATTAGGTAATTTAACATCATCATATTCAATGTACATGACATAATTTATTTATAACTGTTTTCTCACTCCTCTGCCATTTCTGTCTCACTCCTTCGTCACTTTTTAAATTCGCACCTGTCAAGGTAAAGATGGTCTTACAGGAGTGGTTGATGTGGTGACAAACCTGTGGGTTCCCACCAAAACCAATGTAACCTGCTTCATTGCTCAAATAACCTCAGTTGTTTTGTGTACACGCGTTGGATCAGTTTAAACGTGAAGGAGTGAGGTTCATGAACAAAAACTTTACGTTTTCAACAGGTCCAGTGTGTCTTTACTTTGACAAGCGTGATTTTAAAAAGCGACAAAGGAGTGAGACAAATGACAAAGGCGTGAGGAAACAGACATAAACAAATTATCTGTCATGTACATTGAATATCATGATGTTAAACGACTAAGTTCATTTGTATCAATATGCTGGGCTAGCAAAAAAACTAAAAAATTGAAAAAATTTCAAGCCTAGCTCGATAGGGCGTTTGGGACCCATATTTCCATTTTCTGTAGAATAACTCATGTACTATATTTGTCACGATTCAAAAATACCAGAAGGGCGGAAAAATAATAACAATTAAGAAAACATTTTCATTTGCCTTTAAAAATATGTCACTTTATACCCCTAAATAAGTCTCGAAAGTCACAACAAAAAAGAGCAAGTAGCTAATTGACAGGTTCGGTGACTCGCGTCGTTTATTGTATTGTCATCCCAACTTATTCAAACATTCCGCACTATAAATACAATTTACAGCTCATTTATCGTTCTTGTAGAACTAAATTTAAAACTTTAAGTAAAAAATGTGCAAAACCCTTCGTGGCTTCTAAGATAAATCACTTCGCTATCAATAAGTAGTTTTATAATTCCACCAAACGTGTTTGTTGTTGAAATAATTAGTATGTCCGACTCTTCCGAAAAGACAGCTTTTAGAGATAATTTAAAAAATGTCATTTTGGGGGTAAGAATAAGTTAAGCTATTGAATTCTTTCTGTTTGGTATCAACCTAGCGCAGAAAACAGATTACTTCTTTTTGCACGTAACAATATTAGAATTTGTATAAAAGTTACGGAATATAAAAGTATTTTACAGTAATAAATTCTCATTGAGTCGACTTCTATCTTGAAGTCTTCACTATTGAAATTTTATAAATTCTACTTACAAATTCCCGAGGTCCACAAATTCAGATCCATTGCTAACTCCAATACTGTCCGCCTCTGTGCGACTCGCGTAGACTGACCTTCAACACAACAGTGTACGGTCAGCGATGTCTCGGCTTCATGCGACCGCTCTTAGCTACCTTAAAATATCACGCAGGATAAGACAATTCGATTAGATCTATCCGCAGGCTACTTAAAATCAGCTGGTTCTCTCCCAGTTCATTGACTTCTTTCCCATTCTCAAAATCTCAATTTGATCACGAGGTTACTTTCGTAAGAAAGAAAGAAACAATTAAACTAAATTCCGCTTACAAGCAATAACACAACAGTTCAATGACTCAAATGAAAATGTGGGTTAACTATTACAGTTCGAGTTCTATTTCTTAATTAAATATTTACTTCTCAAATGAAATGAAATTAATCACAAAGTTGATGCATAAAAATATCAAGAAGCCTCAAGATCTGACAAGTAATAAAATAATTATTTCTCTCTCAGTTTCTCCACGTGTATTCTTAACAAATGAAATATGTCTCTACAAAGAGAGTTATTTGTAGTAAGTTATTTATAAAGCGATAGTTCTGGCAACAAACAGTAAACCAGTGTAATTGAATCATTTAAATTTCTACGAAATGTATCCTTTAGAAATGGAATATTTTGATGCCAATCGTAAAGGGAAGTATCCTCTTCTGTTCCCAACTTAAGCGAGTTAATGCTGAATTATGGAAATGAAATATAAATAATTCATTCTTCTTTTATCAGAATAACAAAATATTGAGTGTATTTAACGCGGAAATAACTGGATCAAATGTGATTTTTGATATTATTCCATCGAATGAGGGGAAAAATACATTTAAAAAATTAAAATAATTTTAACAGAAACTCCCAATATTTAATCATAACTTCAGCTTGCTTACCTCATCAAAGGCACGCTACTCAGTCCATCCGTCTGCTTCCCACGAGGGTCCAGGTTCAAATGTCTCGGTATTGACGCTTACGTCATCTTTCCTCATTCCTCTCTCGGAGTTTACAATGTTCGATTGACGACTCGCCAACCGCTTCCTTTTTCCGATCCTCGAATTTACGTTGAAATGTCGTATTCCACACTATTAGATTAACGTCTATGAGTTTGTTGCTACTTCTGATTGGTGCCGACATTTTGGGTCTTTCATGCATTTGGAATAACTGGGCATCACTCAGAGTCGACTCCAAACATTCGTCATTCGCCGAATCCCGAATGGCGAATATCGCTCGGCTGCCACTACTCGGCTTCCTTTGATGTGCACAAAAGACCGACACGCTGCGGATAGGGCGAGCACCGATATTCGTGACGCGGCAAGATTAGGCAACCCATCCACTCTATGCGCTACTCGGCGAGCGATCGGTCGGGATTCACCGAATGACGAATGTCCGGAGCCGCCAATTCAGTCTACAATTACGCACCGACACCATTCATTCGCATGCACTTGCTCGGTGTGGTTACATCACAGGTGCACCGCGGTGTGGAAACGCTTTGAGGCACAAAATGACTTTCGGCGTTACTCTCCTTTGAGGTATTCTAATCCACACCGTCGCGCAACGCTGTAAAGCGACCGAACCGAACAAGCACGAACGCTCGCGTGCTCCGTGAACGCTGTCTGCACCAAGAGACAGCGGACCAGTGTATTGTAGTTGTTTGTGCTCCTTCGGTTCGTCTTCATTGCAGCGTTGCACGCCGGTGTAGACGGAGCTTTTCTCTTGTCTATGCACTTCATGCGCATGTGCAACTCTCATGACAAATCGACTTACGAATTCTACGAGAGAAGACCATCTGACGATTTTTTCTCGATCTCGGCATGACTTGGCAATATTGATGATGAAATTTGATTTACATAAAAATAATTTCTTTAAAGAGTTTCTTCGTAACTGTCTCGGAGAGCATAAGACTCCGAGATTTGAAATTTGGCACACAACTTATAAAACAAATTCGGAAATTTATTTTCTAGGGTGGATCCAAGTGCACAACAGAGGGATTTTTTCGAAATTGGATTTAGATATTTTTTCATGAATGATGAATATTGCAAGATGAATGATAAATAAATATACCATCCTGACCCAGGTTTTTCCCATTTTCCTTCGAGTAGAGGAGGAAATTTTATACCGATTTGCTAGGCACTTGTCTAGGGGTGGCACCTATTGAAATAATAAATCTCGAATTTAAAATTATTTGATAGTTACGATTTATAAACTACTATTTCTGAATAATCTATAGTTTGACAGTAATACGTACTTCTGAATAACTTTTTTGTGTTTTGTTAAATACAAATTTGTAGGTATTATGTTAAATTTATAACACGTACGGAATTGATGGGTTGTCACTTGCTTGCTTCCGGAGAGTAAATTAGTTTATTGTCCACCACATAGTCATACGAAGTTTATAACTGATTTGTTGACAATAAATTTATGGTATTATTTTGATTTCTCTCGTAGTGCAGATATAAAATTAGAAACATATTGACATTCTATTAGTATTATAACTCGCAGCCAACTTTTTATCTTATCTAGGAACTTTTGCTGAAATTTTTGAATCCGCCTCTGCCTTAGGGCCCTTGATCGGAATTGATGGGATGGTCCCTTGCTTGCTTCCGAAGAGTAAATTATTTTTTTTTCCTCCACGTGGTCATACGCAGTTTGTACTGTTTTTTGACAATAAATTTATTATTATATGAAAGTCCAGTTTATCACAATGTGCACACGGGTTCTGTAGAGCTGGTCTGTGTGGATCATCCTCCAATTTTTCTTTACGTAACTTTCAGAATCAGATGTGTAACGAAGGGAGCGAAAGGCTTAGTACTTCGCAATGAGGTACACACATACTGAAGGTTGGGTCCTAGTGCACTGCTCAACAGTTGTTTAGATTTTTCTCATGTAAAAATTCTGTTTAGATCTTTCTCATTTCAAGAACGGTTTGGAAAGAATTGTTGTACAAAAATCTATTATTTCATGAGAACGAAGAGGCGGACCCTTAATTAGTTGGCTATACAGGAGTACGCAGCGTGTACATAATCAAGGCATGAGCTCGCTAACCACTGCAGTTTGAACAATAATATGAAGTACGAAACAGTACGTAATAAAGCGTACGAAACATGACAGTGAGGGGTCAAAAAAATAAAAATTTTGCAAATCATTTCTGTTCAATAACCGATAATGATTTCTTACAAATAAAATAACTGTTAATTGGTATTTAAAAATATGCATTTGGTATCTAGAGAAAAAACGAAAATTGGTCTCAATGTTATGTAACATATGGTACGAAAATTTTATCAATTTTACGATATAAATTATCTAATTTCCAATTTTTTATAACACTGATGGTAACACTGGCAAGAGGCACTTCTCGTCGATGTCGTACTACGTTGGTTGAGACTTTATTCGAATCATCTCGGAAACAATTGGGGAACGTAAATTTTGACTCATTCTTTTCGAAACTGAAAGAACGTATTTATTTTTGAAACTATTGTTTCAACCACAAAATAGTTTTATTATAATACACGCATACCTTAATGTAACCCAGAAAACACAAGAAAAAATATTTTTCAATGAAGGTAACTTACAAATTGGCAGTTTGAAGAAAGTGGAGCTTGTACAAATAGCGAATTTATCTTTTCTTGTTGCTGGAGGTGAAACTCGAAATGGTGTTTACAATCAAGTTTTGTAAATTATATCTGTACATATGTTTTTAAAAGCCAGTAAATAGAATTATTTTTATCTACGAATAAAGCAAATTTACTCCTTCCTGAGTAAAAGAAGAAAAATCCCGGGCAACGCCTGGTAATCAGCTAGTGAAATTATAAATGCTTATTGGTAATCAAAAGTTTTTGAATTGAAAGATTGAATAATTCATTTATCCCCTGAATTCTTATTTTAATCATTGATCCCTAAACTAAATGATGAGTAGTATTGCGCTGTAAAACAATTGCAAAAACATCCTCAAACATTAGATAAAAAAGAAAATAATTGTTGCACAATATAATAAGAAAACTAACGTCATAGAAAATGTAATAAAAGTAGCTGAAATTTGTAAACTATACTGTAATTAGTGAAGTGTGGCGAGGAACAAAATTTATTTTAAATGAAAGGAGTATTTCCATTGACATTTCCTCTTGAATATCGGTGAATTTTTTTTATTTGTTGAATATGGTGACATCGTGTTCGCAGGCAAGAAGTGTAGCGGAAGCAGCTTATGCAGCGCGATGGCCAGAGGCTGGACGCGGGGGAGCCCTTCTGCGTAGGTCTCTGCTTCTGCTCGTGGCTCGAGCCAGACACCGGTCTCCACGCCTCACAGCGGGCAAAATCGTCGATGTTAGTCTCGTCACATTCTGCGATGTGAGTGCACATTTCGACTTAATTGTATCAAAATGCTATGACAGTACTACTATCCAAATAAAACAGTGCTCATACAAGGATAGGCTGTATCACGAGTTGACAAAAAAAAAGATTGGTGCTAGCTGACGTTTCGGAATATTTATTGCTCCATCTTGAAGATGATATACTCAGTATACAATAAAAATTACAATAGTATTATCATTTAGGATAGATTTTTTTGTTTGCCAACTCGTGATACAACATACTAACATGGCTGATAACCTTCAACTTACTAAAAGTGCTCATGTTACGATTCATTTTTTCAAAACGTTTTGAGAAATACTAGTGTAGTGATAGTTATAAGTGACAAAAATTGTCGTAATATCAGTCACTTAAAACAATAACACATATACAAATCATTTAAGCAAGTACATTATCGTAACTCAAGAAAAAAATCATACAAAAACACGATAAAATAGTTAAAATATTTCAGTTCTGGTTTTGATTTCATATGAAACTTTCAAATGGTTTTCGCTCTCCTCTTTCTGTACTAATATCATTGAAAAAGATTTTCAAACTTTATTCAGAAGCAAACTCCCAATACCCGCACATCTAAATTGAACCATAATTAATGAATCGTAAGAATTTATAAGGTAAATAATTAAAAATACCAAATCAACAAATTACACAGAACAAACATCTTGTTGAATAAAAAATGTAGGCTTTCACTGTCGGAGTCAATATGTGGTAAAATTTCTGGGCTATTGAGCCGTGGTACGGATGAAGCGTTCTTCTTCACAGTCGTTTCGGTCGCAACTGCGTTGGCCATCTTTAGTGTCTTGGTCGACATGGGCGCAGGCCTCTCCTCAGCGGCAACCCGACAGCAACTGAGTAAATTATGTTATATATTAGTTGAGCAATAAAATTATTTAATTACGAACATTAAATATGTAATAATGATCACGACGAATAAATCCAATGGGTCATCTTTATTTATTTCTAAAGTGGTATTTTGATTCTCACCAACAAAATACTCGTATTTTATCAAACTGGGCAAATTAAATACTATAATTCTTTCTGTTAAAACGTTATTTTAAATATTTAGTATTATAATATAAATACAGTATGCAAATATAACTCCAACTTTTCTACTTCAGTATAAATTGTTTATATTCATTTCTTGCGTGGACGGACGGTAAAGCTGAACATATGGTCTGAGTCTCACCACTAAATGAAGACATTTATTATTATTATTATTATTATTATTATTATTATTATTATTATTATTATTATTATTATTATTTTGTAGGGCTTTACGGCTCATCGACATCGAGGTCATTAGAGCCCTAAAAACTTGTACAGGTAGGGAAAATGCAGTTACGCACTAGGGAGAGCCAACATGACTCTCCCCGCGTGTGGGACTCGCCGAACAACTCAACCATACCCACTAAAAACCCTCCTGAATTACAACTCAAAACTCAAATATCAACAATCTCAAAACATTACACAAATCATTACAAAAATACAAATAAAATAAAAAAAGAAAGAGGAAAATGAAAGATACCCTAGCGTCGGGATCGAAAAGAACAAGAGGTGACCAAGGAAGGTCAGGAAAGAGAAAGGAAGGA